>CM061749.1:315218148-315673108 GCA_030979885.1 Lolium multiflorum
GGCATCTTGAAGACTATGGCCCTTCTTTGCAGTTGCTCCTTTTTGGGCACCAACTGCGGGTTCTGCCGATCCACTGGTGGTTCCAGTGTCATCCGAGAAGATGGACATGAGGTCTGGTGTGTTGGAAGCACTTGGAGCTGAGGTTGCAGAAACAACCGGAGAGGCTGATGCTGGTCCAAGGAGCCCATCTAACTGTGAGAAAGGGTCAGCTGATGGAGCACTTGATGGAACTGGCTCACCCAGATCCATCAGATCTGGTGGTGGGACAGCTGGGACTACTTGCTCCTTGGCAGGCTGAGGTGCTGCATTAGCAGCAGTTACTTTCTCAGTGGAGGAACTCTCTTTTGTTGCCCTCCGACCAGCATGTGCCTTCCGATCAGCTTTTGCAGCCGAACCAAAAAGTGAAGCAGCCAGCCGTTGTTTTTCTGCTGAAACTTCTGTTGCCTGCTGTTTCTTAGAACCATATGAGGATTCCCGTGCCTGTGAACTTATAGGAGCTCCCCCGTCAGAGTTAGAAGCTCCATTGGCTGCTTGTTGGCTAGAAGTCGAGCTTGAAGGTGTAGAAGAGGAGGTATAGGATTCCCTTCCCCATTTCTTCTGAACCCCATCAAGACGAAGTTTGGCACCAAATTCACCAGAAGGTGCACTGCCTGAAGGCTGGGATCTTCCTATCTGATGGTCTTCCTTATAGTAACTTGGTTCTGGAACTGGAACAAGGTCAGTAGTCGGTAGGTAAACGCTGGCTTGTGAGGTTGCTGTAGGTACTGAAGGTTTAGGTAGCTCATAGGCCTCAAATCTAAGAGCATGGGCAGATGTATCATGTTGGTCCTGTACTCTGTAGTTGCCAACACTTACAGCGCCTGAGCGTTCACTTTCAGGAATGTAAGGTGCCGCACCGTTTTCCAAGGCTTGCTGCACATAACTGTTTAAAAATGAGAGGTTTCTGTCGACCTGCAACACAAATTGATATTCTTAGGTGTTAGACCTATTGGATACATTCAGAACATTGTGCAGACTAATCATAATAAATGCCTTCACTGAGAGGTAAACAAATTCACAGCATGTCAATATTCTTGTTCACATAATGCCTAGGTAAAAAGAGCGCATTTGGGTTCATGTATACTCCCTCTCTGCCGAAATATAGTGCGTATTAGGATTTCGCAAAGTCAAATCATGTAAATTTTGACCAAGTTTGTACAAAAGAGTATCAGCATCTAGAATATAAAATCAATACCACTAGATTTGTCATGAGGTATATTTTAATATGGTATATATCAGATATTATAGATGTAGATAATTTTCTCAATTAACTTGGTCAAAGTTGGTGCCGTTTGACTTTTGCGGAAATTTATGCGCACAATATTATGGCAAGGAGGGAGTATTTGGTTGTAGTTACATAGGCTCTTATGAATGTTATATGCTTGCTTCATCTTTTGACTAAGGCAAAATCATGGCAAATCTCGTCTTGAACCATGTAGAAATTTTGCTGCATGCCAAGCTGTCAAATTATTTAATTAGCTCCAAAAGATCAGATAAATGTGAAAACCATTGGATGACGTAATTTATGAACTTCAGATTGATTAGTCAAAGAATAGAGATCTCAAAACTTCTTCTCTCACACAGCTTTAAAAAGCTTATTTAACTTATTTAGGCTTTGCCGGTGTAGAAAACATGCAATACATGCCACAACATATCCCAAATTATGTTGCTGATCCTGACTGTACTCGGTTACCAGAGAAGACCTCCACCCAAACTTCATATCACCCAAAACCATTGTATTATAAGGGACGGATAGATCTAATCAAGGTTGCATTTTGTACTATTAAATGTAAAACATTTAATAATCAAGCAAACTGAAAAATCAAAGTAACATAATCAGTAAAGGAAAGAGTGCAGATTTTTGGAGGACGGGCTACACATAGCCTTTAAAAAAAATCGAAAATGGCATTCTGTAATTTCAAAAAAAAAACAGAAAAGAAATCTAGATGTAGAAAATGTTGATTTCTATAATTGTGCAAAATTTGAACTTGAGATACCATATATTCAAGGCTGCATAAAAATGACAAAATCTGACAGATTTTAAGATTGTGAGAGCTTGCACTGTTCACTATTGTAGATGTTAGATTTTTTTATTTTTGCACAGCTTCGATTATAAAGTATTTCGCGTTGCGACTTGGCACGTTGGCAGAAAACAACATTGTCTACGTCTATATTAATTTTAAATTTTTTTGAAACTTTAAAACGTCATTTTTAAACTTTTCAAAAAACGAGGTTTCCGGTAAAGGAAAGGTATAACATACCTCAATATCTTCACAACTGGCATCCAAGGGCATTACACTTCCAACAGCTTGTTTGTCCAAGCCTAGTAAAGCCTGTACCTCGTATGCACGCTGCTGCAAGTCTGTTGAATGTGAAGCTGATAATTCATCTACCAATGACTGAAACTGCAAGCAAGAGGAACAGATTTACAAATATTAGAAATACAAACAAGAAGAAGTAATAACTAAACCTATTCGTATATTTCTTTTCTGTACACTCGCCAGCTCACCGCCACCAGGTGGACAATATTTACACCATGCATTCTATTTCTAGTGTTTTCCTCTCGCTTCAAATGTTTTGCATCACATCATTCAGTATCGAATCATGTACCGGACCAAGCAGTGGGTTTGCTTCTTTACAAGCATGCCATCATGAAAATGAATTCAGGGAGAAGGTTGTCTTAGAGCTACGCAGTACAAACATGCCGTACAGTTAAGCAATACAGACATGATACTGTGAAAACATACAGGACAAACTGACTGTACTTAATTTTCTTTAGTTGGTGGTGCTTGTCCTATATGCTCAAGTTCATAAATTAAAAGCACAACAGCTGCCTGCCCGCAGAGGCAAAAGCACCAAAATGAAAGGATAATAATACACATGCCAATGTAATATAACAGAACTCTAGGCAACACAGTTTTAGTTATTCTAACTTACCCATGACTGTTATACTTGTGAAAACAACACTTCGTTCCATAATTCTTGTCGTGGCTTTAGTTCAAATCTGAACTAAAACCACAGCAAGAATTATGGAACGAAGCGAGTACTTATCTATTTCAATGCACATGCAAAGCTGCATGTAAGAATCATAGTTTGAATTGAAACATATGACACCTAAAGTTCAAAACTGACAAAGGAGATGCAGAAAAGAAGCATGATTTCATTTACCTCGGGCAACATAGCAGTCTTCCTTCCAACAGCAATTTCAAATGCAAATATCTTCAAAATTGCTGAGACTGCGTAACCCTTAAAGAAACGGTAAAAGGCACATGCCAAATAGTACAAAAAGGATACATATATCAGCAACACAACATAGATTTGTACAATAATGTAAGTGCAAACAATAGCTTAAGCTTAATGCATGAAACAAATACGGTATAGACTAGATAAATTTGAATTCAAGGATGATTCAATGAAATCATGGAATAAAAATTGACGGTCATGCCCACAATAAGCTGCCTCGAGGGAAAACCAGGAGGTTTGCACTAATGTATGTCTGTATGTAAAAAAACATAGTATACAAATTTGTGAAACTCAAAGATAATACAGAGCCGACTTGGTAATTATGAGAAGTCGATAATATATGTAATACTGAATAACTAAGGGCGCCTTACGTTTTAAGACGGAGGGAAGTACCATATATACATTGATTATCCAGTAGGTATGTAGAACATGAAGTACTTGCAAAACAGATCCTAAATGGTAAACTGATAACGGGTACTGTTTTAGCTTGACCAAAGTAACTCCAAGTTTATAATGTTCCCAAAACTATAGTGACAGAGTATCGCCACAGCTACAACATCTTCTCATATTACACTTAGAGCATGCAAGCTAGAAAATGGCCCAGGCAGTGGATCAGTGATAAACAAGTCAGGTTAAAAAGGCATACCCTGACAGTGTCATCCGTTGGGTGGGCCTCTGCCACATCACACAACTTCCCGATAATATAAGAAGCAGGATGCTTCCCATCTGATGTTCCGTATTCTCCCAAAACCCAGCATATGATCTGAAAGTTAAAAATGAAACAGTATAAATTACCCCCAGAACTCACCTCAGGGTACAAAAGAAATACAGAATACATAACTACCTGCAAAAATGAGGACGGAAGCTTTGGCTCCCCCAGAATCCGGAGGTACGAATCGACCTGTTTAAGAAAAAGGAAGAGTTATATAACTGATCAAATAGTTAGAGAATCTTAAAACAGAGAATCATGCATCCAGTTGAAGAGGCTGCTAAAGTCTTGTTAACGCTAAAAAAAAGTACTCCGCCCAATCAAGCCGAACAATATAACAACTGAAGCATGAAGTTAAAAAAGTACTAAGTATGGCCAGTTCAGAGCTAGTATTCTTTTTACTCCGTCCGATTCATACTACTTTTCAGTAGTATAGATGTATCTAGAACTAAAATGTGTCTAGATAGATCCATATTAGAGACAATTAATATGGATCGGAGGGAGTATCTTATTTCATGATATTGTTCGACAATTCCATATTGGCAACAATCATGTTTACCATTAAAAAAACTCAGCAACAAGGGATTACAGGAAGTTGAGAGTACATACAGCTGATGATCTCAATTGACTATCAGCACCTTCATCCTCCTCACCAAATCCTTCAGCAATAAGACGCATTAGATTGTGCGCCACTCTAATGTTGACAAGGTCTCCAGCATGCTCAAAGACTTTGTTCATGGTCTGGAAAAGAATTAAAGGAGTCAAAAGGATTTTCTGCCAAAAGCAACCAACAGTTGAAAATTACATCAAGTGATCGACAAGAAAAACACAATACTCATGGATTACCTGGATGAACCACTGATTGCTGGGTGCGAACTGCTCAGCTAGCTCAACACAACGTGATGCAATTTCTGCCTTATAATGGTGATCAGTTATGCTGATCATGTACTCAATCATCCGATCAACAATCACTTCAATATTAGTTGATTTTGTCATCTTGTAAAGAAGCTCAAAGGTCTTGCGCTTCAAAGTGTCATCAGGGTCCTACTCGTAAGAACGTCTAATGGGTCAGGAATCAAAAGTACTAGTTAAATAATACAACGAGAATGCTGATACAATCGCATGCATCTACCAAGCTCACAGATAATAACATGAAAATGGACATGCCAGTAGCAAAAAAAAAAAAAAGGTAGAGTAATAGAGCATATATTGAATATAACAGATTGATATACCCTTCAGCTCACTACAATCATTTTTAAAGATAACATAATTTGATACAATGTAACATCAAAATGTAGTGTCAACAGCATATCACATTTCTGTTGGAAATAATCTTGTAGTTGCTTAGTAGTTAAGCTAGCAGCACTAGTTCAGTTTGGGTTTTGCTTGTAGCAGCAAAACGCCATCTAGACATTAGCTGTACTTGGTCGGCCACTGTAGCAGGTCGGTCACTGTAGCAGGTTAGTTACTGTACTAGGTCGGTCACTGTAGCACCGACCTGAAAACCTCTATATAAGAGGCACCCTATGTGAAGCAAGAGAGAGGAGAAAATGTAGCAGACTTGAGCTGCACAAAACTACTTGTGTCCACTTTCAATTTGAGTTGAGAGTGTGTGTGTCCAAGTGCAAAGAGTGAGTAGCAGCAGCTCTCAATAGTAGCTAACATTTGGTATCAGAGCCACAGCGATGGCGTTGGTTCCGCACGGTGGTGGCGCCGGGGGGAGCGCGATGCCGCTCTTCTGTCCGATACTCACCCGCGACAACTACACCGTCTGGGCGATCAAGGTCGAGGCCAACCTCGACGTGCAGGGCGTCTGGGAGGCGGTGGTTCCGGAAGACTCGACGGTGGCGGTCGATCCGGAGAAGAACAAGAGGGTGAGGGCATACCTGCTCGGCGCGCTCTCGGAGGACATTCTCCTGCAGGTGTCGTCGAAGAAGATGGCGGCGGCGATCTGGGAGTGCCTCAAGGCGCGGTTCGTCGGCGCGGATCGCGTCAAGGCAGCTCGGCTGTCGACGCTCCGCGGCGAGTTCGATCGGCTGATCATGGCGGACGGCGAGGAGCTGACATCTACGGCAAGATCGGCTGCATGGCCACCAAGTTTGCAAGCCTCGGCGGGACGCTGAGCGACGCCCAGATGGTGAAGAAGCTGCTCGACACCGTTCCGGACTCGCTGTTCGCGGCAGTGGCCGGCATCGAGCAGTTCTGCGACGTCGAGACCATCTGCTTCGACGACGTGCTCGGGCGTCTCAAGGCGTTCCAGGAGCAGACGGAGCGGCGCAAGGCGGCTGTTGGCGGAGAGCGTCGTGGCGACCAGCTGCTGCTCACGGCCGCTCAATGGGAGGCACGACGACGTCAGCGCGGCCGTGGCCACGACCACAACGACATCGGGAGCAGCGTGGACTCAAGCGCGAGGGGACGGCGCGGCAAGTGCTGGAACTGTGGCGTTCGCGGCCACTTTTCCCGTGACTGCCCCGAGCCCAGGAAGGAGAAGGCGTTTCTCGCCAACGTCGACTGCGAGCCGTCGTTGTACTAGGTTGTGACTTCGTGCGGTGTCGACGACCAGCGTGTTCGTGCGCGTCTAGGTTGTGCGTGGCCGTGGCGGGAGTGCCCAGCTTGTCGTGCGTCAGAGAGCGTTGGTGATCTGTTGAAGGCCTGCGGCGTTGTGCGCGTTGGAGCGTGTTGTGCGTGCGGCCGGTATGTGCGGATCAAGCAGCCAAGTGCGCGTCTCAAGATGAAGACGAGGAAGAAGATGACAAGATTAGGGGGTGATTGTTGGAAATAATCTTGTAGTTGCTTAGTAGTTAAGCTAGCAGCACTAGTTCAGTTTGGGTTTTGCTTGTAGCAGCAAAACGCCATCTAGACATTAGCTGTACTTGGTCGGCCACTGTAGCAGGTCGGTCACTGTAGCAGGTTAGTTACTGTACTAGGTCGGTCACTGTAGCACCGACCTGAAAACCTCTATATAAGAGGCACCCTATGTGAAGCAAGAGAGAGGAGAAAATGTAGCAGACTTGAGCTGCACAAAACTACTTGTGTCCACTTTCAATTTGAGTTGAGAGTGTGTGTGTCCAAGTGCAAAGAGTGAGTAGCAGCAGCTCTCAATAGTAGCTTTCAATTTCTAACAAAATTAAGTTCTGTGGTTGGGACATGCTTTTGATAAAGCGTCTTAGATTCATTTTCTCGCAGCATGCTATAAGTACATATGATATATTGATATGGATGGCTGCAGCATAATAGATAGTCTGTTGTTTGACATGGATTCTGAAGATGTTAGTTCGTCACATTCCTCACCTCTAAGCAATCGATAACAGCCAGCTGGTGCTCTTCTGCAATATCAGGATTTATTTTTATTAATCGTCCAAGAGCATCAATGCCCATGTACTTAAGATTATGGCTATCACTCTGCAAACAGCAACGGGGCAGGTAAGGGTTAGCTTCCAGTTAAGTAACAAACACAACAATCATGAAAGTCATTTATTTCGCCCCATAAAAATGCCAAACCTTCAGAAACTTTGATGTTGTTTCAGCTGCAGCATCCAGCATCTTAGAGTTTGGGAAAATGCACGAGATACAACATATGCACTCGTACAATATTGCATTTCCAATGTTGCTCGCACTATCACCCTTCCTGAATATGTCGCCCAAGACGGTGTACATATGACCACTCGCTTGCTTGTCACCGCTACCCAGTACAGCAAGTATTTTCAATAATTTTATCTGCAAATAGCAACAGAGAACATCTAAGCAAATAAGATGATGCCTATTACACGCCTAACATAGCATCCTTGAACCAACCAATTTGAAAGTATAACTCACTGACCTGAATAAATGGTGCAGGCATTTGGTGGTAGTCGTAGGAAGTTGGAAGCCTCCTCTCTGCAACTTGTTTGAGAATGTTAACAAAGCTAACAACTAAATCCTTGTACGCATTTGGATCTTCCAAAACCAGGTCATAGAGTGGGCATAGAGTTGCACCCATCACCCCAGGATCATTATCACAGAGTTTCTGCAGAAGAATAAGCACCGCTGTTGAGAGTCCACTCGGAAACAATTATTATGGGTTTAAATTCGCTAACAGTTGGGTAGGCCGGGGATTCCTAAAAATCCCAACGACGAATTGAGTGAGAAAAATTCATAGCAGCCTAGGCAATTTTAGTGAGATGGCTTAACAGTATAGTATGCGCCTTTGAGTGAGATAAATTTGCAGGTTAAGAAGCTAAGGCATGAGAAGGACGAGTTATGCTACTTCTATTCTAGTTGGAGAGAAGCCGAATTAGAGCAAAGAGGCGAAGGAAAGGCAAAAAAAATGTTTTTGGACCTTGCGGAAGTTGGAGACTAAGTGGGAGACGGAAGAGGGGGATCGCTGGTAGAATCGGTGGAGCGCCATGACAGCCTTCTTCCGCACGGCCTCCTTGGGGTGCGCGAGGAGATCGACGACCTGGGGCAGCACGGCTGGGATGGCCTCCTCGCCGATGAGCCTGCTGGCAGCGGTGAGCGCGGCGCAGACGACGAGGTAGTTGTCGGACCTGAGGTCCTTCTGGATGGTGTTGACGACGAGGATGACGAGGTCGTGGCGCTCGTCGATGAAGAGCGCGACGGCGAGGTAGCCGGTGCGCTTGAGCGGGAGGGACTCGTCGTGGGTCATCTTGACGGCGTGGATGTGGCCGAAGGAGGCGTCGTGGCCGAGCATCTCGGCGTAGACGAGGCGGAGGAGGAGCTCCTTCATCTTGCGGCGCGGCACGTCGGGGTCGGCGAGGCGGCGCTTGAGGTACTCGAGCTCGCGGACGATGATGCGGTCCTCCTCCGCCTTGGAGCGGGCCTCGCCGATGGACTTGACCAGGTCCAGGAACTCCTTCGACTGCCCCCACCCGCCCTGCGACCCCATCGCCAGCTCCCGCCCGATCGTCCGGAGCTGCTCCATTGCGTTGGGCTGGGGGCGCGGGGTGGATGGAGGATGGTAGGTCGCCGCCGGCGACGGCGACGGTGGTGGCGGTGAGGGGCGGGGAAGTGAGGAGGTGGAGATCTGGATCGGGCGAGTGGGAAGGTGGGTTTCTTCGTCGGGTAGAAGGGGGAGATCGGGGATCAGCCTTGTTTTCCCTCTTTTTTTTCTTGTTTTACTTGGCTTGTTTTGCTTTGTCCAAACTCCAAAAAAAAATGAACATAAACTTCAAAGTTTTTTTTTTCTAGTGCATCATTTGTGGCAAAAAAAAATCTTGGATGGAGAATTTGGTATCCATAAGATTTCATTTTGCACATTAATGAGTGAGTTCAAAACTTGAAATATGTTGATGTGTAATTTGAGGAAAGTTATTCATTTCCGACGTTCGTTAAGAAGACTTTAGATCCAACCCCTCGTGTCCATGTGTTGGACTGAAGGAGAAAAATGTGCGAGATAGAGGAGGAGGGCGAAGAAGAGGAAGGAAGGACTGGAGGACTGGCCTTAAATCCAACAACCGGCAAGGTGATCTCAAAAAAAAACGACAAGGTGATGGGAAAGGTGTCACGCGAAGGGGCACACGAGTAATGAGCTTCCGCCGAGCTTGAAGGATGGCCAAGTCAGGGTGTAGAAGGGTCATGACAATGCGGTTGACGGAACAAGGAGGGTGGCAATGAAGAGAAATAGTATATATGTATGGTGACATACTTGTATAGGAGTATGCGGACGAATCCTACTTACAAAACAATTCTAAATCTTGGCCATTGAGAGATAACAGTGATGTACCCCTACATAACCCCAAGGCTCTAGCAGAGGAGAAAGCTTTTCGAAACCCTTAAGTAGTCCCAAGAGAGGCTCAGTCTATAGATATGGTAGATCACAATAGACTACTGATACGTCTCCGACGTATCGATAATTTCTTATGTTCCATGCCACATTATTGATGTTATCTACATGTTTTATGCACACTTTATGTCATATTCGTGCATTTTCTGGAACTAACCTATTAACAAGATGCCGAAGTGCCGATTCTTTTTTCTGCTGTTTTTGGTTTGAAAATCCTAGTAAGGAAATATTCTCGGAATTGGACGAAATCAAAGCCCGGGGGCTATTTTCTCACGAAGCTTCCAGTCCGAAGGAGACGAAGAGGGGCCACGGAGGGCCACACCCTAGGCGGCGCGGCCCCTTGGCGCGCGGCCTGTGGTGTGGGGCCCCGTGCGCCTCTTGACCTGCCCTTCCGCCTATAAAAGTCTCCGTGACGAAACCCCCAGAGCCACGATACGGAAAACCTTCCGGAGACGCCGCCAACGCCGATCCCATCTCGGGGATCCGGAGATCGCCTCGCACCGGAGAGGGGATCATCTCCCGGAGGACTCTACGCCATGGTCGCCTCGGTGTGTGAGTAGTCTACCCCTGGACTATGGGTCCATAGCATAGCTAGATGGTTGTCTTCTCCCCATTGTGCTATCATTGTCGGATCTTGTGAGCTGCCTAACATGATCAAGATCATCTATCGTAATTCTATATGTTGCGTTTGTTGGGATCCGATGAATAGAGAATACTTGTTATGTTGATTATCAAAGTTATGCTATGTGTTGTTTATGATCTTGCATGCTCTCCGTTACTAGTAGATGCTCTGGCCAAGTAGATGCTTGTAACTCCAAGAGGGAGTACTTATGCTCGATAGTGGGTTCATGCATTGACACTGGGACAGTGAAGTTCTAAGGTTGTGTTGTCTTGTTGCCACTAGGGATAAAACATTAGTGCTATGTTCAAGGATGTAGTCACTAGTTACATTACGCACCATACTTAATGCAATTGTCTGTTGTTAGCAACTTAATACTGGAGGGGTTCGGATGATAACCTGAAGGTGGACTTTTTAGGCATAGATGCGGTTGGATGACGGTCTATGTACTTTGTCGTAATGCCCAATTAAATCTCACTATACTCATCATGATATGTATGTGCATGGTCATGCTCTCTTTATTTGTCAATTGCCCAACTGTAATTTGTTCACCCAACATCTGTTCGTCTTATGGGAGAGACACCTCTAGTGAACTGTGGACCCCGGTCCAATTCTCTTTCTTGAAATACAATCTGCAATACTTGTTCTCTGTTTTTCAAAACAATCATCTTCCACACAATACGGTTAACTCTTTGTTACAGCAAGCCGGTGAGATTGACAACCTCACTGTTTCGTTGGGGCAAAGTACTTTGGTTGTGTTGTGCGGTTCCACGTTGGCCGGAATCACTGGTGTTGCGCCGCACTACATCTCGCCGCCATCAACCTTCAACGTGCTTCTTGACTCTGGTCCGATTAAACCTTGGTTTCTTCGAGGGAAACTTGCCTGCGCATCACACCTTCTCTTGGGGTTCCCAACGGACGTGCCAACCACACGCATCAAGTAAATTTCGGCGCCGTTGCGAGATCAAGACACGCTGCAAGGGGAGTCTCCACTTCTCAATCTCTTTACTTTGTTTTTGTCTTGCTTAGTTTTATTTACTACTTTGTTTGCTGCACTAAATCAAAACACAAAAAATTAGTTGCTAGTTTTACTTTATTTGCTATCTTGTTTGCTATATCAAAAACACAAAAATTAGTTACTTGTTTTACTTTACTTAATATCATGCATGTTTTTATTTCACTAGTTAAGCATAATGGAAAACAACAAAAATATGAGAGATCTTTATGAACTTTATCTTGAATTAGGACATGATGTGTTTGAAGAGAGAATTAAAAAACCATGGAACTTTATATGCATGTTAATGGGAATGTTATTACTATGGATGCTTTGAACACCATTGTTGCTAATGCTATGGAAAATTCTAAGCTTGGGAAGCTGGTTTTCATGATCTTTTTATTCCCCCAAGCATTGAGGAGAAAATTTACTTTGATGAAACTTTGCCTCCTATTTATGATAATGATATTGGACTTTTAGTACCGCCTGTTATGGAGGATAAATTTGATTATGATTACAATATGCCTCCTATATTTGATGATGAGAATAATAATGATAGCTACTTTGTTGAATTTGCTCCCACTACAACTAATAAAATTGATTATGCCTATGTGGAGAGTAATAATTTTATGCATGAGACTCATGATAAGAATGCTTTATGTGATAGTTATATTGTTGAGTTTGCTCATGATACTACTGAAAGTTATTATGAGAGAGGAAAATATGGTTGTAGAAATTTTCATGTTACTAAAATGCCACTCTATATGCTGAAATTTTTGAAGCTACACTTGTTTTATCTTCCTGATCTTGTCACTTTGCTTTTCATGAATTTATTTGTGTACAAGATTCCTTTTCATAGGAAGCATGTTAGGCTTAAATTTGTTTTGAATTTGCCTCTTGATGCTCTCTTTTGCTTCAAATAATATTTCTTGCGAGTGCATCATTAAAACTGCTGAGCCCATCTTAATGGCTATAAAGAAAGAACTTCTTGGGAGACAACCCATGTTTTTACCTACAGTACTTTGTTTTTATTTTGTGTCTTGGAAGTTGTTTACTACTGTAGCAACCTCTCCTTATCTTAGTTTTGTGTTTTGTTGTGCCAAGTTAAGCCGTTGATAGAAAAGTAAGTACTAGATTTGGATTACTGCAGTTCCAGATTTCTTTGCTGTCACGAATCTGAGTCCACCTCCCTGTAGGTAGCTCAGAAAATTAAGCCAATTTACGTGCATGATCCTCAGATATGTACGCAACTTTCATTCAATTTGAGCATTTTCATTTGAGCAAGTCTGGTGCCATTTTAAAATTCGTCAATACGAACTGTTCTGTTTTGACAGATTCTGCCTTTTATTTCGCATTGCCTCTTTCGCTATGTTGGATGAATTTCTTTGATCCATTAATGTCCAGTAGCATTATGCAATGTCCAGAAGTGTTAAGAATAATTGTGTCACCTCTGAATATGTCAATTTATATTGTGCACTAACCCTCTAATGAGTTGTTTCGAGTTTGGTGTGGAGGAAGTTTTCAAGGATCAAGAGAGGAGTATGATGCAACATGATCAAGGAGAGTGAAAGCTCTAAGCTTGGGGATGCACCCGGTGGTTCACCCCTGCATATATCAAGAAGACTCAAGCGTCTAAGCTTGGGGATGCCCAAGGCATCCCCTTCTTCATCGACAACATTATCAGGTTCCTCCCGAAACTATATTTTTATTCCATCACATCTTATGTGCTTTTTCTTGGAGCGTCGGTTTGTTTTTGTTTTTGTTTTGTTTGAATAAAATGGATCCTAGCATTCACTTTATGGGAGAGAGACACGCTCCGCTGTAGCATATGGACAAGTATGTCCTTGGTTTCTACTCATAGTATTCATGGCGAAGTTTCTCCTTCGTTAAATTGTTATATGGTTGGAATTGGAAAATGATACATGTAGTAATTGCTATTAATGTCTTGGGTAATGTGATACTTGGCAATTGTTGTGCTCATGATTAAGCTCTTGCATCATATGCTTTGCACCCATTAATGAAGAAATACATAGAGCATGCTAAAATTTGGTTTGCATATTTGGTTTCTCTAAGGTCTAGATAATTTCTAGTATTGAGTTTGAACAACAAGGAAGATGGTGTAGAGTCTTATAATGTTTTCAATATGTCTTTTATGTGAGTTTTGCTGCACCGGTTCATCCTTGTGTTTGTTTCAAATAAGCCTTGCTAGCCTAAACCTTGTATCGAGAGGGAATACTTCTCATGCATCCAAATACTTGAGCCAACCACTATGCCATTTGTGTCCACCATACCTACCTATACTACATGGTATTTTCGCCATTCCAAAGTATATTGCTTGAGTGCTACCTTTAAAATTCCATCATTCACCTTTGCAATATATAGCTCATGGGACAAATAGCTTAAAAACTATTGTGGTATTGAATATGTAATTATGCACTTTATCTCTTATTAAGTTGCTTGTTGTGCGATAACCATGTTCACTGGGGACGCCATCAACTTTTCATTGTTGAATTTCATGTGAGTTGCTATGCATGTCCGTCTTGTGAAGTAGAGATCTACCACCATATGGTTAAGCATGCATATGTTAGAGAAGAACATCGGCCGCTAACTAAAGCCATGCTCCATGGTGGAAGTTTCAGTTTTGGACAACAATCCTCAAATCTCAAATGAGAAAATTATTAATTGTTGTTACATGCTTATGCATAAAAGAGGAGTCCATTATCTGTTGTCTATGTTGTCCGGTATGGATGTCTAAGTTGAAGAATAATCAATAGCGAGAAATCCAATGCGAGCTTTCTCCTTAGACCTTTGTACAGGGGCATAGAGGTACCCTTTGTGACACTTGGTAAAAACAATGCATTGTGATGATCCGTAGTCCAAGCTAATTAGGACAAGGTGCGGGCACTATTAGTACGCTATGCATGAGGCTTGCAACTTATAAGATATAATTTACATGATGCATATGCTTTATTACTACCGTTGACAAAATTGTTTCATGTTTTCAAAATCAAAGCTCTAGCACAAATATAGCAATCGATGCTTTTCCTCTATGGAGGACCATTCTTTTACTTTCAATGTTGAGTCAGTTCACCTATTTCTCTCCACCTCAAGAAGCAAACACTTGTGTGAACTGTGCATTGATTCCTACATACTTGCTTATTGCATCTATTATATTACTCTATGTTGATAATATCCATGAGATATACATGTTACAAGTTGAAAGCAACCGCTGAAACTTAATCTTCTTTTGTGTTGCTTCAATATCTCTACTTTGAATTATTGCTTTATGAGTTAACTCTTATGCAAGACTTATTGATGCTTGTCTTGAAGTGCTATTCATGAAAAGTCTTTGCTATATGATTCACTTGTTTACTCATGTCATATACATTGTTTCGATCGCTGCATTCACTACATATGCTTTACAAATAGTATGATCAAGATTATGATGGCATGTCACTCAGAAATTATCTGTGTTATCGTTTTACCTGCTCGGACGAGCAGAACTAAGCTTGGGGATGCTGATACGTCTCCGACGTATCGATAATTTCTTATGTTCCATGCCACATTATTGATGTTATCTACATGTTTTATGCACACTTTATGTCATATTCGTGCATTTTCGGAACTAACCTATTAACAAGATGCCAGTGCCGTTCTGTTTTGCTGTTTTTGGTTTGAAATCCTAGTAAGGAAATATTCTCGGAATTGGACGAAATCAAAGCCCAGGGCCTATTTTCTCACGAAGCTTCCGAAGTCCGAAGGAGACGAAGAGGGGCCACGGAGGGCCACACCCTAGGCGGCGCGGCCCCCTTGGCCGCGCGGCCTGTGGTGTGGGGCCCCGTGCCGCCTCTTGACTGCCCTTCCGCCTATAAAGTCTCGTGACGAAACCCCGGTCGAGAGCCACGATACGGAAAACCTTCCAGAGACGCCGCCAACGCCGATCCCATCTCGGGGATCCGGAGATCGCCTCCGCACCCTGCCGGAGAGGAATCATCTCCGGAGGACTCTACGCCGCCATGGTCGCCTCCGGTGTGATGTGTGAGTAGTCTACCCGGACTATGGGTCCATAGTAGCTAGATGGTTGTCTTCTCCCATTGTGCTATCATTGTCGGATCTTGTGAGCTGCCTAACATGATCAAGATCATCTATCGTAATTCTATATGTTGCGTTTGTTGGGATCCGATGAATAGAGAATACTTGTTATGTTGATTATCAAAGTTATGCTATGTGTTGTTTATGATCTTGCATGCTCTCCGTTACTAGTAGATGCTCTGGCCAAGTAGATGCTTGTAACTCCAAGAGGGAGTACTTATGCTCGATAGTGGGTTCATGCCTGCATTGACACCGGGGATGTGAAAGTTCTAAGGTTGTGTTGTCTTTGTTGCCACTAGGGATAAAACATTAGTGCTATGTTCAAGGATGTAGTCACTAGTTACATTACGCACCATACTTAATGCAATTGTCTTTGTTAGCAACTTAATACGGAGGGGTTCGGATGATAACCTGAAGGTGGACTTTTTAGGCATAGATGCAGTTGGATGACGGTCTATGTACTTTGTCGTAATGCCCAATTAAATCTCACTATACTCATCATGATATGTATGTGCATGGTCATGCTCTCTTTATTTGTCAATTGCCCAACCGTAATTTGTTCACCCAACATGCTGTTCGTCTTATGGGAGAGACACCTCTAGTGACTGTGGACCGGTCCAATTCTCTTTCTTGAAATACAATCTGCAATACTTGTTCTCTTGTTTTAAACAATCATCTTCCACACAATACGGTTAACTCTTTGTTATGAGATTGACAACCTCACTGTTTCGTTGGGGCAAAGTACTTTGGTTGTGTTGTGCAGTTCCACGTTGGCGCCGGAATCACGGTGTTGCGCCGCACTACATCTCGCCGCCATCAACCTTCAACGTGCTTCTTGACTCCTCTGGGTCCGATTAAACCTTGGTTTCTTACTGAGGGAAACTTGCCGCTGTGCGCATCACACCTTCCTCTTGGGGTTCCCAACGGACGTGCCAACCACACGCATCAACTACCATTGATTTAATCTTAATGATAATATAAATTAGAAGAGGCATTTACGTACCACTTTTATCCATCGTGCGCGCCAAATTCTAGGTAAAGTTGTGCCTCTCATGTTTGTACTTTGTATACCCTTGTTCACATAATAGAAGTGAATATGTCCTTTGCACTTTCGGGGTAAAAAGAGAAGAGGAAGGGGTAGAGGAAACGTGGAGGAGGATGGCATCACAAGAGAGAAAGGGCGCACCAAGAAAAAATCACATCTAAACCTAATACTAATTTGCAGTTAAATTCACGCTAATGAACATATCCTATTTATTGTAATTATGAAAACATGATTCTACAAACTCTGATAAGCAACGGCGTAGCTATGAAGGAGTCAGGGGGGCCACCGCCCCCCAGCCCATGGACATTTCTTGAAGGATCCTGGGAAATTTGGCCCATTTGCCTCCCCTAACTTTGGCCCAAAACGTTGAAATTTTGTTCTATAAGCCCATTTTCCCTCCATGGAAACGGCCCAAGCTCCGCCACTGTTGATAAGGTCCATCATTACGGAGCCACTATCACCGGATACGAGCTAGTGGAGAGCTACAACGAGCCGACACTTGTGCTTGTTGGAGCTTCTCATTCGGTGATTGTCTACGCTGGCACCAACTCAAACATATTTGAGTAGTACAATGGCAATGTCTTCGAAGGTCCCTATGGTATGGCTCTGGACCATAACTTTCTACTGGAAGAGGGTGAAGTCTACTGGATTGCCAAGAACTCCTGGGGAAGCAAGTTGGACGAGCATGGCTATATCATTCTCATGAATATGTAGAACCATGTAAGTTGTGTGGCTTGAAAATTCGGGGCCAAGGGGAAATGCTCCCTCCCCGCGCAAAGTACATTATTGTAGTCTATACCTTCGCTAGGGAAGGTGAGTTAGGGCCAAAGAGGGCAATGGCGCCCATATCAAAGTTTAGTTAGCTCTCATTTAATCTTCTTTGGCCCCTTCTGTGATTTTGGTCAAGCTTTGCCATTTTCATAAACAATAAAAGTTAAAACGTGAATATAATTTCAAGGATGAGAAATGAAATACATGTATTTACACAGAATAAGAAACCAATATATTTATACCTATGAACAGTAAATCCCATAATGGGACGTGATGCAAATACGGATGTTGTCAAATTAATTCCAAATATCCATGTGTAGACCGGATGTTTACTCAATCGACGAGGATACGAATATCTGATAGCTTTAGCAATAAAATATTATATATGAACTAAATAAATTAGATAACTACATTTAAGTGGCACATGGCACTAATCGATAGCATATAGTGGATTGCTTTTTAAGGATTGGATGATAGAGTAAAAATAAGAATGTAATATATTCCATGCATAGAAGAACTACCATGTCCGACCATTTGTTTAGTTGTTCAAGCGATAATCAACAAGTATATGAAACCATAATTATGTTAGTAGACTACATATTCTTTGGTTTTGAAAGGCAAAAGTTTTGCCTCGTATATCATTAATTAAGAAGGAGTGTTGGCAAGGTTTAAAAAATTCGAGGGCTAAAAGGGACTCGATACTATTACAAAAAAAGGGGGGGATTACTCTCCCGGCATTAAATCTATAAAATATTTTGCCCATGCAAGGGTTCAATGTTTTGCTTTTTCTTTGATCTTTGCCATGTGGGTTGACGACATAGAGCTTTTCTTTTAGGAAAACTCTTGTGTTTCTTTCGTTCCAAAGCTCCCATGACACAATCATGAGTACCGGGATGAAGACATTTTTATTGTGTTAGAGGCTGAAACCAATGAAGTCCACCAATGTTATACTGTTGCAAATATCTTCCAATCGTCGATTTGCATTTCGTGGAGATGGAGCCCAAATTGCATCTTCTACGCGGAGGAGGTTGAGTAGGATCTATTGGAAGTGAACTTTCATTGGGTGTCTTCGGCGACGTCTTCATGAAAGATAACATCTTGGAGCATAGCCCAGAGGTTGAAGAATCTTGCAAATGGTTGGTCATGACCCCGTTGGCAATTTCTGTTCGGGTGTCCAATCATTGTTATGAAGATTCACCTTGACACTTCTATTCACACGCTTTGAGAGGAGAAAGATGGATGGTGCTTTATCTTTTGGCTTGCACCCTTGTAGCCAAGACGCGATACGGAGGAAGGGAAGAAGGGCTAGGATGGAGACCCAGCAGATTCAAAATCATATATGAAACTACTTTTATATGGTCAACTGCATCCAAATATCACTTCCCGCGTCGTAAGAGCAATGCTTGAGAAGACAGACCGGAGCGCACAGGGTCGCATGGTGTTTGCTGGCAAAAAAGCGGTAGCAGGAAGACACTATCGTCAGAAAGACGTGCACCTATCATTATATTCCGTAGCAACACACATGTATTTAGCTAGTTTGGAATAAAGGGAGCGTGCCAGAAAAACAAAGGATTGTCGAGAGAAGCTCACGCAAGCCAGCAAGTTGCAGCAGACAGATCTGGGCACTGTATTATCCAAGAACAAACACCTAATTTCATCAACAAGATAATTTCAGTAAAGAATTGTGTACAGACACGAATTAGCATACATCACTATCCTGTTCGTGCCTCGCTCAACCTTGTCAGTCTACAAGATCAAATTTTACATGCACATTGCTTAACCAAAAAAAAAAAAGTTTGCCGAGTACCACCCCTTTCCAGTAACACTCATATATTACAAGCATGTCATACCATGGACAGGAGACACTTTCTGTAGGCAGAAAACCTAAGTCAGGTTACAGTGCAGCAACCTCTCCAGCACTGAACTCCCTCCTGATAAAAAATAATCAGCTCACAAGGCAAAATAAACATCAGCGAGCTCACAATGCACTAGCCTCTCCTGCACTGGACTTGCTCCTGGCAGCTGATAATTTGCTTCTTTCTAGCCACCAGAGCGCCGATGTTTCAGCTACCAACGTCCAAAACCACAAACACCATTGTTTACTTGTTGCAAAGGAAGTTCACCAAGAAGCTTAATCTGCCTCCCCAAGGCCATCACTGCCGTCCCCTCTTTTACTGATCGCAGCCATACCACCACGTTTCTTGCCACCGGATGCCGCCTCCGCATTTTTCCTTAAGACGGCCCCAGGTGAGGGATATGGTCTTTGTTGGAACAAAGGTCCCTGTTAATTAAATCGTAAAAAGAGGAATCATTATTCTCGGTAGGGTATACTGTTAGGTTTTAGTCTATACATTATTTGAAATCACAAGTACTGTATTTTTTCTATATAATTCTAAGTTCCTTGTAGAGATCAAGAAAATGGGACCGGAAGTACAAGTTGATGGTAATTAAAGGCCCTCCCCAAGGCTCAGGCAACCAAGATATGTGGAGGTGGAACAGGAAGTAAGGTTTGCTCCCAGAAAAACAGTATGTTACACACTAGCGGGTGTTTAGGCACCAGGATGTATACTTATCATTTAAACTGAAGCCAAAGAAAAGGAAAATATATATTCCAAGACCAGATAAAGGAAAGTTGCCAATCAGATAACATACAGATGCAGTTGTATCCGCTGCCCGTGGCTGTACACCCTTCAAGCCAACAACCCTGAAAAAAACAGAGGACTAACTTGTTAGTTCTAGGATAATTAACTCGATATACCTGCACTCTTCCTCGATTGGCCAAGCTAGACTGAAGCACATCCTGACTAGTAGCTACAATTTCCAGTTAGAATATCAATTTGAACCGAGTCGTAATTAGTCTCCAGGAAGAGGGGGATCATGTACCAGCCACCACGTGGAGCATCTGAGTAAGAGCTTGGATCCATTGGGTCAAGATCATCATCCTCAGCGCCTTTTCTTTTCCGGTTATCCTTTTTGTTTGCTTTTCCAGAAGGGGGTTTTGAGCTTGATCTGCATGTATATGACAACACTCAATAACTAATATGATGTTTTCATACTCAAGCATATGATGGGTGTAAATATGTTAGCAGCATAAACTATGAGAAGCATAACAGATTAGGCTACCAGTTGATATGCCAAATGCAGATCCCATTTACCTGTCCTTAGCTGCAATATTATTTCCTTGACTTTTGGGAGCACTGGTGCCACCTGAGTGCACAATATTGTTCGAGTAAGATGGATACTGTTGAAAAGGAAGATTCTGAACCCTGCAAAGGAGAATCACAAGCAAACCTTAGCTACATTCCTAAACTGTTTATTTGGTTATAAATAATATATAAAGAGGTCTGCAATGATATAAACATTTGTTTAAAAATATAGATTGATCCATAAGTAGGTATACTTTCAGACAAGCCCCTAAAAAACTACATAACATGTACTCTACTTTACAAGATTAGGTTATCAATCGAGTACCTTGTGCAGTGATTGCAATATCCCCACGGCTGGACAAGACCAACTCCAAATCCACCGCAGCCTGAACATCTTTGCATGTGAGGGTTCCAGATATCGGCATTTTGAGCGGTCGGCTGAACTGCAACATCGGTGGATCCTTGTGGCAGAACACCCGGATTCACAACATTGGTGGATGCTTGTGGCACATCACCCAGGTTCACAGAAATAGGTGGCTCCCACTGTGTTGCCTGTGTCTTTGTATTATAGTAATATTTCTGGCCTAAAATAATGCAAAAAAAACATATCAATATTTTAGAAAGTGTGTAGACAAACTTCTCTAACTTTAATTACTAATGCATGTACAAAAACAAATTGTTCATGTCAAAAACTCAAAAGGGTGTCAGTAGATTTGTGACGAAATTCTATCCAACATAACAATTTGTAATATCATACTCCTCCGTCCCATGAAAGATAGGTATTCATATGAAAAAACGAAAGTTATTCATAGATTTTTCCCGTTTTAAAAAAATGTATGCATAGATTTTTCATAAGGATGAAAAGTACGCTGTTTGTCCTTCCTGAGAACTAAATTTCACTTAATCTGTGTATTTTACTACACTAATGGCATTTATAAAATTAAGGTATGACTTAAAATTAATATCTGATTTGTTCCCATCATTCGAATAGCACAAAATTGTTTTTGAATGTTCGAAAAGTTCAGAAACAAAATGGTGGCACTTCTCTCTTACAAATATGGAGTTAGTACAAAAAATACAACACCTGTTGACTTGTCAAGTGCCTCCTCCCAATTCTCTGGCAACGATGGAGCAGCTTGATGTTGCACAATATTCACAGCACCACCAGGGCGATCCCATTGGGTCACTCCAGTGCTTTGGTTGTAGAAATAAGAAGCACCAGTAGTTGGATCCTTTGCCTCAACCTAAAATAGAATAAGTTAAGGCAGGGGAATGGACTCTCGCTACTATCAGCTCACAATCAATAGATGCAGAAAATATATGGTATATAATAGCTGTTGAAAGTTGCCACATATAATAGTGTGTCCAGGATGCCAAATTAAAAGTAATAAACAGATTACTCCAGATAAAAGTTTCTTACAGAAAAAATGCACTTGTAAATTGACCAAGAAAATCAGGAAAAGGTAGCTATGCGCATCAGCTAGACAATTTGTTAGCAACCTCGCAGAACAGGCATGCCTAAGAAAATGTTAGCATATACTTACCCAGCCAGGAGCCAACTCTAGGGCAGATTTGTTATGGCCTTCTTGAGAATCTGCCTGGAATTCAGTGGCACGAGAACAACGTGAATGCATGAGATAAAATCAATTGTGCACTTAGGTTCACAGAAGAGATGTTACTATGCTAGTACTTAGTAATACCATCACAGAAGGTGATCTTTTACGTTTTTCAGTACACCACTCAGATTTTTTTTAACTTATGTAGTTATGTCACAACATCTTCTCTTCATCTAAGTCCCATACACACATGATCCTACATGATATTAATTGTTTTCGTGTCTAAAGATGTATAGTAAGATGGTGCTAGCACTAGTTCAAGATTTTCCCACCTACCAGCATTCAGTTTCCAACTTCCATCATCCATTCCAACAGAAAGAGGAGGGAGAATAAGTGCAAGATAAAGCACTAGTTAAAGAGTACAAGTTACATTTTGTTTATCCGTGCTATTAGTAATTGGATTTGCTGCCTTGTCTTTAAGAATTCCCCTTGCTTTTAACCTCTGCTTCAAGAACTCAGGTAGATCATCAGCATCATCTTTTGGTTTATCTACAGGAAAATTATTAGTTAGAAAGCAGCAAGTAATATAGAGAGAGGTGGCATGTAATACCACAAAGCAGGAAGTAGCTTAGAAAGAGACGGCTTACTCATTTGAGCACTTGAAAAATTTCCAGCATAATAAGCACCACCTCCTGGTACGCCATAGCCATTGCCAATTTCAACATTGCCTGTGAGCATGCTTAATCATCAGGTTTAGCTAGGAGCATCTCAAAGATGGAACCAACAACACATCTAATGGGTGTGTGATGCAAGAAAATGATAGCTAAAATGTTAACTGCAAATAAACATAAGTTGTGTAATACAATTCCTTTCACATACAATACTGCTTTCATAATTCTCCTGAGACTTACTATCACCATAGAATTTAAAATAATAATCACCAAAATTGAGGTGCTTACACACGTAAGAAGTGTGCAACTGAAAATAGAAGGAGAATGAAAGAAAGAAAAATAGATTATATTGTGGAAACACAATGACCATTATCTGGATGAAGTGACTTTCCCCTTTTATTTGCCATCTCCGCGCGATGGTCAACCGTCATCTTTAACAAGTGTTCCTAGAAAAAAGCAAGATAAAAACTCTGAATTAACTAATGAACCTCCAATTTCACGGAGAAACAAGCGAAGGATAAAATGACATAAAAGAAAAGGAATTATAGATTATTCACCTTCAGTGCATTAGGGTCGCGCCGGCTCGAAAGTATGTCTTCCCCATATTCTGCAGGATCATTTGTTGCTTCTGCATGTCTGGATGAAAAGGTGCACATAAAACAGCAGCATCAAGCAACTGCGGACAAGCAGCACAGAAGGAAATGGGAGGGAAACAAACCTTTGATTCTGAATTACTTGCTGTGTCTCAATGTCCTAGTTATCACATTGCCACTGATCAACAAACAGAAAAATAATGCAAGTATAATCTAGATCCTCTGGAGGATGTTATTTACCTGTTCGTGAAGAATAGCCTCTTGGACAGCAGATTCGATATTTGCTGCAGAACCATTATGGTTGGCAACCTCGTGAGCAGTCGGATGGCCACCGAGATCCGAATGCACGTTCCCAGCAGCCGTAGTAACACCAGGAGTACTTTGAGGGGGAGTGGAAGTCATGTTGGGCTGCGTAGCGTAGAAGGGGCCTGCTGTATTTAGATTGTTGCCATTATTGGGTCTAGTGTTGTATGGTGTTGGATAAGCATGCGGATGTGGATTTGGATGAAAAGGCTGGGTTGCATAGAAGGTGTTTGCTGGATTTTGATTGTTATCGCCATTGGGTCTAGTGTCATACGGTGTCGGATAAGCATGTGGACGTGGACCAGGCTGAAATTGTGAAGGTTGATTCGAAGGTGGCGGACGCCATGGTCCAACGCCAGGAGGTTGATTTGAAGATGGCTGCCATGCTCCAACGCCAGGGGGTTGATTCGAAGGTGGTGGCCGCCATGCTCCAACACCAGGAGGCAGTGGCTGATTCAGAGAGCCGTCCATTATTAATCAACAGCTAAATACAACACGTTACTCCCAAATCTCCACC
The DNA here is from genome assembly GCA_030979885.1 of Lolium multiflorum. Classification (NCBI taxonomy): domain Eukaryota; kingdom Viridiplantae; phylum Streptophyta; class Magnoliopsida; order Poales; family Poaceae; genus Lolium; species Lolium multiflorum. The sequence goes on from CM061749.1 coordinate 315,242,229, forward strand.
AGCTTAAGCTCAGCAAACGGATCTGCAACATAAGGCAATCAAGTGTAGCAACATCAGCTTCACAGTTATTGCTCTTTGGTCTTCAAATCAAACTCAGTTGTCTTCATGAATCCATTAAATATGCTGTATAAATGAGGAACATATAATTAGGATGTCTTAGCCACTGTCAGGTCTATTCAAGCTTTGCCTCACTTTGTAATTTCCTAACATGTTTGCTTTTTTCTCAGCGCGCACTGGAATCTATGAACAGAAACAACAACTGCGTCCAGTATCACTACCTCTAAGTTATTAATTTGCGCCGCAGCATGCCGAACATAAACCCTAACACCCAGATTGCGACGATGTAGACAAAACGCTGCATCAACAGGGCTATTAGGGTTGTGTCAACACCTAGCCATATGAAGATGCCAAACGCAATAATCATCAATTAGAGCCCAAAGTGGCATCTATTGGGCGGTTCCGCGTCTTGCGTGGTGCGAGCTCATAGCTAGGGCATACCTATTCGATTCTTACGGGTCAAAATCTTGGAGAGGTTCAAGTAAACACAGGGATCCAGCGGGCGAAAAATCGGGAAGCAGGAAGGTACCTTTCTCCGGCGAACTGCGAGTCGGCCGTGGGCCTCCGGCGACGAGCAGGCGGCGGCCGGCGGTGGGATGGAAGGGGACGAGTCTGTGTTGGTCGAGCCGCGAGCTAATTGGCGGTTCCCTAGGTACGGTCTTCTCTGCCGTCAGATCTCGGCCGCCAATCCTTTCACGGCCAAGATTGATTGGCAGTTGCAAGTTGTGAAACGCCCGTTTTGAATACGCTTTCAGAGCCAGTTCACGCACATACAGAGTTAAAACCCAAAAACATGAACGCCTTCGTGTAGGAAACTAGGTGACGCCCCGCGCGTTGCGGCGGAAAATCATGTTAATAACAGTTGTTTGCTCCACAAATGACCCTCTAAAATCGCCAACGAAACAATAAACTTAATTATTCTTATTAATGGGCAATGTGTAAGAAATGTGTTGTACCGAGAAAGTCAAAAAGGAGACTCCACGGTCATATACCTCATCTTCCATCGGGCTGTAAACATGAACTGATTAAGGTCCATATATGGTGTTGAAAAGTTAGTTGATTGAGCTTGAATTATCTAATGATGATCTTAGCCTAAGGACCATACACCAGTATTATTTTAGTAGTACCACCATGTTCTATTAGACCCAGGTACTTATACATTACAAAGAAAATTATCTACGAAAGTTAAACAAAATAGCCGCTAAAGGACATTAACTATTTGATCTTTCTAAGTGAAGATAAAGCAGTCAGAAGAGAAATTTTGTGGCAAACTATATGGTTGTCCAGACCTTAATATATATAGTTCTATATTAGTAACATTTAAGACGCATGTGAAAATTTCTTACCCAAGAAATCCGAATGTTCAGTTTGTGCAGGCTGGAAGCCTCATAGCTTGGTTAAGTTATAGGTAGATTTTTTCATCCATGCAAAGCTAATAGATAGACTTTTGATACCTAAATTGGGGATACTTAAGTGTGTTCGATACAACCAAACATCCGGACAGCTCCACAAAAAAGCTTCAGCCTTGTAGTATCTAATTTTTCATCCATGCATAGATAGATATTGATACCCAAATTGGAGATACTTAACTGTGTTCGATACAACCAAACTTTCGGACATGCTCCACAAAAAGCTTCAGACCGTATACCCATTACATAAAGGCTTGGTTGTCCAAGATTAAAATAAAAGGCTGTGAACATCCTGGGTCAGATTGTTCTTCCTTTTGCTTGTACAAATTAGAAAGAGATCATCTGTGGTCTTTTTCGCCCTAACATGCATCATAGAACAAATACTTTTCTGTGGAAATAACACGCAGAATAATTAATGCAAAAAAAACATCTGAATGGAAGCATATTAGAATATCATCGATTTTGTGTCCGACCAAATAAGTAACTCAAAAATGTGTTACCTAGGAACATTGAAGTTCTTGATTCATTCTTTCTCGGTCGTATAAAAGAGAATGAACAAACGCCTGGTAATCCTACCTTGGTAGTAGGAAAAAATAAATAGACAACATGGCAACAAATGATTAATATCTGTTAATCCTTTATGTCGAATTTTTCTCGGTCTTCAACTGCGCATAATAGAGGATCTGCATCAGGAATAGGGCTTTTGGTTTCTTCAGATTGACGGTAACACATTTGATTAAATTTTACAGTAAAGAGCATCACATATAAAGTTCAAATCATAAGATGAGAATATGATCAACTTGTTCTTCGCCTAGCAGCATACAATTGTGGGATCCAAGAGATAGGCTCCGCCAGGCTCCACAACTGAGCTGATAGAACTCCCATCTGCAAAGAAAAAACGTAAAACTACAACATTATCCATCGGAAACAATCAAACATTTAGGCTCCATCCACCAAATCAAGCTACTTGCTAGTCAGAACAAAAGAAGTATTACCACTCTCCACGCCAGTGGAGCTGGAGACATCTAGAAAGGCTAGAGAAAATTAATCTGCAAGAGGGAGGCGATGTCTCTCAAGGAGCTCCACAGCAACGGGGTTGCAGCCTGATGAACGCTGGTCGCGTGGAAGCCCAATCGTGTAGGCCGGATGATGCATATGATGGGTACTAAGGGCATCTCCAACGCACTGACCCAAACGGACGTCCCTTTCGAGTCGTTTGGGTCGCCGCGCGGACAGGCGGACAGCGTTTCGCGTCCGGGTGTCCGTTTGGATCGCATAGTATGCCCAACGCTGTGTCAGACTCAAATAATTTTTTCTCCTCTTTCTTCCTAGTAGTACTAGTTGCTAGCCTGGGCCACGCCGCGCTCGCGCTGCGCCACGCCGGAGGCCGAGGCTAGGGATGCCGTGATGTGCCTGCCTCGCCGGAGGCCGTGCGAGCCTGGAAGCGCCATCGCCGCGAGGAAGCCGCGCCCGCGCTGCTGCGAGGAAGCTCCGCCCACGCCGTGTCTCGGACCGCGGCAGAGCAGGTCGCGCCGCAGCGAGGAGCTCCGCCGCGCGCCGCGTAAGCCGCACCCGCGCCGCGAGGAAGCCGCACCCGCGCCGCCGCGAGGAAGCTCCGCGCCGCGCCTCGGACTGCTACAGGGCAGGCTGTGCTACGAGGCCGCGCCCGCGATGCGCCTCGACGGAGGCCGACGCCGGGGACGCCCGCGTCCCTCCTGGCGGAGTGTGCGGAGGTGCCGCGCGGCCCGGACGAAGCTGCAGCGCGCGTCGTGGGTAGCTTCTGCGCGGCCCAGGCGGAGCTGCAGGCGGGCGGCTCGACAATGAGGAGCGGCGGCGTGGGCAGCGTGCGCGGAGGCTCGCCCGTGGCGCCGCCGTGCGCCGAGGCTCGCCGTGGCCGCCCACTTGAAGGGGCTCTCCCGTGGCCGCCGTGCCCGGGCTCGCCCGTGCTCGCGTGTGGCCGACGCGGCCGGCGGCGCCCCGTGCCTCGCGCGGGGCTCCGCCACCGCACGGACAGCTCCGGCCCGCTACACCCAGCCGACGGGTTGCCGGCGACCTCGCGCCCGCTCCAGCGGCACCACCACCATTGCGGCTCGGCGACTTCTACTTGGAATGAAAAAAAGAGGAGGCGGCAGAGCCGGGAGTCTCCAGGCGAGGGCGACGACGAAGGTTAGCTAGGCGAGCTCCAGTCCGACGGGGAGAATGGAGGTATCCATGGCAGAAAAAGTAAACAGAGAGAGATAGAGGAGAGAGATGATATGGGGACTTTTTTGTCACTGACAAATGGGCCATGAACAGACATGCGCGGATGAAAAAAGGACGCACGCGCTTGTCCGGCTCGCCCCAAAAGCCACGCAAATTTGGTCCGGCTATGGGTCGTTCCGGACGCGGCAGCTGTCCGTTATTAGTTTAGGTCCACGCGTTGGGAGCTGGTTTTACCCAAACGGACCAATCTGATGTCCGTTTGTCCGTTTGGGTAGCCCGGTTGGAGATGCCCTAAAGGGGAGCAAGGTCTTTATCAGCACCAATATGTCCGTTCGGCTGCCTCCACAAAATGGGTGGCCCAGTTAATTTCTTCGCACACATGCATGCTGGAGGAGAGGACTGCTGGAGAACTGGAAATGATGAAGTAGGACTGCAGGAGAGAGGAACACGCGGGTCTGTCTTTTGGTTTCTCGGTGGGATCACAACAACGTTGCGTACGTCGTGCAGGCTAATCAATGTTTTGCAGGATTGTTAAATGTGATCTAGTAGAATATCTAGTCCGTCTAAATTTGATCAAATGGTTTGGACTATTTTAGATGATGTGGCTCATTGTGGTGGCAGCTTGCAAACATTAAATACATATAGTGGGGTTCAACTTTATAGATATTATAGATTAGTAATGCCCCTGTTGTGTGGAGAGGAGCACACCCTCCATCGTCGCCTAGACGCGCTTGCCGTTGGGAAGCCACAACACCTCGTCTCCGCAACCATGCCGAAGCTCATGTGTCGCCGCCACTAAGAAACCCCCCATGATCACACGAAGGGGAGGGCCCCGCCACCACCTTCACCCCCGGGCTTTACTTGGTGGTGACCCTGGTGACGTCGGGGAGAGGGAGCGGGGGAGAGTAAGGGCTGCCCTGCGACGCCGTGATGATCGCCTCCCATGCCGCCTGCGGTTAGGTGATGCGGGGATCAAGGAATGGGGTGTTCCACTTATTCATTTTTTAAAAAAAAACGTACACAATTTTTTGGTGGAGACCATGTTTAGAAGTTCCCAAAAGTTTATAAAAACTATGTATCATGTTCATTTCACAACTACTATGTAATAAACAAAAACACAAATAGTACAGTTCATCGCTTGATTTGGTTTTCTTTTATAGCTCCTGAATCTGAATGAGTTTGAACTTGGAATGTTGTGATCTATGCAGAGCTTCACCTCCCCAATAATTTTTAAGGAAACTTTTGCAGATGATATTTCTGTAGTTTTTACTGGTTTCCAATTTCCACTTTACATTGGTTATTACCACCCGGATATTTCTCCATGTGATGCAGCCAACGATGAACTGCTTCATTTTCATTTTATTTACGCATGTGTGTAAATATGTAATCCACCGATGCTGCAAGATTCTTGACAGCGTTGCTATTCACGAGATTCTACAGCAGCTCATGCGCATGGTATCATCGTTGTCTCGCTAACCCTGCTAATGTATTTTTGTCGTGCACTCCCGACATGGTTAACTGAAAGATTACACTCCGTTTCAAAAAAAAGAAAGATTACACTGGACACTACACAGCTGGAGGACATACTGCAAAGTGCACACACGCTCATCTCATTTGCACGAGCACTAGGATAATCTCATCGGAGTTAGCGTTTCCCTTGCTTGTGCACCTGTGCTACTAAGACTTGTTTGCTGTCAGGATAAGGAAGATTTTGCGGTAGACCTTTTTCGGTGGCGCTGATGTGTCCTGACTAATCTACTGCTCCTGTTAATTAGTTGTCTAACCTGTGAGAGCTTATCCTTCTTTTGGGCAAAACATCGTCGACTTCTGCTGTTCGCTCTCTCTGCAGCGGCGCTCGACGGCAAAGAACTTTCGTACAGTACATTACTCCTCTCATTTGAGGTCTTACAGATGCGTGCTAGCTTTCAGGACGAACGCCGAATTAGCCGAAGCTAGTTTGTGCAGAAAGAATCGTAGTCATGTTCACAAATTGAGATGTGAAAATTCTGCAATGCGACTTACTACGAGACGCACATTTTTAATCTGCAACCACGTACGGGTAAAGAATCTTCTGCGGTCAGCTGTCAATCTTTCAAGGGTCTTGGATATTTGTCTCAACATGAACATCTGCGCAGCTATTCTTCTTTACCCTGGAACTGCAGTTCTTCTTGAATCTTCAGTTAACTCCAAGTCAATGTTGGTTCGTCCATCACCTAATTCTGAATCTTGGTACGTGCTCTAAGCTCTATGTTTTTCGTTAGAGCTGCTGTCCTCGCTGGCTGCCTCAATCTCTTCACAAATCTGGCCAGCTTCCCAGATTCCATTCCAATAATCTGGGCAGCTGCAGAGAATCCTTTTTTTTTCGAGTCAATGTTATCGTGTCTGTGAAGATAATGCGTCGATAATCTCAACGCATGGCGATAGTAAAACTAGATCCATGCATATCCGAAGATCGAGAGGTCGGTAATCAAGGTAGAAAGATGATCCAATACATTATGCTCGTTGGAGCCTTGCAATTTACACTACCTCTGATATAAGGCTGGTGCCAATGCACCACACTACTATAGCCTGCCACGTCAGTTTTTTTTCTCACTCTCACCCCACTCTCACCCCACGGTGCCAGTGCACAGGCCATAGTGCCAGCTCTCACTTCTCTCTCCTCCACATCACCATTTCTTTTTTAGATTAAGTTATTTCACTCGATTTTTTGTAGACATTCAAAATAATGCAAGAAAATTATTTTATTCAACTAAAAATGTTACCGATTACATAATAATTAATAAAATTGTATAATAAATTTTAAAAATTACATAATAAATAAAAATTCTACTCCTCTTCCTCTTCCTCTTCTTCCTGCTGCTCCTCCTCGTCCTCATCATCTTCCAGATCAAGCTCTTTTTCCACCATCTTGATGGCCTTCGCATGTTTGCGCTTTTCTGCTTCGTTCATGTCGTCGGTTGATCGGTCTTTCATTTTGTTCCATTGCTTGAATAGCTTAGCCTTCACTAAACCCTTCATCATGTTCCTCATCGCGAAGGATTTACTTCCTACCTCACTGCTTGATGAGGTTTCCTTCCCCTTCCTCCTACCCTTACGTGTCGCGGCCTTGGCCCTATCGCGGCCCGTTGGACGCTCCTCCTCCGTAGTCGCGTCGCCAGAGCTGTACTGCTTGATGAGGGTATGAACCATATGGCGCCGGAGGTGGAGCGTATGGCCCATATGGCCCCGGAGCTGGTGTGCCGGAGGAGTATAAAACTCGAGGAAGCGGCGAAGAACCGACATTGGTGCGACGATGTGTCGGAGAGACATCATCTAGCTGTATGGTGACCCATCGGCACCCAAGAGATCCGTGAACGTGGTCAAATGGTGGAGTCCAACCGGACATGGTGGAGAAGATTTGAGAGAGTGAAGGAGATGAATGAGATGAAATGGGTGTGGAGTGAGTGAAACCATATGGGGGTATTTATAGGGGTGGGGATGAAATTTTAGGGTTTTTTGAACCAAAGCTACCAACGGCTAGCCGACGTGGACGAATCGGATCGCGCCACGTCGCCCGTTACACCCTCTCGCCCGCCTCGCCTTTCGCCGCCTCTCGCCGCATCTCGCCCGCTAGTCACCTCTCTCTCGCGCGCGCCGCCTCTGCCCGCTGCCGCCCGCTTCGCCAACTCTCGCCCGCCTCTCGCCTCCCTCTCGCCCCCAGCGCGGGCGGTAGCCGGGCGGTAGCGGGCGATACCGCCGGGCGCCCGCGCCACCGCCCCGCGCTCTCGTCTCGCCCCGTCGCGGGCGGTATCGCCTCCACTACCGCCCGCGTTGGCACCAGCCTAAGTTAGTTACTGTACCACAGTTGAATTAATCTGCTCCATAGATAAATTTAGGCAACCTTTTTTAACAGAATCCATGACAACTAATTTGAGCGGGTGGGACTGTTATACATACTCCATCTGTCCCATAAAAGTTGTTTGAGAATTATTAAAATTCAGACGTAACTAGATACTGTTTAGTGCTAAATACATTTAAAATTTGACAAACTTTAGACAAACTTTGTAGACGGAGGAAGTATTTGTCTTTGATGCTGATCGGCCGGGCGGCCGTGGAGATCAGCATGCACGCACACAATGACGCTCGCAGTCTTGGGAAAATCATGGGCACTTGGCAGAAGAAACATGATGGGTCCGTCGTGTGACAGCTCAAACCAAGTGCGTGCCAAGTGCATTGTATTGCTTCTCCCGTTGCCGATTGCTTTGGGGGACTCCAAGATTTTCTCGGGGTCTCGGGCTGACGTGTATATGTGTCATCGATCCTTATCGGGTTGGCTGGAAAGGAAGGAAGGGTCATGCACTGCTGAGTCAGAGAGGTAGTGATAAAGTGTCACCAAAGATGCGTGATTAGGGCTATACACACCAAAATGTCAGCAGCTTTGTTCTGGACTCTCTGAAAAACAAGGAGCAGATCTTATTTTCAAGTAGTACTGCAACGAGTCATTTTTGCTTGGTGCACCGTGAAGTGTCAAATTGAGATGAAACTAGACACTATAACGTTTGCATAGAGTACCTATCAAGTTCGAAGTACTCCGTGACAAAACCTCGTGACCTTCAACAAAACATCAACTACAGAGCCCTGGCTTATAAAGATACCCTAGATCTAGAGATTATCACCTATTGTGATGATCACTTTATGATTGGTTGCTCAGCGAGTTCAATATTTTCCATTTATTCGTCAGGTTAAGTGAGGTTCCGTTGTGATTCATGCTAGCAATAAGTTGCAACAAGTGATGCGATCGTGATTTTTTTAAGACGTACCTAAAGTTGCAACTAAGAATAGATGAGAATTAGCAAAGCCGTTTTCAATTTTTTTTTGCAAAACACAGTACAATCAAAGACGATCGCACATACACGCACACATTCATCCTCTATAAACACACGCACGCACGCACACCCTACCCTATGAGCATCTCCAATACATGCCTTTGTGCAATTTATTCTTGTGTGCATATCACACACAAGTACTCCGTACGTGTCAATCCAGGTATCCATATCGCATTGCTGTGGCACGTGTGTGAACGGCGCGTTCTACGTGAGCCCGTGCGTAGGCGGGCTCCGGCGAGTCGACGGTGGCGACCGCGAGGCCGACGCCGATGCGTACCAACCGAACCGTATCTGTCGTCGCGTTCCGGGCGTCGCCATCCATCGCTAGCGGTCCAAGCTTCGTCCAGTTCCATGAAGGACTGATCCCACCCTCGCCGCATTATCGTCCAGATACGACGACACCCTGCCCACGCGCGGGGCCCAGGCTCACCCGCCACGAATCGCAAAGCGCGGCTCGCGGCGTCCGCTCCGCACACGTGGCCGCCCCCTCTATAATTAACCACCCTTCCCGCAGCTCCCACTGTCCCTGCCTGACACACAAAGAAAACCAACCTGCTCTTCTTCTTCTCTCAGCTCCGGTGAGTCGCCCGCTGAGCTCGGCGTTTCCTCCCCGCATCCTGCCGCACTCCCCACCGGCTCATCCTGTAGCTGCGGTCTTCCTGCAGGAGCGACCTGGGATCACAGATGGCCGGAGCAGCGGTCGACGTGGCGGCGCCGGCGAAGGCCAACGGCGGCGGGGCGGGGTGCTGCGCGGCCAAGGGGCCCGGGTACGCGACGCCCAGGGAGGCCATAGAGAAGGGCCCGCGCGAGGCGCTCCTCTACGTCACCTGCGTCTACAATGGTACGTACAGTACGCTTTATTTGCTACCTACTCCATGAATCCATCCCAGTGAGTCATCCCCGCTCACACAAGCACACCTGAAACGGCCTGCGCTGTGAATTGAGCCTAGTAGATCTCGGACGAGCAATTGGGAGTTACTACCACTAAATTTGTTCGCTTTGATAGGGCGTAGTGCTAATAGAGTAGCGCTCGTCCTTGTCCTGCACGGGATGGTGACGGACAGAGCCGCTTAATTTAGTTCAGGGAGCTATTTTAATACGACGACGATGACCGACCATTCATAATTTAGCCTGCAGCTAGAACAGAGAAAGCTTAAAGAAATATACTATACTGTACTCCAAACTGGAGAACAGAGTAGTACTGGGATTTTCTAGTAAGCATTTGTAGGAGTACTTCAGATCTGCAGCTCTTTTTTTCAACTCAATTAAATACGACTTTTTCGATGCTTCCTCGTTTCGGTGGAAACTGAAAACGTTGGAGTAAAACTCGAGTTAATTCTTATCAGAAAAATAACTCGAGTTAATAAGCCTGCTAGCTTAACAGACACACCAATTGATCGGCTATTCTAACTCTGATGAGCATGGCGCGTCGCGCGTGAATGCGTCCTCCGTCGTCCATGGAAGAAAATGACAATATCTGTTACGCAAGAGTCCAAACTGGATAAGTTTGGTTCGAAACCATCTAGTGATCTAGTCAGTCTCTATCTTTAGCTGAGGCTCACATCACATGGCATCTTCTTCATGAGTGTTGCTCAACCATGTGAAGATGAGGTGTTGGTGTTCTGTGTCGTAAGTGTCAGGAACTGTGTGTTGACGGGTTCTGTATCAACTTAACTTATATGCAGGTACTGGAATTAACAAGCCAGATTACCTGGCCACGGTGGATGTGGACCCCAACTCCGCGACCTACTCCCAGGTGATCCACAGGCTCCCGGCCACCCACATCGGCGACGAACTGCATCACTCTGGCTGGAACGCCTGCAGCTCGTGCCATGGCGATCCGTCCACGAGTAGGCGCTTCATGATCCTTCCTTCGTTGCTGTGAGTGTGATATGCTGGTGATCAGATGGTTGAATTTGCTTTGATGTCAAGTGCACACCTTACCGAGTTAGTAATTCCGTGGCTGTTCACAGGTCAGGCCGTGTGTACGTAGTTGACACGGCGACGGATCCGAGGGCACCTGCATTGCACAAGGTTGTCCAGGCTGAGGACATCGCTGAGAAGACTGGGCTTGGGTTCCCTCACACATCCCATTGCCTTGCAACTGGTGACATTATGATTTCTTGCCTGGGAGACAAGGAGGGAAATGCTGCTGGAAATGGCTTTCTGCTGTTGGATTCAGAATTTAACGTCAAAGGACGGTAAGTTTATTTCAACATAATTTGGGCAATGTTGACATTTTGAACATAACATACAGCTAAGGTCAATTTTACATACTGTAAATCTATTAGTACCAGTTTACCATGAAACCACCTCATGCTAATAATGCATATAAGAAAGAGTTTCAAACCACCGCATGCTGATTTACTTTATTTTCAGTTTTGAAAAAACTTTATTGTTTATGATTTGGTTTTTGAGAAACAGACAGTTCTTTTTTGCCATTACAATTGTATTAATCAACTATTTGTTACTTGTAGTTGGGAGAAGCCAGGTCATAGCCCCTTGTTTGGCTATGATTTCTGGTACCAGCCTCGTCACAAGACGATGATTAGTTCGTCATGGGGAGCCCCGGCAGCTTTCAGGACAGGTTTTGATCTTCAGCATGTCCAGGATGGTCTCTATGGAAGGCACCTGCACGTGTATGACTGGCCTGGTGGTGAGCTCAAGCAGACACTGGATCTAGGCAGTACAGGCCTTCTTCCATTGGAGGTGTGTATCAATTACTAAGATTAGGAGTGTAATATTGCTGCCGTCAGATCATATAACCATAGTTCTTTATTTGCCTTCTTCGCAGGTAAGGTTTTTACATGACCCATCAAAGGACACTGGCTATGTTGGTTGTGCTTTAACAAGCAACATGGTGAGATTCTTCAAAACTGCAGATGGATCATGGAGTCATGAGGTATGTTCACAGCTGCATGCTAATGCCTACTTCTTTCATATGTAGTTAAGTTTTTCCATCTTATGCAAACTAAGTATGCGTGACTTTGTAGGTCGCTATATCCATAAAACCATTGAAGGTGCGCAACTGGATGTTGCCTGAAATGCCAGGATTGATAACTGATTTTGTTCTGTCCCTTGATGACCGCTATCTCTATTTGGTGAACTGGCTTCATGGGGATATCAGACAATACAACATTGAGGACCCTGCAAAGCCTGTGTTGGCTGGACAAGTATTTGTAGGTGGGCTTCTTCAGAAGGGCAGTGATGCTGTCTTTGTGACCGATGATGATAAAGAAGAGCAGTATACTGTCCCCCAAGTCAAGGTAAGCTTTGTATTATTCCTCTTAAATCTTCATAGCTCGGTAGTTAATTTACCACCCTGAGAACACATTGTTTACCTTGCAAAAAATAACCGCCTCTGAGAGTTACAATTCTGTAGTGGTTACACACAGTTCAACTGATATGTAAGTGGCAAATTATGTAGCTCATCGTCATATCTGAACGCATTTCATCCAGATTGGAACCATGTACTGTTTTCTGAACTAAACCGAATGATCCAATTAAGCTAAAATATCTGCTCAAGTATAACACTTTAAAAAAAAATTCTCGTCGCTCAGCATTACTCTGACCTACCGTGTTTCTTATAATCAGGGGAATCGACTTAGAGGTGGGCCACAGATGATTCAGCTGAGTTTGGATGGCAAGAGGGTTTATGTTACTAATTCTCTCTTCAGCCGATGGGATGAGCAGTTCTACGGTGTTGATCTTCTCAGGAAGGGCTCTCACATGTTGCAGATCGATGTCGACACAGAGAAAGGAGGACTGGCTATCAACCCAAACTTCTTTGTGGATTTCGGCACTGAGCCTGAAGGTCCCTCTTTGGCACATGAGATGAGATATCCTGGCGGAGACTGCACTTCTGATATATGGATCTAAGATGAAGGGCTTGGCATACAGCCAAACTTGCAGCTCGAGATCCATGGTGTTGAGTTCGCTGTAATTAATTAAGATGGTTTCTTCCCCGCTGTGTTGTCTGTGATGTTATATTAGTTGGAATAAGTTCAGATAGAACATCTTAACAGTGGCTTAATTAGAGATTGAACCCTAATAAGAGATGTCTCCGATCCTGAATTTTCTGACACTGTTGAAGACCTTTAACATCCTCTGCTTGAAAGAATTTCATCGAACAGAGTATGCTTATGGATCCTGCAATTTAGCCCAACATATGATCGAGCTGGAACCAAATTAACATACACTTGCACTTTCCGAAATTGCAAATGCAGGCCAAGCTCCATGGAGTCTTTTTTTTAAAAAAAATGTCAAAAATTCGAGAATCTATTAAACTGAAAAAAATATCTGGAAATAGTCAATGTTGTATACTAAAAGCATGCACAATTTCAATGTGAAATTTTTTGTATTTTAGGCTACACACAGATGACAAAACTTATTATGATGTTGTTTTAGCGTTCAAAAACTCTGAAAATTGAAAATGATGTTATTCTCTTGGCTAATGTCCATTCCACCATGGCCTACGTCGTGGTGTCGTTGGATGTTTGTCGTCCGCCGCTATCATGCAATTTTTCTGCAGTATACAAAGTTGTTGGCAGAAGGTGAATTGCCCACCAAATCAGCCAAGTGAAACAATTTCATTTAATCATGCATAGACATGTGAAACCTTGATCTGGCTAGGTTTTGGGCTAGGATTTGAAAAGGCTAGATAAAAAATGCCAAGCCAGGCCAAACGCGACATGTGAAATTAAAATATTAAGATTTTTTATTTAAAATACAATATAATTATTTGGAGTACAAAATGCAATATTACACCATTATAATATTACACCTATTATAATTATTTGGAGTACAAAATGCAATATTACACCTATTACAATGAGCTCGAGTAGTATACTAGATTTAAGTATTTTTTAGCTTTTCCAAGTTTTGGACAAAAGCTGGAACCCGAGCTCAGCCAACATGGTGGGCTTGGGGCGATCCATGCTGCATATGCTCAAGTCCAGTCAAACATACGGTGATCAACCTAAAAAAAAAAAACATGATCGTCAGTTCACTTGGTGGCCTCACAAATCTATGAGTAAATGAAGAGGAACTACCACATTACAGACGGTCATGTCTGAAAACTACCAACATTGGGCAAGGCGATACATAACTACCACTCTTGAGGCTTGGTCGAGACGCGGAGCACTGATTCTGCCAATTAGCCTTGTTAAACCGTTTTCTGACCGTTCGGTCCCACCTGTCAGGTCTACGTGGCTGAAACAGAAAGATTGAACCTCACTACAAGAATTTATAACTTTTGAGGGTTGATTTGCAAAATCACTGAAGGGATAAGATTCTCCCCTCTCCTCCTCTTATCCCATCCTGCCAAATTTGCTTCCGCCCGGCCGCACCATGGCCACCTCTGCATCCACCTCCCTCTTCGCCCCCGGCGCCCTCACCGCCGCCAAGATCGGCGTGGCGAACCCATCCGGCGCCTCCCGCTGCCGCCTGGGCGCGTGCCGCGGCCGCCTCTCGGTGGTGGCCGTGCAGATGGGCCCACAGAAGCCGTCTTCCTCGCCCTCACCCTCTCCCCCGGCGCACTGGCGAAGGAGCGGACGGACCTGCCGGCGTGGCGCAGTGCGGTATTTGAAGTGGGCGGCGCTGAGGCCGGAGAGGTGGAGCCCGTCGAGCGCCGCGAGGGTGCGGGCGCGGCCCGGGCGGACGCGCTCCTCCTCCACCAGCCCGCCCCGGCAGCGCTCCGCGTCGGCGTCCCACGCGTGTAGCTCCGCCTCCAGCTTGCGCGCCGTGATCTCGTCCGAGACGGCGACGCAGTCGTGCGCGGCGGCGGGCCTCGGTCGCTGCGACGGCATGAATGCCGGGCCGGAGAAGTAGGATGCTGCGGCGGCGGCCATGGCGATTGGTGCCGCGTCGGCGTGGAGCAAATTACGAGTTTTTTTATCTTTTTTGTATGTGGGGAATTGAAGAGGATATGTGTGTGACATGAAAGTAAGAAATCTGGGTTTTTTTGTAAAATGAAACTGGTGATTTGCTTTCCACTTGCCACATGGACCTGACAGGCGGGGCCGAACGGTCAGAAAACGGTTTAACAAGGCTAATTTGCAGAATCAGTGCTCCGCGTCTCGACCAAGCCTCAAGAGTGGTAGTTATGTGTCGCCTTGCCCAATATTGATAGTTTTCAGACAAAACCGCCTGTAATGTGATAGTTCCTCGTCATTTACTCCAAAACTATACCTCCCAAGCGGCTGCCAAGTTTACCTACCTCGTCATAGCGGGAGGCCGGGAGCACCGTGGAATGGTCCCATGATAACATAATTGTTAGATAAAGATATCGTTTTGAGAGATTAGGGAAGCGTGACTCTCTTTGCTCGGCACGTATCGCGAACAGAGGAGAGACATGAGTGTTTCGTGGATGTAATTTTTGTAGAGGAAAATTTAAACCAAATTAGGTTCAAACCGTCTCAAAGAAGTACGGGCCATTTCCACCTCCATGCACCTCGCGTCAATTTCATTGAAACTAGGTTTTTTATGATAGGTGTTGGGATATATTTCTTTTATGTCAATTGCACTTCTTAGTTTTCATGGCAGTGTATGTATATTTTTGATATTCCTTACTAGTGTACGTGTACTTCAACTCCCACGCACGCATTCCCATACACACACACCCGACGATTGGATCTTAGCACCGCCGCCTCTAGCTGTTGTCGTTGGCCTCCCTCCTTCCCTTCCTTCCCCTCCCTCCTGATTCGCCTCGCGTGGGGTGACTTCGGAGGCCCCCCCACCCCAACGAGTAGCCCCTTGATCTACGCTCCACAACATCTTACGGAAGATCGCTTTTGTTCCGTTGTTTTCTTCCTCGATTGGCCTGGCCGGTGAGGTTCGGATCGGCAGATCTAGCAGGGTGTCGGTGGGTAGCGTGGGTGCTACTAGCTTGGCTTGAATAAAGGTGGTGGTCCTAATGTTCCTTTTTTTTACGAAACACAGTACAATCAAAGACGATCATACATACGCGCACACACTCACCCCTATGAATGCGCACACGCACACCCTACCCCTATGAGCACCTCTAAGAGACTGTGTTGAAGAACTGATCCGGTGGGTCTTGAGATTGACGAAGTCACCACAGGCGCCTCGCTATCGACGGGAACGTCGTCTCCCACTGAAGAATATTTCGCCTTTATGAGTGATGTCTACGCACGCTTCTATTTTTGTAGACGGTGTTGGGCCTCCAAGTGCAGAGATGGAGCCTGTGGTTGCACCAACTTGGGAGATGCCTCCCATTTGATGATGAGATGCTCCAGAACTTTGATCTCTCCTTGTTTGCTCATGGTGGTGCTCCTCCTCCCAGGACTAGATCTGCTGATGCTCCTGAGTCTGCTTGATATGGAGATGATGATGATGATGAAGGAAATGAAGATTATGAAGAAGAAGATGATGATGAGGAGGGTGATGAAGACTCCACACATTCTGGGACATAGTTCTACTGATGGGAGCGCTCGCATCCCTACTCTTTACTTCTCCTTTTTGGCGTTTCGATGCCAAAGAGGGAGAAGAGAGTAGAGTCTAGGATTATGGGGTTCCTCTTGGTGTTGCACAAGCCATGCTTGATACTTTATTTGCTTCTTACTTGGCTTGTGCTATTTGCCTTCATTGCATTTTCGGAACCATTTGCTACTTTGAATAATTCGTGTATGGACAAGTTAGTGTATGCTTAATCTCTATGTTAGGATGATTATGCTTTATGCTTATATCTTGATATATGCCTGTCCATACCATGCTTGTTTCCTGAAGATATTGGGGGAGCTTCTCATATTATACAAATGATGCACTTTGCATTCAAACGCAAAAGCTGAGCTGGACAAGTGGGCAACGGTCTGCAACGACTGGATCTCAAGTGACCATATAAATACACCTTCACCTACCTTGGAACACTTAGGCACTACACTACAAACTGTTCTTGAGCTCTCTCTCTCATACACCATTGATAGAATCACCAAAAGCCTCAGATCTCCCTCCTCCTCCACCCAAACTCAAATCCCTCAGGGGAAAAGATAGAGGATGCCCTGATCTACCGTTCCACATGTAAGGGTATATTGCCCCTATGTGTGGTTTTGGTAATTAATGACAACCCCTCTGGACTAATGTTTTCATTGAGTTTATATGAAGGAATATTCCATAGGTACTACTTGTACTCCATATGTTGGATTCAAGTATGGATGCCATGAAGATAAAGATATACCTTGTGTATTGGCATCAAGATCATCGGTTTGAAGATATATATGTGATATGATCAAGAAGATGAAATGAAGATGGAGTTCTTATGTGGAACTCAATAGTAGCCATGCTCTATCTTATGAGAGTATGAGAAGATACAAGGTTGAGTTGGGCAAGTTCAAGATGAGCATCTCAAGTGGATCACATGCTTGAAGCTTGCCATCCATTTGGTGATAATGGACATGTGAAGATGTGCATCAATGGAGCTTTCCCATCATAGTGTATGGGGGAGCATTTGTGAGTCTTCACGAAGCAACATTGATCAAGTGAGGCATTCCGGCTTGTGTAGAGCTTGAAGAGTTATCATCAAGATCAAAAGGGATGGGCAAGGCAAAGGTATGACCTTGATAGGTTTTCCTTTTGCCGGTCTCAAGGTGGCTGATGGGAGAGGATTATAGGATAGATAGCCGCACTATTAAGAGGGGCTTTCGGTTGGGTAACTTGATCACATCGTCTTAGGGAGCTCAACCCTTTGCATACTTTGCATATCCTTATTGCTTCTTGGTGTTTCTCTCGTGAGGTTCTTGAGCTTGTTGCTAGCTTTACAACAAGCCCAAGTTCATCGAAAACGGAATCCGCATGCATCTTCTATTGCGTTTTCGAGTTTGGACGTCTTCACCGTTTCTTGACGGTGGGAGATTCCTCTCTAAAAACATCTAAAAATATCCTTTTTTTGTTGGGGTTCTATTCGTCGTTATCTTTCCAACAAAATTGGTTTCATGTCAATCGGGGTCCGGACACAAAAGTTATCACAGTTTTAGTAAAACATGTTCTCCTGCTCACCTGGTCTGGGACCCGGTCGGACCTGCCCATGCGCCGGCCGGTTCCGGTCTGCCGCCCGGTCAGCCGGCCTCCCAACCGTCTGGCCCGGCGTGCCGACCGGTCAACCGGGCGCCAACCGGGCACCATCCGGGCGCCAACCGGGTGACCTCCTAGACGACACAAAGTGACCCCGGTCGGGGTCCGGCCTGTCGACCGGTTTGGACCGGCTAGTACGGTCTGTGGCCCGGTCTGACCGAGCCCTGGACCGGACGGCCCGGCCCCAGGCCCGGTTGACCGGCCTCCTCGTTGGTTGACTTAGCCCAACTTTTTCCCAACGGTTATATTTTCTCTTGGGCTATAAATAGCCTTCTTCCACCTTGGGCTGAGTTACTTCTTCCCTTTCTCTCACCTCTATTGTTGCATTTGAAGAAGTTGCTCTCTCTCTTGTTCCCCCCATGATTCTTGCTCATTCTTGAGGGATCGAAGAGAGGAGATCTAGATCTACACTTCCACCAAACCATTTTTTCTCTAAGTGAGGGGAACTCTTGGGATCTAGATCTTGGAGTCTTTTGTTGACTGATACGTCTCCGACGTATCGATAATTTCTTATGTTCCATGCTACATTATTGATGATATCTACATGTTTTATGCACATTATATGTCGTATTTACGCATTTTCCGGCACTAACCTATTAACAAGATGCCGAAGTGTTGGAGATATGCCCAAGAGGCAATAATAAAAGTGGTTATTATATATATCTTTATGTTTATGATAAATGTTTATATACCATGCTATAATTGTATTAACTGAAACATTGATACATGTGTGATATGTAAACAACAAAGAGTCCCTAGTAAGCCTCTTAACTAGCTTGTTGATTAATAGATGATTAGTTTCATAATCATGAACATTGGATGTTATTAATAACAAGGTTATATCATTGTATGAATGATGTAATGGACACACCCAATTAAGCGTAGCATAAGATCACGTCATTAAGTTATTTGCTATAAGCTTTCAATACATAGTTACCTAGTCCTTATGACCATGAGATCATGTAAATCACTTATACGGAAAGGTACTTTGATTACATCAAACGCCCTGCGTAAATGGGTGGTTATAAAGGTGGGATTAAGTATCCGGAAAGTATGAGTTGAGGCATATGGATCAACAATGGGATTTGTCCATCCCGATGACGGATAGATATACTGGGCCCTCTCGGTGGAATGTCGTCTAATGTCTTGCAAGCATATGAATAAGTTCATAAGAGACCACATACCACGGTACGAGTAAAGAGTACTTGTCGAGACGAGGTTGAACAAGGTATAGTGTGATACCGATGATCAAACCTCGGACAAGTAAAATATCGCGTGACAAAGGGAATTGGTATCGTATGTGAATGGTTCATTCGATCACTAAAGTCATCGTTGAATATGTGGGAGCCATTATGGATCTCCAGATCCCGCTATTGGTTATTGGTCGGAGTGAGTACTCAACCATGTCCGCATAGTTCGCGAACCGTAGGGTGACACACTTAAAGTTGGATGTTGAAATGGTAGAACTTGAATATGGAATGGAGTTCGAATATTTGTTCGGAGTCCCGGATGTGATCCCGACATCACGAGGAGTTCCGAATGGTCGGAGAATAAGATTCATATATAGGATGTCATTTTATGTGAATAAAATGATGCGGAAGGTTATGGAAGGTTCTAGAAGGTTCTAGAAAAGTCCGGAAGAAACCACCAAGGAAGGTGGAGTCCACATGGGACTCCACCTCCATGGCAAACCCTAGTGGGGAGGAGTCCCAAGTGGACTCCCAGGGCCGGCCACCCCACCTATGGAAGGTGGAATTCCCACCTAGTGGGAATCCTAGCTTGGGAAGGTTTCCCACCATATGGAAGGTTTTGGGTTCGGGTCTTATTCGAAGACTTGTAGTCCAACACTTGGGGCTTCCACCTATATATAGAGGGCCAAGGGGAGGCCGGCCACACCAAAGCCACAAGCTTGGCCGCCCCCATAGTGGCCGGCCCCCTCTCCCCAAACCCTAGCGCCCGCTCCTCCACCATATCCCGCACGCTTAGCGAAGCTCCGCGGATTTCTCCACCGCCACCGACACCACGCCGTCGTGCTGTCGGATTCAAGAGGAGCTACTACTTCCGCTGGAGCAGGGAGGTGGACGTCGTCTTCATCAACAACCGAACGTGTGACCGAGTACGGAGGTGCTGCCCGTTCGTGGCGCCGAACCGATCGTGATCAAGATCTTCTACGCGCTTTTGCAAGCGGCAAGTGAACGTCTACCGCAGCAACAAGAGCCTCCTCTTGTAGGCTTTGGAATCTCTTCAAGGGTGAGTCTCGACAATCCCTCGTTGCTACCGTCTTCTAGATTGCATCTTGGCTTGGATTGCGTTGCCGTAGGAAAATTTTTGTTTTCTATGCTACGTTTTCCTACAGTGGTATCGAGCCGTGTCTATGCATAGATGGTTGCACGAGTAGAACACAATGGTTTGTGGGCGTTGATGCTCTTGTTATCTTTAGTTGAGTACTTTGCATCTTTGTGGCATAGTGGGATGAAGCGGCTCGGGCTAACTTTACATGACCGCGTTCATGAGATTTGCTCCACGCTTGACATGCAACTTGTATTGCATAAGTGGCTTTGCGGGTGTCTGTCTCTCCTACTATAGTGAAGATTCAATTTACTCCTCTATTGAAAACACTAGTATCACCGTTGTGGTTCATGTTCGTAGGTAGATTGGATCTTACTAAACCCTAAACCACGTAAAATATGCAAACCAAATTAGAGAACGTCTAACTTGTTTTTGCAGGGTTTGGTGATGTGATATGGCCATAATGTGATGATGAATATGTATGAGATGATCATTATTGTATTGTGGCAACCGGCAGAGCCTTATGGTTGTCTTTAAATTTCATGTTGAGTAGTATTTCAAAGTAGTTGTAATAGTTGCTACATGGAGGACGATCATGAAGACGGCGCCATTGACCTTGGTGCTTCGCCGACGATGATGGAGATCATGCCCGTTGATGATGGAGATCATGTTCACGCTTTGGAGATCAAGATCAAAGGCGCAAAGACAAAAGGGCCATATCATATCACATATGAATGCATGTGATGTTAATCCTTTTATGCATCTTATTTTGCTTAGATCGCGACGGTAGCATTATAAGATGATCCCTCTCACTAAAATCTCAAGATAATAAAGTGTTCATCCTTAGTAGCACCGTTATCAAGTCTTGTCGTTTCGAAGCATCTCGTGATGATCGGGTGTGATAGATTCAATAAGTACATACAACGGGTGCAAGACAGTTTGCACATGCGGAAACTAAGGTGGCCTTGACGAGCCTAGCATGTACAGACATGGTCTCGGAACACGTGATACCGAAAGGTAGAGCATGAATCATATGATTGATATGATGAACACTTTGAGTGTTCGCCATTGAAATCACACTTTTCTGATGATCGGGTTTAGGTGCGGTGATTTGGTTCGTGTGATCACTAAGACAATGCGAGGGATATTGTTTTGAGTGGGAGTTCACCTAGATTTTTAATTATGTTGAATTAAAATTTGAACTCAATTTGTCATAAACTTAGTCTAAACTATTGCAAATATGTTGTAGATATGGCGTCCCCAATCAATTTTAACTTCCTAGAGAAAGAAAAACTTAAGAGCAACGGTAGCAACTTCACCGACTGGTTCCGTCATGTGAGGATCTTCCTCAATGGCGGAAATTGCAATATGTGCTTGATGCACCGCTAGGTGATCCTCCAGAGAACTGAAACCGATGAAGTAAAGAATGTTTACGCAACTCGGAAAACTCGGTACTCTCAAGTTCAGTGTGCCATCTTATGCAGTCTGGAATCCGATCTTCAAAAACGTTTTGACACGATCCTCATGAGTTGATGAAAGAGTTGAAGACTATTTTGAAACTCATGCGGCCGTGGAATGCTATGAAGCATCGAAACACTTTTTCAGCTGTATGATGGAAGAAGGCAGCTCCATTAGTGAGCACATGCTCGTTATGACCGGGCATGCGAAGAAACTCAGTGACTTGGGAATAGTGATTCCTAACAGACCGGGATTAATCGTGTCCTTCAATCACCGCCACCAAGTTACAAGAACTTTGTGATGAATTACAATATGCAGAACATGAACAAGGAGTTTCGAACTCTTTGGCATGTTAAAAGCTGCTGAGATTGAGATTAAGAAAGAGCACCAAAGGTGCAAGTCTAAGGGAAAATTCAAGAAGGGTGGCAAGAAAGCTGCCACACCTCCTATGAAACCTAAGAACGGCCCTAAGCCGATGCTGATTGCTATTACTGCAAAGAGAAGGGACACTGGCGTAATTGCTCCAAGTATTTGGCGGATCTGAAGAGCGGCCTTGTCAAGAAGAAGAAAGAAGGTATATCTGATATACATGTTATAGATGTTCATTTCAGGTTCTCGTTCTAGTACCTGGGTATTTGATACCGGTTCGGTTGCTCATATTTGTAACTCGAAACAGGAACTAAAGAATAAACGACAACTTTGAAAGATGAAGTGACGATGCGCGTTGAAACGGATCCAAGGTCAATGTGATCGCAATCGGGACACTTCCTCTACATCTACCTTCGGGATTAGTTTTAAGCCTAAATAATTGTTATTATGTACCCGCGTTGAGCATGAACATTATATCGGGATCTTGTTTAATGCAAGACGGTTATTCATTCAAGTCGAGAATAATGGTTGTTCTATCTTTATGAATAATATCTTTTATGGTCGAGCACCTGAAAAGAATGGCTTATTTCTATTAGATCTCGATAGTAGTGATACACATATACATAACATTGATGCTAAGCGAATTAAATTGAATGATAATCCTACTTATATGTGGCACTGTCTTGGTCATATTGGAGTGAAACGCATGAAGAAACTCCATACCGATGGATTACTTGAATCACTTGACTTTGAGTCACTTGATAGATGCGAAGCATGTCCGATGGGAAAAATGACTAAGACTCCATTCTCGGGTATGATGGAGCGAGCTATTGACTTATTGGAAATCATACATACAGATGTGTGTGGACCAATGAGTGTAGCATCGCGCGGTGGTTATCGTTATGTTCTAACCTTCACAGATGATTTGAGTAGATATGGGTATATCTATTTAATGAAACATAAATCCGAAACTTTCGAGAAGTTTAAGGAATTCCAAAGTGAAGTAGAAAATCAACGTAACAAGAAGATTAAATTTCTACGATCTGATCGCGGAGGTGAATATCTAAGTTATGAGTTTGGCATGCATTTAAAGAAATGCGGAATACTTTCACAATTGACACCGCCGGGAACACCACAACGAAACGGTGTGTCCGAACGTCGTAATCGAACTCTCTTAGATATGGTTCGTTCTATGATGTCTCTTACTGATTTGCCGTTATCATTTTGGAGTTATGCATTAGAGACAGCCGCATTCACTTTAAATAGAGCACCATCAAAATCCGTTGAAACGACGCCGTATGAATTATGGTTTAATAAGAAACCTAAGTGTCGTTCCTAAAAGTTTGGGGTTGCGAAGCCTATGTAAAAAGTTACAACGGACAAGCTAGAACCCAAAGCGGAGAAATGCGTCTTCATAGGATACCCTAAGGAAACTATAGGGTACACTTTCTATCACAGATCCGAAGGCAAGATCTTTGTTGCTAAGAACGGAACCTTTCTTGAGAAAGAATTTCTCACTAAAGAAGTGACTGGAAGAAAAGTAGAACTCGATGAGATTGAAGAATCTCTACTCGTTGATCGAGTAGCGCACGGAAAATGTTCCCGTACCACCTACACCGACAACAGAGGAAGCTAATGATAATGATCATGAAACTTCAAATGAGATACCTACGAACCTTGCAGATCGACAAGGGATCGTGCCTCCAGTTGGTATGATCCTTGTCTAAATGTCATGATTGTGGATAACAATGATGAAGACCCCGCGACGTATGAAGAAGCGATGATGAGCCCGATTCCAACAAATGGCAAGAAGCCATGAAATCCGAAATGGGATCCATGTATGATAACAAAGTATGGACTTTGGTAGACTTACCTGATAGCCGCAAGGCTGTCGAGAATAAATGGATCTTCAAAAGAAAAAACAGATGCTGATGGTAATATTACTGTCTATAAAGCTCGACTTGTCGCAAAGGGTTTCCGACAAATTCAAGGTGTTGACTACGATGAGACTTTCTCACCTGTAGCGAAGCTAAAATCTGTGAGGATTTTGTTAGCAATAGCTGCATTTTTCGATTATGAGATTTGGCGGATGGATGTCAAAACGGCATTCCTTAATGGAGACATTGAGGAAGAGTTGTATATGGTACAACCCAAAGGTTTTGTCGATCCTAAAAATGCTGACAAAGTATGCAAACTTCAGCGTTCAATCTATGGACTGAAGCAAGCATCGAGAAGTTGGAACCGACGTTTGATAAGGTGATCAAAGACTTCGGGTTTATACAGTGTCATGGAGAGGCTGTATTTACAAGAAAGTGAGTGGGAGCTCTGTATTCCCGATATTATATGTAGATGACATATTATTGATTGGGAATGATATAGAACTATTAAGCAATGTAAAGGGTTATTTGAATAATAGTTTTTCAATGAAAGACCTTGGTGAAGCATCATACATATTAGGCATCAAGATTTATAGAGATAGATCAAGACGTCTAATAGGGCTATCACAGAGTACATACCTGGACAAGATTCGAAGAAGTTTAGAATGGACGAAAGTAAGAAAGGATTCTTACCTATGTTACTGGGCAAGGTCTTGAGTAAGACTCAAGGACCGCTACGAGAAGAAAGAGAAAGGATGAGTCGGATCCCCTATGCCTCGGCGATGCTCTATCATGTATGCCATGCTATGTACAAGACCGGATATAGCACATGCCGTTAGTTTGACTAGCAGATATCAAAGTGATCCAGGAATGGAACACTGGACAGCGGTCAAGAATATCCTGAAGTACTTGAAAAGAACTAAGGATATGTTTCTTGTTATGGAGGTGAACAAGAGCTCGTTGTAACAAGTTACACCGATGCAAGTTGGAACACCGATCCCGATGACTCTAAGTCACAATCTGGGTACGTGTTTATATTGAATGGTGCTGCAGTAAGGCAAGCTCGGCGTGCACGGTGGCAAAATCCTCAACAGAATCGAGTACATAAGCGGAGGCTTCATCGCGGTATGGATGAAGAGGTTCATTGTAGAGCTCGGTGTGGTTCCTAGTGCATTGGACCCATTTGTCATCTGTGATAACATGGGTGCCATCGCCAATGCACAAGAGCCAAGGTCACACAAGAGAAGCATATCAAGCTGCGTTACCACTCGATTCGAATACATCGAAGATGGAGAAGTAAAGATTTGCAAAGTACACACGATCTGAATGGCAGATCCGATTGACTAAAGCTCTCCCTAGGGCAAAGCATGACCAACACCAGAATGCCATGGGTGTTAGGTATATTACAATGTAATCTAGATTATTGACTCTAGTGCAAGTGGGAGACTGTTGGAGATATGCCCAAGAGGCAATAATAAAAGTGGTTATTATATATATCTTTATGTTTATGATAAATGTTTATATACCATGCTATAATTGTATTAACGAAACATTGATACATGTGTGATATGTAAACAACAAAGAGTCCCTAGTAAGCCTCTTAACTAGCTTGTTGATTAATAGATGATTAGTTTCATAATCATGAACATTGGATGTTATTAATAACAAGGTTATATCATTGTATGAATGATGTAATGGACACACCCAATTAAGCGTAGCATAAGATCACGTCATTAAGTTATTTGCTATAAGCTTTCAATACATAGTTACCTAGTCCTTATGACCATGAGATCATGTAAATCACTTATACGGGAAAGGTACTTTGATTACATCAAACGCCACTGCGTAAATGGGTGGTTATAAAGGTGGGATTAAGTATCCGGAAAGTATGAGTTGAGGCATATGGATCAACAGTGGGATTTGTCCATCCCGATGACGGATAGATATACTCGCCCTCTCGGTGGAATGTCGTCTAATGTCTTGCAAGCATATGAATAAGTTCATAAGAGACCACATACCACGGTACGAGTAAAGAGTACTTGTCGAGAGACGAGGTTGAACAAGGTATAGTGTGATACCGATGATCAAACCTCGGACAAGTAAAATATCGCGTGACAAAGGGAATTGGTATCGTATGTGAATGGTTCATTCGATCACTAAAGTCATCGTTGAATATGTGGGAGCCATTATGGATCTCCAGATCCCGCTATTGGTTATTGGTCGGAGTGAGTACTCAACCATGTCCGCATAGTTCGCGAACCGTAGGGTGACACACTTAAAGTTGGATGTTGAAATGGTAGAACTTGAATATGGAATGGAGTTCGAATATTTGTTCGGAGTCCCGGATGTGATCCCGGACATCACGAGGAGTTCCGGAATGGTCCGGAGAATAAGATTCATATATAGGATGTCATTTTATGTGAATAAAATGATGCGGAAGGTTCTATGGAAGGTTCTAGAAGGTTCTAGAAAAGTCCGGAAGAAACCACCAAGGAAGGTGGAGTCCACATGGGACTCCACCTCCATGGCCGGCCAACCCTAGTGGGGGAGGAGTCCCAAGTGGACTCCCCAGGGGGCCGGCCACCCCCCTATGGAAGGTGGAATTCCCACCTCTAGTGGGAATCCTAGCTTGGGAAGGTTTCCCACCATATGGAAGGTTTTGGGTTCGGGTCTTATTCGAAGACTTGTAGTCCAACACTTGGGGCTTCCACCTATATAGAGGGCCAAGGGGAGGGCCGGCCACAAAAGCCAAGCTTGCCGCCCCCCTAGTGGCCGGCCACCCCTCCCCAAACCCTAGCGCCCGCTCCTCCACCATATCCCGCACGCTTAGCGAAGCTCGCCGGATTTCTCCACCGCCACCGACACCACGCCGTCGTGTCGGATTCAAGAGGAGCTACTACTTCCGCTGCCCGCTGGACGGGAGGTGGACGTCGTCTTCATCAACAACCGAACGTGTGACCGAGGAGGAGTCTGCGTTCGTGGCGCCGGAACCGATCGTGATCAAGATCTTCTACGCTTTTGCAAGCGGCAAGTGAACGTCTACCGCAGCAACAAGAGCCTCCTCTTGTAGGCTTTGGAATCTCTTCAAGGGTGAGTCTCGACAATCCCTCGTTGCTACCGTCTTCTAGATTGCATCTTGGCTTGGATTGCGTGTTCGCCGTAGGAAAATTTTTGTTTTCTATGCTACGTTTTCCTACACGAAGAGCCAGTTGGTGTTTTCTGCTGTTTTTGGTTT
The DNA here is from genome assembly GCA_030979885.1 of Lolium multiflorum. Lineage (NCBI taxonomy): Eukaryota > Viridiplantae > Streptophyta > Magnoliopsida > Poales > Poaceae > Lolium > Lolium multiflorum. The sequence goes on from CM061749.1 coordinate 315,269,077, forward strand.
CAGAAATCCTAGTAAGGAATTATTCTCGGAATTGGACGAAATCAATGCCCAGAGTCCTATTTTTGCACGAAGCTTCCATAAGACCGAGGGAAAGGAAGTGGGGCCATGAGGCGCCACACTAGGGCGGCACGGCCCGGCCGGCCGCGCGGCCCTGGTGTGGGGGCCCTCGTGTGGCCCCCCGCGCCCTTCGCCCTTAAAGTCTTCGTCGCGAAACCCTCGTGCCGAGAGCCACGATACGGAAAACCTTCAGACGCCGCCGCCGCCAATCCCATCTCGGGGATTCGCCCCGCCCGCCACCGGAGGGGAATCATCTCGGAGGACTCTTCATCGCCATGATCGCCTCCGGAGTGATGAGTGAGTAGTTCACCCTGGACTATGGGTCCATAGCACTAGCTAGATGGTCGTCTTCTCCTAATTGTGCTTCATTGTTGGATCTTGTGAGCTGCCTAACATGATCAAGATCATCTATCTGTACTATATGTTGTGTTTGTCGGGATCCGATGGATAGAGAATACTATGTTATGGTGATTATCAATCTATTACCTATGTGTTGTTTATGATCTTGCATGCTCTCCGTTATTAGTAGAGGCTCTGGCCAAGTTTTTGCTCTTAACTCCAAGAGGGAGTATTTATGCTCGATAGTGGGTTCATGCCTCCATTAAATCTGGGACAGTGAAAGTTCTAAGATTGTGGATGTGTTGTTGCCACTAGGGATAAAACATTGATGCTATGTCTAAGGATGTAGTTGTTGATTACATTATGATACGTCTTAACGTATCGATAATTTCTTATGTTCCATGCTACTTTATTGATGATACCTACATGTTTTATACACATTATATGTCATATTTATGCATTTTCTGAACTAACCTATTAACAAGATGCCGAAGAGCCATTGTTGTTTTCTGCTGTTTTTGGTTTCAAATCCTAGTAAGGAAATATTCTCGAATTGGACGAAACTTTCGCAGGGTCCTATTTTTGCACGAAGCTTCCGAAGACCGAAGAGATAACGAAGTGGGGCCACGAGGCAGCCGGAGCTAGGGCGGCGCGGCCAAGCCGGCCGCGCCACCGCCCCGGGCCCTCGTGTGCCCCCCGCTTGACCTTCCGCCTACTTAAAGTCTCCGTCGCGAAACCCCCGTCCGAGAGCCACGATACGGAAAACCTTCCAGAGACGCCGCCGCCGCGAATCCCATCTCGGATTCAGGGATCGCCTCCGGCACCCTGCGGAGAGGGGATTCATCTCCCGGAGGACTCTTCATCGCCATGATCGCCTCCGGAGTGAGTGAGTAGTTCACCCCTGGACCATGGGTCCATAGCAGTAGCTAGATGGTCGTCTTCTCCTTGTTGTGCTTCATTGTTGGATCTTGTGAGCTGCCTAACATGATCAAGATCATCTATATGTAATTCTATATGTTGTGTTTGTCGGGATCCGATGGATAGAGAGTACTATGATTATGGTGATTATCAATCTATTGTTTATGTGTTGTTTATGATCTTGCATGCTCTCCGTTATTAGTAGAGGCTCTGGCCAAGTTTGTACTCTTAACTCCAAGAGGGAGTATTTATGCTCGATAGTGGGTTCATGCCTCCATTGAATCTGGGACAGTGACAGAAAGTTCTAAGGTTGTGGATGTGCTGTTGCCACTAGGGATAAAACATTGATTCTATGTCTAAGGATGTAGTTGTCGATTACATTACGCTTACTTAATGCAATTGTTGCTTAGCAACATACCGAATGGGGTTCGGATGATAACCTTGAAGGTGGACTTTTTAGGCATAGATGCAGTTGGATGGCGGTCTATGTACTTTGTCGTAATGCCCAATTAAATCTCACTATATTTATCATATCATGTATATGCATTGTTATGCCTTTCTCTATTTGTCAATTGCCCGAATTTGTTCACCCAACATGCTTTTATCTTATGGGAGAGACACCTCTAGTGAATGGACCCCGGTCTTCTTTACATAGCATACAATCTACTGCAATCGTGTTTTACTATTTTCTTTGCAAACATCTTCCACTCGATATAATCCTTTGTTAAGCAAGCCGGTGAGATTGACAACCTCACTGTTTCGTTGGGGCAAAGTACTTTGGTTTTGTTGGATTCCACGTTGGCGCAGGAATCCGGTGTTGCGCCGCATCACATTTCGCGACCATCAACCTTCAACGTGCTTCTTGGCTCCCTCGGTTCGATTAAACCTTGGTTTCTTTACGAGGAAAACTTGCTCATCGCATCATACCTTCCTCTTGGGTTCCCAACGAACGTGTGAGTTACACGCCATCAAGCTCTTTTTTGGCGCCGTTGCCGGGAGATCAAGACACGCTGCAAGGGAGTCTCCACTTCTCAATCTCTTTACTTTGTTTTTGTCTTGCTTTATTTTATTTACTACTTTGTTTGCTGCACCTAAACAAAACACAAAAATTAGTTGCTAGTTTTACTTTATTTCTGTCTTGCTCTCCATATCAAAAACACAAAAAAATTAGTTACTTGTCTTTACTTTGTTTGCCTAGTTTACTTTTTTGCTTATTGCATCATGTTTCCTTTTAATTTCACCACAAAAGATATACCGGTAGGACGTGGGTCCATAGTTGGGAGAAATAATATAGAAGATTTTTTCAATCATGTTAGTATTACTGAAAATTTTGAAGATAAACACTTGGTAGAACTTGCACCTACCTATGAAATTGCTGCTGCTTAGTCCGCATGTTGGAAACTAAATTTGTTAATCTCAATCCTATAATCCAACACATGTTTCTCACACTTGGTGATATGGAAGAAGGGGAAAAGAAAGATTTTGTTCTAGAAACTCTTCTTAGAGAATTTGGGGGATTAGCAAGAGAGGCTAGAAAGGTTTTTGCTAAATTTAATATGCTAGGTTCTCATACCAATTTTATTGGTCTCCTTGAAAAAATGGACATGGATAGAATAAGGTACACTAATAACATTAATGATGGTGGGGAAATCAAAGCACCAATACCATGTAAACTCCTAGCTATGAATGATGCACTAGAAAATAACTATGCTTGGCTTGTTCTGAAAATTTGTTCGATGAGAGTAGCAAGCCTAAGACTAATGAAAAGGAGACGCTAAAACTTATGTATCCAACATACTATGCTTGGTTGAGAAAACTCCCAACACCCCTGGTAATGATGTTGATGCTTCATCTCTCGATGTTACTTGATTTGCACTTTCAAAGGCGTTAAAGAAAAGCGCTTATGGGAGACAACCCATGTTTTTACTACAGTACTTTGTTTTATATTTGAGTCTTGGAAGTTGTTTACTACTGTAGCAACCTCTCCTTATCATGTTTTTGTGCCAAGTAAAGTTTCTATGTCAAAGTTGATGTTATATTTGGGATCGCTCGCAGAAAAAGCATTGCTGTCTGTCACGAATCTGGGCACAGTTCTCTGTAGAAAATTCGAAAAACTCTGCCAATTTACGAGCGTGATCCTCAGATATGTACGCAAATTTCATTAGTTTTGAGTTTTTCCATTTGAGCAAGTCTGGTGCCAGCTTTAAATTCGTCTTTATGGACTTTCTTTTGACAGATTCTTCTTTTATTTCGCATTGCCTCTTTTGCTATGTTGGATTCATTTCTTTGATCCATAAATGTCCAGTAGCTTTATGCAATGTCCAAGTGTAAAGAATGATTGTCACCTCTGAATGTGAATTGTTAATTGTGCACTAACCCTCTAATGAGTTTGCTTGAAGTTTGGTGGAAGGAAGTTTTCAAGGGTCAAGAGAGGAGAATGATATACTATGATCAAGAGGAGTGAAAGCTCTAAGCTTGGGGATGCCCCGGTTCACCCCGCATATTTTAAGAAGACTCAGCGTCTAAGCTTGGGGATGCCCAAGGCATCCCCTTCTTCATCGACAACATCATCGGGTTCCTCCCCTGAAACTATATTTTCATTCAGTCACATCTTGTGTTCTTTACTTGGAGCGTCGGTTTGTTTTTGTTTTTGTCTTTGTTTGAATAAGATGGATCCTAGCATTCACTTTGTGGGAGAGAGACACGCTCCGCTGTTGCATATGGACACATGTGTCCTTAGGCTTTACTCATAATGTTCATGGCGAAGTTTCTTCTTCGTTAAATTGTTATATGGTTGGAATTGGAAAATGCTACATGTAGTAATTCTAAAATGTCTTGGATAATGTGATACTTGGCAATTGTTGTGCTCATGTTTAAGCTCTTGCATCATATGCTTTGCACCCATTAATGAAGAAATACATAGAGTTTGCTAAAATTTGATTTGCATATTTGGTTTCTCTAAGGTCTAGATAATATCTAGTATTGAGTTTTGAACAACAAGGAAGACTGTAGAGTCTTATAATGTTTACAATATGTCTTTTATGTGAGTTTTGCTGCACTTGTTCATCCTTGAGTTTGCTTCAAATAACCTTGCTAGCCTAAACCTTGTATCGAGAGGGAATACTTCTCATGCATCCAAAATCCTTGAGCCAACTACTATGCCATTTGTGTCCACCATACCTACCTACTACATGGTATTTCTCCGCCATTCCAAAGTAAATTTCTTGAGTGCTACCTTTAAAATTCCATCATTCACCTTTGCAATATATAGCTCATGGGACAAAATAGCCTTAAAAACTATCGTAGTATTGAATATGTACTTATGCACTTTATATTTTATTAAGTTGCTTGTTGTGCGATAACCATGCTTCTGGGGAACGCCATCAACTATTGTTAAATATCATGTGAGTTGCTATGCATGTCCGTCTTGTCTGAAGGATCTATCATTTTAGTGGTTGGAGCATGCAAAATTGTTAGAGAAGAACATTGGGCCGCTAACTAAAGCCATGAACCATGGTTGAAGTTTCAGTTTGGACATATATCCTCAATCTCATATGAGAATAATAATTGTTGCTACATGCTTATGCATTTAAGAGGAGTCCATTATCGTTGTCCATGTTGTCCCGGTATGGATGTCTAAGTTGAGAATAATCAAAAGCGAGAAATCCAAAATGCGAGCATTCTCCTTAGACCTTTGTACAGTGCGGCATGGAGGTACCCTTTGTGACACTTGGTTGAAACATGGCATGCAAAGATCCATAGTCCAAGCTAAGTAGGACGAGGTGCGGACACTATTAGTATACTATGCATGAGGCTTGCAACTTGTAAGATATAATTTACATAACTCATATGCTTTATTACTACCGTTGACAAAATTGTTTCATGTTTTCAAAATAAAAGCTCTAGCACAAATACAGCAATCGATGTTTTCCTTTTGAAGGACCATTCTTTTACTTTTATTGTTGGTCAGTTTACCTATCTCCTTCCACCTTAAGAAGCAAACACTTGTGTGAACTTGCATTGATTCCTACATACTTGCATATTGCACTTGTTATATTACTTTATGTTGACAATATCCATGAGATATACATGTTATAAGTTGAAAGCAACGCTGAAACTTAATCTTCCTATGTGTTGCTTCAACACCTTTACTTTGATTTATTGCTTTATGAGTTAACTCTTATGCAAGACTTATTGATGCTTGTCTTGAAGTACTATTCATGAAAAGTCTTTGCTATGATTCACTTGTTTACTCATGTCATTACCTTTGTTTTGATCGCTGCATTCATTACATATGTTTACAAATAGTATGATCAAGATTATGATGGCATGTCACTTCAGAAATTATCTTTGTTATCGTTTTACCCTTCCGGGAGACGAACTAAGGGGATGCGATACGTCTCAACGTATCGATAATTTCTTATGTTCCATGCTACTTTATTGATGATACCTACATGTTTTATGCACATTATATGTCATATTTATGCATTTTCTGGAACTAACCTATTAACAAGATGCCGAAGAGCCGTTCTTTGTTTTCTTTGTTTTGGTTTCGAAATCCTAGTAAGGAAATATTCTCGGAATTGGAAAACTCTTCGAGGTCCTATTTTGCACGAAGCTTCAGGAGACCGAAGAGATAACGAAGTGGGGCCACGAGGCGCCAGAGCTGGGCGGCGCGGCCAAGCCCTGGCCGCGCCACCTGCCCCCGGGCCCCTCGTGTGTGGCCCCCGCGTTGACCTTTCCGCAAAGTCTCCGTCGCAAACCCCGACCGAGAGCCACGATACGAAAACCTTCCAGAGACGCCGCCGCGAATCCCATCTCTGGGATTCAGGAGATCGCCTCGGCACCCCGCCGGAGAGGGATTCATCTCCCGGAGGACTCTTCATCGCCATGATCGCCTCGGGAGTGATGGTGAGTAGTTCACCCTGGACCATGGGTCCATAGCAGAGCTAGATGGTCGTCTTCTCCTTGTTGTGCTTCATTGTTGGATCTTGTGAGCTGCCTAACATGATCAAGATCATCTATATGTAATTCTATATGTTGTGTTTGTCGTGATCCGATGGATAGAGAGTACTATGATTATGGTGATTATCAATCTATTGTTTATGTGTTGTTTATGATCTTGCATGCTCTCCGTTATTAGTAGAGGCTCGGCCAAGTTTTTACTCTTAACTCCAAGAGGGAGTATTTATGCTCGATAGTGGGTTCATGCCTCCATTGAATCTGGACAGTGACGAAAGTTCTAAGGTTGTGGATGTCTTGTTGCCACTAGGGATAAACATTGATTCTATGTTAAGGATGTAGTTGTCGATTACATTACGCACCATACTTAATGCAATTGTCTGTTGCTTAGCAACTTAATACTGAATGGGGTTCGGATGATAACCTGAAGGTGGACTTTAGGCATAGATGCGGTTGGATGGCGGTCTATGTACTTTGTCGTAATGCCCAATTAAATCTCACTATATTTATCATATCATGTATATGCATTGTTATGCCTTTCTCTATTTGTCAATTGCCCGATGTAATTTGTTCACCCAACATGCTTTTATCTTATGGGAGAGACACCTCTAGTGAATGGGACCGGTCCTATTCTTTACATAGCATACAATCTCTGCAACTGTGTTTTACTATTTTCTTGCAAACATCTTCCACATACGCTTAATCCTTTGTTACAGCAAGCCGGTGAGATTGACAACCTCACTGCTTCGTTGGGGCAAAGTACTTTGTTTTGTTGTGCAGATTCCACGTTGGCGCGAGAATCCCGGTGTTGTGCCATCACATTTTGCGACCATCAACCTTCAACGTGCTTCTTGGCTCCTCGGTTCGATTAAACCTTGGTTTCTTTCTGAGGGAAAACTTGCTACTGTGCGCATCATACCTTCCTCTTGGGGTTCCCAACGAACGTGTGAGTTACACGCCATCACATTACGCACCATACTTAATGCAATTTGTGCTTGCAACAATCTTGGAAGGGGTTCGGATGATAACCTGAAGGTGGACTTTTTAGGCATAGATGCATCGGATAGCGGTCTATGTACTTTGTCGTAATGCCCAATTAAATCTCACTATATTTATCATATCATGTATGTGCATTGTTATGCCCTTTTCTATCTGTCAATTGCCCGACTGTAATTTTTCACCCAACATGCTTTTATCTTATGGGAGAGACACCTCTAGTGACTGGACCCGGTCCTATTCTTTACATCGCATACAATCTCTTGTAATACTTGTTTCTACTTTTTAAACAAATCATCTTCCACACAATACGGTTAATCCTTTGTTACAGCAAGCCGGTGAGATTGACAACCTCACTGTTTCGTTGGGGCAAAGTACTTTGGTTGTGTTGTGCAGGTGATACGTCTCCAACGTATCGATAATTGGGCCGCTAACTAAAGCCATGAATCATGGTTGAAGTTTCAGTTTTGGACATATATCCTCAATCTCATATTAGAATAATAATCATTGCTACATGTTATGCATTTAAGAGGAGTCCATTATCTGTTGTCCATGTTGTCCCGGTATGGATGTCTAAGTTGAGAATAATCAAAAGCGAGAAATCCAAAATGCGAGCATTCTCCTTAGACCTTTGTACAGGGACATGGAGGTACCCTTTGTGACACTTGGTTGAAACATGGCATGCAAAGATCCGGTAGTCCAAGCTAAGTAGGACAAGGTGCGGGCACTATTAGTATACTATGCATGAGGCTTGCAACTTGTAAGATATAATTTACATAACTCATATGCTTTATTACTACCGTTGACAAAATTGTTTCATGTTTTCAAAATAAAAGCTCTAGCACAAATACAGAATCGATGCTTTCCTCTTTGAAGGACCTTTCTTTTACTTTTATTGTTGAGTCAGTTTACCTATCTCCACCTTAAGAAGCAAACACTTGTGTGAAGTGCATTGATTCCTACATACTTGCATATTGCACTTGTTATATTACTTTATATTGACAATATCCATGAGATATACATGTTATAAGTTGAAAGCAACCGCTGAAACTTAATCTTCCTTGTGTTGCTTCAATACCTTTACTTTGATTTATTGCTTTATGAGTTAACTCTTATGCAAGACTTATTGATGCTTGTCTTGAAGTACTATTCATGAAAAGTCTTTGCTTTATGATTCACTTGTTTACTCATGTCATTACCTTTGTTTTGATCGCTGCATTCATTACATATGTTTACAAATAGTATGATCAAGATTATGATGGCATGTCACTTCAGAAATTATCTTTGTTATCGTTTTACACTGCGGCGAGCGGAACTAAACTTGGGGATGCCGATACGTCTCCAACGTATCGATAATTTCTGTTCCATGCTACTTTATTGATGATACCTACATGTTTTATGCACATTATATGTCATATTTATGCATTTTCGGAACTAACCTATTAACAAGATGCCGAAGAGCCAGTTTTCTTTGTTTTTGGTTTCGAAATCCTAGTAAATCTGAATTGGACGAAATCAACGCCCGGTTCCTATTTTGCCCGAGGCATCCAGAACACCGAGCCGCCGAGGAGGGCCCTGGGCCCCATGATAGGGTGGCACGGCCTGGGCCCGCGCCTGCCTATGGTGTGGCCGCCCTTCGACCTTCCTGCCCTTTCACCTATAAAGCTCCTGCATCGAAACCCCGCAGAGAGCCACGATACGGAAACCTTCCGAGACGCCGCCGCGAATCCCATCTCGGGGGATTCGGGAGATCGCCTCCCACCTGCGGGAGGATTCATCTCCGGAGGACTCTTCATCGCCATGATCGCCTCCGGAGTGATGAGTGAGTAGTTCACCCTGGACCATGGGTCCATAGCGGTAGCTAGATGGTCGTCTTCTCCTTGTTGTGCTTCATTGTTGGATCTTGTGAGTGCCTAACATGATCAAGATCATCTATATGTAATACTATATGTTGTGTTTGTCGGGATCCGATGGATAGAGAGTACTATGATTATGGTGATTATCAATCTATTGTTTATGTGTTGTTTATGATCTTGCATGCTCTCCGTTATTAGTAGAGGCTCGGCCAAGTTTTACTCTTAACTCCAAGAGGGAGTATTTATGCTCGATAGTGGGTTCATGCCTTCATTGACACCTGGGACGGACACAAAGTTCTAAGGTTGTGATGTGTTGCCACTAGGATAAAACATTGATTCTATGTCTAAGGATGTAGTTGTCGATTACATGCACCATACTTAATGCAATTGTCTTGCTTAGCAACTTAATACTTAATGAGGTTCGGATGATAACCGAAGGTGGACTTTTTAGGCATAGATGCATTGGATGGCGGTCTATGTACTTTGTCGTAATGCCCAATTAAATCTCACTATATTTATCATATCATGTATATGCATTGTTATGCCTTTCTCTATTTGTCAATTGCCCGACTGTAATTTGTTCACCCAACATGCTTTTATCTTATGGGAGAGACACCTCTAGTGACTGGACCCCGGTCCTATTCTTTACATAGCATACAATCTACCAATTGTGTTTTACTATTTTCTTGCAAACAATCATCTTCCACTCGATACGTTTAACCCTTTGTTCACAAGCGGTGAGATTGACAACCTCACTGTTTCGTTGGGGCAAAGTACTTTGTTTTGTTGTGCAGATTCCACGTTGGCGCCGAATCGGTGTTGCGCCGCATCACATTTCGCGACCATCAGCCTTCAACGTGCTTCTTGGCTCCTTTTGTTCGATTAAACCTTGGTTTCATACGAGGTAAACTTGCTTCTATACGCATCATACCTTCCACTTGGGGTTCCCAAGACGTGTGCATCTACGCATCAAGCTAAATTTCGCCGTTGTGGAGATCAAGACAAAAAGGGAGTCTCCACTTCTCAATCTCTTTACTTTGTTTTTGTCTTGCTTTATTTTATTTACTACTTTGTTTGCTGCACCTAAACAAAACACAAAAAAATTAGTTGCTAGTTTTACTTTATTTCTTGTCTTGCTCTCTATATCAAAAATACAAAAAAATAGTTACTTGCATTTACTTTATCTAGTTTGTTTTATTTACCGTTGCTAAAATGAATACTCCTGAAAATACTAAGTTGTGTGACTTCACAAATGCAAATAATAATGATTTCCTATGCACACCTATTGCTCCACCTGCTACTACAGCAGAATTCTTTGAAATTAAACCTGCTTTACTAAATCTTGTCATGAGAGATCAATTTTCTGGTGTTAGTTCTGATGATGTGCCGCCCATCTCAATAATTTTGTTGAACTTTGTGAAATGCAAAAGTATAAAGATGTAGATGGTGATATTATTAAATTGAAAGTGTTTCCTTTCTCATTAAGAGGAAGAGCTAAAGATTGGTTGCTATCTTTGCCTAAGAATAGTATTGATTCATGGACTAAATGCAAGGATGCTTTTATTGGTAGATATTATCCTCCCGCTAAAATTATATCTTTGAGAAGTAGCAATTAGATACTGAACATGTTGCTCAAGCATGGGAGAGAATGAAAACTTTGGTAAAGAATTGCCCAACCCATGGACTGACTACTTGGATGATCATCCAAACCTTCTATGCAGGACTAAATTTTTCTTCGAAATTTATTGGATCAGCTGCTGGAGGTACCTTTATGTCCATCACATTGGGGGCGGCTACAAAACTTCTTGATGATATGATGATAAATTACTCGAGTGGCACACGGAAAGAGCTCCACAAGGTAAGAAGGTAAATTTGTTGAAGAAACCTCTTCCTTGAGTGATAAGATTGATGTGATTATGTCTATGCTTGTGAATGGTAGATCTAATGTTGATCCAAATAATGTTCCTTTAGCCTCATTGGTTGCTCAAGAAGAAAATGTTGATGTGAATTTCATTAAAAATAATAATTTCAACAACAATGCTTATAGGAACAACCCGGTAATAACTATAGGCCATATCCTTCTGCTAATGGTAATGGTTATGGTAATTCTTATGGGAATTCTTACAATAATAATAGGAGTGTACCCTCTGGTCTTGAAGCTATGCTTAAAGAATTTATTAGTACACAAACTGCTTTTAACAAATCTGTTGAGGAAAAGCTTGATAAAATTGATACTATTGCTTCTAGAGTTGATAGACTTGCCTCCGATGTTAATCTTTTAAAATTGAAAGTTATGCCTAATAATGATATTGATAATAAGATTACTACTACAGCAAATGCCATCCAAGTTAGAATTAATGAGAATATAAGATTAATGGCTGAACTGCGTGCTAGGTGGGATAGAGAAGAAAATGAAAACTAGCTAAAGAGAATAATGTAGCTAAAGTTTGGACTATTACCACCACTAGTAATGCTAATTCTTCACATGTTGCTGCACCTCCTACTATCAATGGTAAAATAATTGGTGTTGGCAATGTTTCTATTCCTAGTGCAAAGCGTACAAAATCCTGAAATTGCTAAAATAAAATTGCTTGTGATAAAACTGCTGAAATTTTTTCCAACCTTGGGAACAATGATCCCATTGCTGTAGCTCATAATGATTTAGATTTTGATGATTGCCACATCTCTGAAGTTATAAAGTTCTTACAAAAACTTGCTAAAAGTCCCAATGCTAGTGCTATAAATTTAGCCTTTACAAAACATATTACAAATGCTCTCATAAAAGCTAGAGAAGAGAAACTAAAACTTGAAACTTCTATTCCTAGAAAGTTAGAAGATGGTTGGGATCCCATCATTAAAATGAAATTCAATGACTTTGAATGTAATGCTTTATGTGATCTTGGTGCAAGTATTTCGTTATGCCTAAAAAGATTTATGATATGCTTGACTTGCCACCATTGAAGAATTGTTATTTAGATGTTAATCTTGCCGATAATGTTAAAAAGAAACCTTTGGGGAGGATTGATAATGTGCATACGGTTAACAATAACCTTGTCCCCGTTGATTTTGTTGTCTTGGATATCAATGCAATGCATCTTGTCCTATTGTGTTGGGAAGACCTTTTCTTCGAATGTTGGTCTTATTGATATGAGGGAAGGTAATATTAAATATCAATTTCCTCTCAAGAAAGGTATGGAACACTTCCTAGAAAGAGAATGAAGTTGCCTTTTGATTCTATTATTAGAACAAGTTATGATGTTGAGGCTTCTACTCGATGTTACTTGATTTGCACTTTGCGCCTAGTGAAGGCGTTAAAGAAAAGCGCTTATGGAGACAACCCATGTTTTTACTACAGCAATTTTTTGTTTTGTTGAGTCTTGGAAGTTGTTTACTACTGTAGCAACCTCTCCTTATCATGTTTTTGCCAAGTAAAGTTTCTATGTCAAAGTTGATGTTATATTTGGGATCACGCAGAAACAGCATTGTCGTTGTCACGAATCTGGTCACAGTCCTCCGTAGAAAATTCGAAAAATTCTGCCAATTTACGAGCGTGATCCTCGATATGTCGCAACTTTCATTAGTTTTGAGTTTTTCCATTTGAGCAAGTCTGGTGCAGCTTTAAATTCGTCTTTACTGAGTTCATTTTTGAGATTCTGCCTTTTATTTCGCATTGCCTCTTTTGCTATGTTGGATTTATTTCTTTGATCCATTAATTTAAGTAGCTTTATGCAATGTCCAAAGTGTAAAGAATGATTGTGCCACCTCTGAATGTGTGAATTATTAATTGTGCACTAACCCTCTAATGAGTTTGCTTGAAGTTTGGTGTGAAGGAAGTTTTCAAGGGTCAAGAGGAGAATGATATACTATGATCAAGAGGAGTGAAAGCTTTAAGCTTGGGGATGCCCCCGTGGTTCACCCCTGCATATTTTAAGAAGACTCAAGCGTCTAAGCTTGGGGATGTCTAAGGCATCCCCTTCTTCATCGACAACATCATCGGTTCCTTCCCTAAAACTATATTTTTATTCAATCACATCTTGTGTTCTTTACTTGGAGCGTCGGTTTGTTTTTGTTTTGTTTGAATAAGATGGATCCTAGCATTCACTTTGTGGGGAGAGACACGCTCCGCTGTTGCATATGGACACATGTGTCCTTAGGCTTTACTCATAATGTTCAAGGCGGAGTTTCTTCTTCGTTAAATTGTTATATGGTTGGAATTGGAAAATGCTACATGTAGTAATTTTTAAAATGTCTTGGATAATGTGATACTTGGCAATTGTTGTGCTAATATTTAAGCTCTTGCATCATATGCTTTGCACCCATTAATGAAGAAATACATAGAGCTTGCTAAAATCTGATTTGCATATTTGGTCTCTCTAAGGTCTAGATAATATCTAGTATTGAGTTTTGAACAACAAGGAAGACGGTGTAGAGTCTTATAACGTTTACAATATGTCTTTTATGTGAGTTTTGTTCATCCTTGAGTTTGTTTCAAATAACCTTGCTAGCCTAAACCTTGTATCGAGAGGGAATACTTCTCATGCATCCAAATCCTTGAGCCAACTACTATGCCATTTGTGTCCACCATACCTACCTACTACATGGTATTTCTCCGCCATTCCAAAGTAAATTGCTTGAGTGCTACCTTTAAAATTCATCATTCACCTTTGCAATATATAGCTCATGGGACAAATAGCCTTAAAAACTATCGTAGTATTGAATATGTACTTATGCACTTATCTCTTATTAAGTTGCTTGTTGTGCGATAACCATGCTTCTGGGAAATGCCATCAACTATTGTTGAATATCATGTGAGTTGCTATGCATGTCCGTCTTATTCAAAGGATCTATCATTTTAGTGGTTGGAGCATGCAAAATTGTTAGAGAAGAACATTGGGCCGCTAACTAAAGCCATGAATCATGGTTGAAGTTTCGGTTTTGGACATATATCCTCAATCTCATATGAGAATAATAATCATTGCTACATGCTTATGCATTTAAGAGGAGTCCATTATCTCTGTCCATGTTGTCCCGTATGGATGTCTAAGTTGAGAATAATCAAAAGCGAGAAATCCAAAATGCGAGCATTCTCCTTAGACCTTTGTACAGACGGCATGGAGGTACCCCATTTAGACACTTGGTTAAAACATGGCATGCAAAGATCCGTAGTCCAAGCTAAGTAGGACAAGGTGGGCACTATTAGTATACTATGCATGAGGCTTGCAACTTGTAAGATATAATTTACATAACTCATATGCTTTATTACTACCGTTGACAAAATTGTTTCATGTTTTCAAAAATAAAAGCTCTAGCACAAATACGCAATCGATGCTTTCCTCTTTGAAGGACCTTTCTTTTACTTTTATTGTTGAGTCAGTTTACCTATCTCCTCCACCTTAAGAAGCAAACACTTGTGTGAACTGTGCATTGATTCCTACATACTTGCATATTGCACTTGTTATATTACTTTATGTTGACAATATCCATGAGATATACATGTATAAGTTGAAAGCAACCGCTGAAACTTAATCTTCCTTTGTGTTGCTTCAATACCTTTACTTTGATTTATTGCTTTATGAGTTAACTCTATGCAAGACTTATTGATGCTTGTCTTGAAGTACTATTCATGAAAAGTCTTTGCTTTATGATTCACTTGTTTACTCACGTCATTACCTTTGTTTTGATCGCCGCATTCATTACATATGTTTACAAATAGTATGATCAAGATTATGATGGCATGTCACTTGAAATTATCTTTGTTATCGTGTTACCGCTCGGAAAACAGAACTAAGCTTGGGGATGCTGATGCGTCTCCAACGTATCGATATTTCTATATCTTCCATGCTACTTATTGATGATACTACATGTTTTATGCACATTATATGTCATATTTATGCATTTTAAAACTAACCTATTAACAAGATGCCGAAGAGCCATTCTGTTTTTTTTTTGGTTTCGAAATCCTAGTAACTGAAATATTCTCTAATGGGCAAATCCATGCCCGTGTTCCTATTTTGCCGGAGGCATCAACACCCGAGAGTCAGGAGGAGGGCCCTGTGGGCCCCGATGATAGGGTGGCGCGCCTCGGGCCCGCCGCCACCATGGTGTGGGCCCCTTCGACCTTCCGAGACGCTCCTTTCGCCTATATATAGCCCCCGCATCAGAGCCACGTCCGGAAAACCTTCCCAGAGACGCCGCCGCGAATCCCATCTCGGGAATTCAGGAGATCGCCTCCGGCACCCTACGGAGAGGGGATTCATCTCCTGAGGACTCTTCATCGCCATGATCACCTCCGGAGTGATGAGTGAGTAGTTCCCCACGGACCATGGGTCCATAGCATTAGCTGATGGTCGCTCTTCTTTGTTGTGCTTCATTGTTGGATCTTGTGAGCTGCCTAACATGATCAAGATCATCTATATGTAATACTATATGTTGTGTTTGTGGATCCGATGGATAGAGAGTACTATGATTATGGTGATTATCAATCTATTGTTTATGTTTATGATCTTGCATGCTCTCCGTTATTAGTAGAGGCTCTGGCCAAGTTTTTCTCTTAACTCCAAGAGGGAGTATTTATGCTCGATAGTGGGTTCATGTTCAACACCCGGGACAATGACATAAAGTTCTAAGGTTGTGATGTCTGTTGCCACTAGGGATAAAACATTGATTCTATGTCAAAGGATGTAGTTGTCGATTACATTACGCACCATACTTAATGCAATTATCTGTTGCTTAGCAACTTAATACCGAATGGGGTTCGGATGATAACCTGAAGGTGGACTTTTTAGGCATAGATGCAATTGGATGCGGTCTAGCACACTTTGTCGTAATGTCAAATCTCATATATTTATCATATCATGTATATGCATTGTTATGCCTTTCTATTTGTCAATTGCCCACTGTAATTTGTTCACCCAACATGCTTTTATCTTATGGAGAGACACCTCTAGTGAATTGTGGACCCGGTCCTATTCTTTCACATCAATCTACTGCAAGTGTTTTACTATTTTCTTGCAAACAATCATCTTCCACTCGATACGTTTAATCCTTTGTTACAACAAGCCGTGAGATTGACAACCTCACTGTTCGTTGGGGCAAAGTACTTTGTTTGTTGTGCAGATTCCACGTTGGCGGAATCCCCGGTGTTGCGCCGCATCACATTTCGCGACCATCAACCTTCAGCGTGCTTCTTGGCTCCTACTGGTTGATTAACCTTGGTTTCATACCGAGGGAAACTTGCTTCTATACGCATCATACCTTCCACTTGGGTTCCCAACGGTGTGTGCATCTGTGCATCATGGGTTCCACATTGGCGCCAAGCGTGTTGCGCCGCATCATTTCGCCACCATCAACCTTCAACGTGCTTCTTGGCTCCTCCTGGTTCGATAAAACTTGTTTCTTTCGAGGAAAACTTGTTGCTCGTGCGCATCATACCTTCCTCTTGGGGTTCCCAACGAACGTGTGAGTTACACGCCATCAAGCTCTTTTGGCGTCTTGTCGGGGAGATCAAGACACGTGGCAAGCTCCATTAATCTCTTTACTTGTTTTTGTCTTGCTTTATTTTATTTACTACTTTGTTTGCTGCACTTAAACGAAACACAAAAAAATTAGTTGCTAGCTTTACTTTATTTACTGTCTTGTTCTCTATATCAAAAACACAAAAAAATTAGTTACTTGTCTTTACTTTATTTGCCTAGTTTACTTTACTACTGTTATAATGGGCACTCCTGAAAATACTAAGTTGTGTGACTTCACTAGCACAAATAATAATGATTTTATATGTACTCCTATTGCTCCACCTGCTACTACAGCAGAATTCTAAAATTAAACCCGCTTTACTGAATCTTGTTATGAGAGAGCAATTTTCTGGTGTTAGTACTGATGATGTTGCTGCCCATCTTAATAATTTTGTTGAACTTTGTGAAATGCAAAAGTATAAGGATACATGGTGATATTATAAAACTAAAATTGTTTCCTTTCTCATTAAGAGGAAGAGCTAAAGATTGGTTGCTATCTTTGCCTAAGAATAGTATTGATTCATGGACTAAGTGTAAAGATGCTTTTATTAGTAAATATGCTAAAATAATATCTTTGAGAAGTAGCATAATGAATTTTAAACAATTTGATAATGAACATGTTGCTCAAGCATGGGAGAGAATGAAATCTTTGGTAAAGAATTGCCCAACCCATGACTTACTTGGATGATCATCCAAACCTTTATGCAGGATTGAATTTTTCCTCGAGGAACCTATTGGATTAGTGCGGGAGGTACTTTTATGTCCATCACCCTGGCCGCAACCAAATTACTTGATGATATGATGATCAATTACTCTGAATGGCACACTGAAAGAACTCCTCAAGGTAAGAAGGTAAATTCTGAAGAAACCTCTTCTTTGGGTGATAAGATTGATGCTATTATGTCTATGCTTGCAAATGGTAGATCTCATATTGATCCTAATAATGTTCCTTTAGCTTCATTGGTTGCTCAAGAAGAAAATGTTGATGTGAATTTCATTAAGAACAATAATTTCAACAACAATGCTTATAGGAATAATTATGGTAACAACAACTTTAGGCCATATCCTTCTAATAATGGTAATGGTTATGGTAATTCTTATGGTAATTCTTACAATAATAATAAGAGTGTACCCTCTGGTCTTGAAGTGATGCTTAAAGAACTTATTAGTACACAAACTTCTTTCAATAAAACTGTGGAAGAAAAGCTTGGTAAAATTAATATTCTTGCTTCTAAGGTTGATAGTCTTGCTCTTGATGTTGATCTTTTAAAATTGAAAGTTATGCCTGAGAAAGTTGAAGATGCTAGGTTTGCTAAAACAAATGCCATCCAAGTTAGAATTAATGAGAATATAAGATTAATGGCTGAATTGCGTGCTAGGTGGGATAGAGAAGAAAATGAAAAACTAGCTAAAGAGAATAATGTAGCTAAAGTTTGGACTATTACCACCACTAGTAATGTTAATTCTTCACATGTTGCTGCACCTCCTACTATCAATGGTAAAATAATTGGTGTTGGCAATGTTTCTACTCCTAGTGCAAAGCGTACAAAACTGCCTGAAATTGCTAAAACTGCTGAAACTGCTTGTGATAAAACTGCTGAAAACCTTTGGGACAATGATCCCATTGCTGTAGCTCATAATGATTTAGATTTTGATGATTGCCACATCTCTGAAGTTATAAAGTTCTTACAAAAACTTGCTAAAAGTCCTAATGCTAGTGCTATAAATTTGGCCTTTACAAAACATATTACGAATGCTCTCATAAAAGCTAGAGACGAGAAACTAAAACTTGAAACTTCTATTTCTAGAAAGTTAGAAGATGGTTGGGAGCCCATCATTAAAATGAAATTCAATGATTTTGATTGTAATGCTTTATGTGATCTTGGTGCAAGTATTTCGTTATGCCTAAGAAGATTTATGATATGCTTGACTTGCCACCATTGAAGAATTGTTATTTGGATGTTAATCTTGCCGATAATGTTAAAAAGAAACCTTTGGGGAGGATTGATAATGTGCGCATTACGGTTAACAATAACCTTGTCCCCGTTGATTTTGTTGTCTTGGATATCGAATGCAATGCATATTGTCCTATTGTGTTAGGAAGACCTTTTCTTCGAACCGTTGGTGCTACCATTGATATGAAGGAAGGTAATATTAAATATCAATTTCCTCTCAAGAAAGGTATGGAACACTTCCATAGAAAGAGAATGAAGTTGCCTTTGATTCTATTATTAGAACGAGTTATGATGTTGATGCTTCTACACTTGATGTTACTTGATTTGCACTTTCTGCCCTGAAGGCGTTAAAGAAAGCGCTTATGGGAGACAACCTCTCCTTATCATGTTTTTGTGCCAAGTAAAGTTTCTATGCTAAAGTTGATGTTATATTTGGGATCGCTGCGACAGCATTGCTGTCTGTCACGAATTATGGCATAAGTCTATGTAAAAAATTCGAAAAATCTGCAAATTTACGAGCGTGATCCTCGATATGTACGCAACTTTCATTAGTTTTGAGTTTTTCCATTTGAGCAAGTCTAGTGCCCCTTTCAGGTTCGTCTTTACGGACTGTTCTGTTTTTGACAGATTCTGCCTTTTATTTCGCATTGCCGTATTTGCTATGTTGGATGAATTCCTTTGATCCATTAATGTCCAGTAGCTTTGTGCAATGTACGAAGTGTTAAGAATGATTGTGTCACCTCTGAATATGTGAATTTTAATTGTGCACTAACCCTCTAATGAGTTTGCTTGAAGTTTGGTGTGAAGGAAGTTTTCAAGGGTCAAGAGAGGAGTATGATATACTATGATCAAGAGGAGTGAAAGCTCTAAGCTTGGGGATGCCCCGTGGTTCATCCCCATATTTTAAGAAGACTCAAGCATCTAAGCTTAGGGATGCCCAAGGCATTCCCTTCTTCATCAACAACATCATCGGGTTCCTCCCTGAAACTATATTTTTATTCATCACATCTTATCTTTGCTTGGAGCGTCGGTTTGTTTTGTTTTTGTTTTTGTTTGAATAAAATGGATCCTAGCATTCACTTTGTATGGGAGAGAGACACGCTCCGCTGTTGCATATGGACAATATGTCCTTAGGCTTTACTCATAATGTTCAAGGCGAAGGTTGAAACTTCTTCGTTAAATTGTTATATGGTTGGAATCGGGAAACGCTACATGTAGTAATTCTAAAATGTCTTGGATAATGTGATACTTGGAAATTGTTGTGCTCATGTTTAAGCTCTTTCATCATATACTTTGCACGCATTAATGAAGAAATACATAGAGCTTGCTAAAATCTGGTTTGCATATTTGGTCTCTCTAAGGTCTAGATAATTTCTAGTATTGAGTTTTGAACAACAAGGAAGACGGTGTAGAGTTTTATAATGTTTACAATATGTCTTTTATGTGAGTTTTGCTGCAGGTTCATCCTTGAGTTTGCTTCAAATAACCTTGCTAAACCTTGTATCGAGAGGGAATACTTCTCATGCATCCAAAATCCTTGAGCCAACCACTATGCCATTCGTGTCCACCATACCTACCTACTACATGGTATTTCTCCGCCATTCCAAAGTAAATTTCTTGAGTGCTACCTTTAATTTCCATCATTCGCCTTTGCAATATATAGCTCATGGGACAAAATAGCCTTAAAAACTATTGTGGTATTGAATATGTACTTATGCACTTTATCTCTTATTAAGTTGCTTGTTGTGCGATAACCATGCTTCTGGGGACGCCATCAACTATTCTTTGTTGAATATCATGTGAGTTTCTATGCATGTCCGTCTTGTCTGAAGTAAGAGAGATCTACCACCTTAATGGTTGGAGCATGCATATTGTTAGAGAAGAACATTGGGCCGCTAACTAAAGCCATGAATCATGGTGGAAGTTTCAGTTTTGGACATATATCCTCAATCTCATATGAGAACACTAATTGTTGCCACATGCTTATGCATTAAAGAGGAGTCCATTATCTGTTGTCCATGTTGTCCCGTATGGATGTCTAAGTTGAGAATAATCAAAAGCGAAATCCAAAATGCGAGCATTCTCCTTAGACCTTTGTACAGCATGGAGGTACCCCTGTGACACTTGGTTGAAACATGTGTATTGCGATGATCCGGTAGTCCAAGCTGATTAGGACAAGGTGCGGGCACTATTAGTATACTATGCATGAGGCTTGCAACTTGTAAGATATAATTTACATAACTCATATGCTTTATTACTACCGTTGACAAAATTGTTTCATGTTTTCAAAATAAAAGCTCTAGCACAAATATAGCAATCGATGCTTTCCTCTTTGAAGGACCTTTCTTTTACTTTTATTATTGAGTCAGTTTACTATCTCTCTCTCCACCTCAAGAAGCAAACACTTGTGGTGTGCATTGATTCCTACATACTTGCATATTGCACTTGTTATATTACTTTACATTGACACTATCCATGAGATATACATGTTATAAGTTGAAAGCAACCGCTGAAACTTAATCTTCCTTTGTGTTGCTTCAATACCTTTACTTTGATTTATTGCTTTATGAGTTAACTCTTATGCAAGACTTATTGATGCTTGTCTTGAAGTACTATTCATGAAAAGTCTTTGCTTTATGATTCATTTGTTTACTCATGTCATTACCATTGTTTTGATCGCTGCATTCATTACATATGTTTACAATAGTATGATCAAGGTTATGATGGCATGTCACTCCAGAAATTATCCTTGTTATCGTTTACCTGCTCGCAGAACTAAGCTTGATGATACGTCTCCGACGTATCGATAATTTCTTATGTTCCATGCTACATTATTGATGATATCTACATGTTTTATGCACATTATATGTTGTATTTACGCATTTTCCGCACTAACCTATTAACAAGATGCCGAAGAGCCAGTTGCTGTTTTGCTGTTTTGGTTTCAGAAATCCTAGTAAGGAAATATTCTCGGAATTGGACGAAATCAACGCCCAGTCCTATTTTTGCACGAAGCTTCCAAGACCAGGGGAAAGGAAGTGGGGCCACGAGGCGCCGCCACGCTAGGCGGCGCGGCCGGCTCCCGGCCGCGCGCCGGGCCACGGCGCGGCCCTGGTGTGTGGGGCCTCGTGTGGCCCCCGTTGCCCTTCCGCCTACTTAAAGTCTTCATCGCAGCGAAACCACACCGAGAGCCACGATACGGAAAACCTTCCCGAGGCGCCGCCGCCAATCCCATCTCGGGGATTCGGGAGATCGCCTCCGGCACCCTCCCGGAGAGGGGAATCATCTCCGGGAGGACTCTTCATCGCCATGATCGCCTCCGGAGTGATGAGTGAGTAGTTCACCCTGGACTATGGGTCCATAGCAGTAGCTAGATGGTCGTCTTCTCCTAATTGTGCTTCATTGTTGGATCTTGTGAGCTGCCTAGCATGATCAAGATCATCTATCTGTAATACTATATGTTGTGTTTGTCGGGATTCGATGGATAGAGAATACTATGTTATGGTGATTATCAATCTATTACCTATGTGTTGTTTATGATCTTCCATGCTCTCCGTTATTAGTAGAGGCTCTGGCCAAGTTTTTGCTCTTAACTCCAAGAGGGAGTATTTATGCTCGATAGTGGGTTCATGCCTCCATTAAATCTGGGACAGTGAGAAAGTTCTAAGGTTGTGGATGTGTTGCCACTAGGGATAAAACATTGATGCTATGTCTAAGGATGTAGTTGTTGATTACATTACGCACCATACTTAATGCAATTGTCTGTTGCTTGCAACTTAATACTGAAGGGTTCGGATGATAACTGAAGGTGGACTTTTAGGCATAGATGCATCTTTGGATAGCGGTCTATGTACTTTGTCGTAATGCCCAATTAAATCTCACTATATTTATCATATCATGTATGTGCATTGTTATGCCCTTTTCTATTTGTCAATTGCCACTGTAATTTGTTCACCCAACATGCTTTTATCTTATGGGAGAGACACCTCTAGTGAACTGTGGACCCCGGTCCTATTCTTTACATCGCATACAATCTGCAATACTTGTTTCTGTTTTATTAGCAAACAATCATCTTCCACACAATACGGTTAATCCTTTGTTACGGCAAGCCGGTGAGATTGACAACCTCACTGTTTCGTTGGGAAAGTACTTTGGTTGTGTTGTGCGATTCACGTTGGCGCCGGAATCGGTGTTGCGCGCATCATTTCGCCACCATCAACCTTCAACGTGCTTCTTGGCTCCTCCTGGTTCGATAAACCTTGGTTTCTTTAGAGGGAAAACTTGCGCTGCGCATCATACCTTCCTCTTGGGGTTCCCAACGAACGTGTGAGTTACACGCCATCATTGACTTTCCCCATTGTTCTTCCTCTCCAATCTCATCCTAGCATTTGTTGTTTGGGTGGGATTTGAGAGTGAAGATTTGAACACCTCTAGTGTTCTTGCTTTGCATCATTGCATAGTGTTGAGCTCTCCACCATGATTAGTTCGAGTGAGAGACCGTGAGCTTGTTACTCTTGGAGGGAAACCTCCTAGTTGGCTTGGCGTTGGTGCTCCGGTGATCTCTTCAAGAAGATTGTGAAGAGGCCCGGGCTTCTCCTTCGTGGAGCTTGTGAAGTGGTTGTGGAGCTTGCCATCTCCGGAGCGGAGGAAAAGCTAACCATAAGGAAAGGGCCATTATCCTTCGTGGGTGTGGTTCGGAGAATAGGGTGAGCCTTCGTGGCGCGGGGAATCCTTCGTGGGACCTCCACTCCTCCAAACGTGACGTACCTTCTTGCAAAGGAAGGGAACACGGAATACATCCTCGTCTCCGCGTGCCTCGGTTATTTCTATGCCCGAGCTCTCTTACCTTGTGATAGCCATCGTGCTTGAAGTACATATATCTTGCTATCACTTGTGTTACATATATCTTGTGTCTATCTTGCTTAGCTCTAGTTGCCATTGTTACACTTAGTTGAGCTTAGCATATTTAGGGTTTGTGCTTGTAAACTAAACGTTAGTTTAATTCCGCATTCTTACAAGACAAATCCGCAAGAGTTTGTAATTGCCTATTCATCCCCCCTCTAGGCGACATCTCGATCTTTCACCACCGAGCCAAATCTTGTTCCCCCGTGTATTCATTAAGATACTTGCTCTCTAGGGTTTCTTGGAAACCCTAGGTGGGCAAAAGGTCCGGAAGCATCGGGTTGTGGATTTGCTCCCGACAAGATTGTGAAGGTTTGGAGGCTGCCTCAAAGTCTACCACAAGTGAGCGAGCTATTCCTTCATGGGATAAGGCTCCGGAGAATAGGGCGAGCCTTCGTGGCATTGGGAATCCTTCGTGGGACCTCCACCCCTCCAAAATTGACGTACCTTCTTGCAAAGGAAGGGAACACGGGAATAAACCCTCGTCTCCGCGTGCTATCGGTTATCTCTAACCGAACTCTTTACTTGTGATATAACTGTCTGTGAGAGCCTTCGTGCTTGAGTTCTTGTATCATCATATAGGATGCCTCACCTAGTTTGCATTAGGCTAAGCTTTATATTCCGCAAAGCCTAATATTGCAAAGAGAGAATTAAAATTTGTAAAAACCTATTCACTCCCTCTAGGTTTACCATCTCTGAACTTACAAGGGTGCATGCCCTTTTTTTTGTCCGCGCAAACGCAATTGGTCACACATCGTCCGTTTGCGTCGCCCTGTTGGAGATGCCCTCAGTACGGTTGCTAAAAGAAATAGATCAGTATGGCGAGACTTTTTTTATTGTAATTTTTCTTCTTGTTGTTAGGTTGTGTGCATCCGTAATGCCGTTAGGATAACGCGTTGTTGCTGAGGCCGGGTGAAATTGGTATCTTCAGATAATAATTTATGTTTTTTGTCGGAAAAAAGGTAGAAAAGTGTGCAATTTTTTGAGAGAGGAGTGAATGCTAATTTTTCCGAGGGATGCATGTTAATGCGTTTTCTTGGAGAGGAGGGCAAAGGGGATCTCGTTTATCCTGTGCCCACAAGCAGAATGCGCGTAGCCCTGCTCGCCGGCTCATTCCTATCCACCACCGTTATCCAAGCCCACCATGAGCCCAGCAGATATTTCCCATTCGACGCCACCAGATATTTTGGAAGCCTGGTACGTGGTGCGCGCAACTGCACGAGTACCGCAAAACCCTAGCCGCCGCCGCCCCTCCCCTCTTAAACCCCAGCCCCCACTCCCCCCGGCTCATTCCCCTCCACCCGCCGTCTCCTCCCATCTCCTATCCGCCGCCATCAGGTACGGCCCACCTCTCCCTCTTTCCCTGGTCCTCCCCGCCTGATCTCGCCGGATCTGGTCGTGATCCGTCCTTCTATCGCTCTAGATTGATCGTTGGTTGCTGTTGTTAGTCTTGGAAAGAGATGCTGGATCGTGTTTTCTTTGGTTCGACGATGTGGTAGGGTTTCGTAGGGGTGTTGTTAATCTTCGATTCGTATCAGGGAGGGGGCGAGGGAGGTCGATTTCGTTATGTTTGGTTGGACAGTTTTTGTGATCTTTGTCATCTTAGTGCGACTTGCAAGTTTTGGTTGGAAGACTGTGACTAACATGTTATTTGGCTGGGATCTCCTCCTAAAATAGGCGATGTACTCTGATCTCTTGTGATTCGTAGCATCTAGTACTAGTAGTTTTTGTTTGGTCCGTCCGGATTATTAGTCCTGTGCGTGAGAGTGTTGGCTCTCGCTCTGTTATGGAGTCCGTATGAGCCTTGTATGCGTTCGCTCACGGAAGCTTAGGTAGATGTTTTCTCCTGAATCGTAGAATTTGGAATTTTTGGTATTTGTTTAAGATTAATTAAAAAGATTGCTAGTGGTTACCCTGTTTGTACTTTTTGTTTGTTCCCTAACTGACGATTATGTACGGTGCAGGTTCAGTCTTCCTCCATGGCGGCTTTCAACAAGCTCGGAAGCCTTCTGAGGCAGAGTGCTGTGACGAGCAGGGCCTCAACTGCCTCAGCTCCTGCGCTGTTCAATGCTGCCCGCTACATGTCCTCGAAGCTTTTCGTTGGCGGTGAGTTTCCGTGCTGACTTTCTCTGTTTTTTCTACACAGAGCATCTCTATGTCATCGGGGCTTACTATGTCTTGCTCTTCACAGGTCTGTCGTGGGGCACCGATGATTGCAAGCTGAGAGACGCGTTCAGCGGCTTCGGAGAGGTCACTGAAGGTCAGTGTAAATCAAATCCCACTGTCAAGCAAAATTAACATTCATATCTTTATGCAATGTAAATACACTACTATGCATTGTCACGCATTGGGATGATAGCCGAACAATGGACATAATGACTAAAACTGATCTGATGCTCTTCGGTTTGTAATTGCTTCATGATCTTGACGTTTTTCATATTGCAGCTCGTGTGATCACTGACAGAGAGACAGGAAGGTCTAGAGGGTTTGGCTTTGTCAACTTCGCAGAAGAGGAGTCAGCCAAGGCTGCTGTAACTGGCATGGATGGTCAGGTGAGTAGAAATCTGATATCTGCTCTTCTGCTTTACAGTAGAGTTGATGGAGGTTAGGTTTGTTGTAGAATCTAATTGGTAACTTATGGGGTTAAAGGCCTGTGTCTCATTTCTCTGGCATTTAGATGCTACGAACTTGAAAATTGGACTATCTAGTATACAATATTATAATATTTTACCTTGTTTTGGATGTTCTAAATGTATTGTGCCTGCCTTTAGCCAATTTCCTGTGCCTGATGTATATGTTAGTTTCTTACTAGACACAAGGATCTAAATGCCTTTCCAATACTTGTAGGAACTTGAAGGCCGGAGTGTCCGTGTGAATTTTGCCAATGAGAGGGAGAGACCTGCAGGCGGTGGCGGATATGGCGGCGGCGGTGGTGGATATGGTGGAGGTCGTGGAGGCGGTGGTGGTGGCTATGGCGGAGGAGGCTACGGAGGAGGTGGTGGTGACCGTGGCTTTGGTGGAGGCCAGGACTCCTACTGAGAAGATCACCGACTATCTGAAGTTACAATAATGAGCTTTTTAGGACACTTTGTCGATTATGTGGAACCTATGTTATGCCTGTCTGTTATCTGCGTGGAACTCCTAGAGGGGCAGATTTGGTTCTACCGTATTTTCATTTTTGGTTTGTTTCTGATGGTGCAAGAGTATGCTTGCGGGACTGATGAAGCATATGAAGTTTGTGGCAATGGCAGTCCATTGCCATATGTACTTGTAGAGAATGATTGCGTATGTTAGAGTGATCATAAAGTTTGCTATCATATTCCTTAAAATGCCAGAAAATTGTTCACTGGTTGCCTTTTCTTCTGGCGCTGATAATTTCAGGTTTGCTGTGTTTTATGTTTTGTTTGGTTGGAGCATGTTGTATAGAACACGGTAATTTTGGCTGGAAGTTCAGGCTTACATGAAAGCAGCAATATCCTAGTCTCTGTTAAGCAACACCAGAAGGGTGGAGCAAGATGCATACATCAAACGCAGATGTGAAGATTTAGGTTTAATATTGGCAGCTCAAATTGTTTTGGTTTGGAATTGGCAGCTCAAATTGCTTGAGCGCTGGAAATCTCTCGAGCTGACTTCATAACAGATTGTAAGTCTTAACTGTTGTTTAGGTTTGGAATTGGCAGCTCAAATTGCTAGGTTTGGAATTGGCAGCTCAAATTGCTGAAGCTCTGGAGATCTCTCGACCTGACTCTTGCTGAAGCCGTAACCCAATTCATTGTATGATGAGGCAAGCCGTGACTGCGATTTCCATGATGTTGGGCAATGGTTTATAGATGCTTAAGCACAAAACATACTGCTCCACCTTGTCCTGGAAAAGCTGTTATCGACGTTCAAAAATCAAAATATGCATCCTGAAGTCCCTCCGGTCCATAGCAAGAGTTGGAGTTTTAAAACCGTTATGAATTGGAGGGATTATTTGATTTCAATTCAAGTTGGATATATTCTCAAATTTTGACCAGTATGTAGCAGACGTTTGTGATTCCGTAGTGAGCGACTTCCGTTTCAAGGAATAAGATGCACTCGTATTTTAAGACGAACTTTGACCAAATAAATTGAGCAGTAAAATCTTAATTATATTGTACATAATTGATATTGTTGGACTCATATTGAAATTTTTTTTCTAATGATGCTAATTTGAAATGGTGTGACTATTTCTAAGTCGATTGAGAACTAACTCTCATCAAATCTCAGTGCAAGTCATGTTCTAAGTTCTAACTCATGACTAACCCGAATCACGATGCAAATCAAATGACGTAAGACTTAACTAAGCATGAAGTTGAGAACTAGGAAATCCTAATTTAAAAACCAACAATCTTTGTATGTTTAGAGTAATCTTTAGTTAATGAAAAAATACGTAAAACGAAGACGTTTTATTTTTGAAACAGTATAAGCCAATAACGATTTCTGAGTAAGTCCTTAACCGTACAAATCCTCGGCAGCCGTCACAAACAGAACGCAGACTCGAGAAAGAGGGCGGACGCCATGGATCCGCCGCCGCAACCTTCACACCATCAGCACCACCACCGGCTCCACCTCCGTCTCGATCCCGGTCACCACCACCGCATCCACATCCACCTCTGCCACCACACCACCCACCTCCTTCCCGCCGCCGCCCCTTGTGCCCACCACCAGCAGCAGCACCCGCAGTCGTTGGTTCCTCCCCACTCGCTGTTCCCCTACCCGCCGAGCGCGGCGCCTTGGCACCCGGAAGGCGGACCAATCGCCGGACTGGAAGTTGAGGCGGCGAAGGAGTCGGAGGAGCTGGCCCTGCAGACGGGACAAGGAGAAGCCGTTTATCTAGAAGGGGAAGAGGTGGACGAGGATGAGGAGCCGGTGTTCGTGCTGACGGACGAGTGGGCGGAGTTCTTCGCCAAGGCCGACGCCAAGAGGAAGCTGGGTAAATAACTCTCTTCCTCTCCTCACCAATTTCCCCAATCAGCGACGGCTTCTTCCACAGCGACGGCTTCTTCCACATCGTCTGCCCAAAGCTCAATCTTGACTAATGGTGAACTTCTGCAACTCCGTTTGATCTTCTGCAGCCAAGCAGCAGAAGAAGAAGGATCGGAAGAAGTAGCCAGGCGCGTCAGCTACATTGGCTCAAACAATGGTCAAGGAGGCCGCACAGGGGCTGGCCTTACCACAGCTTATAGCACTTCATACTTTTTACCAGAAGAATTACAGTATTCCCAATGTTTTTTTATCTAGCGTGTAGTAGCAGCAATTTACAATACTATGGTCACTGTTCTGGGAGGGATCTCGCTTTGTTATTGCTGTACTGCGCTCTGCTAATTCATTCAAGCAGACACGTACTTCTCGGCAACTGTTACTGAACAAGTTCTTTTCATTGATCGATACTCTGCCATCACCACAAGCTCTGCAACCGCAACAAAAACAAGTAATGGCAAGTTCACCAAAATGGCAACGCAAATCAGCAAGCCAACAGCTAGTAACAAGTCGCTTAACAGGAACCAGGAATCAGGCTGGCTCCAGGTTCCAAACGTCCCGCGAGTCAGCTACTAGCAAAACAGAATGGGTACCCAACCTTAAGTGGAGACTAGTGGTAAGATCTTTTGCAGGAGAATTAACATGTTTTTTATACTCAAAAGTTATACTGATAGAACGAAGCACAGGCTGAGTTCAGTTTCATGCTGTTTTTTTTTTTCTAGAAGACCATTTTCATCCTGGTTCTCCATGTAATTGTTGTGGTTCATGTCCCGCACTCTGTTCTTGTGTTAATCGATGAAAAGGCAAAGATCTTGCCAGTCCGACAATAAATTTCATCCCGACTACACCCAGCGGTTCTTGTGGAAAAATTTACAACCTGCTTTTTAGGGGATTTTACTAGGGGTGTAAATGGTACGGATAATTTTCTCCGAATCCGCATCCGTATCCGTTTATGAAGATATGATATGCATTCGTAAAAATCTGTCGGATAAGGATGAGGATGTGGATAATGGTCGAGCAGATATCTGACGGATATAGCAGCGGATATGGTATTGATATTATCGGCCGAATACGGATTATCCGCTATTTTATGCGGATTATCCGAGGTCCACGAAAAGGATAATCTGATAAAATTAACCCAAACCTAAATATTTATATTTAGACAATATAGTTAGTTCATCAGCTAAACTATGTATGCTATTAGCACGCAATTTGCTTTGTTGTACCAACAAGTACATTCAAATATAGTTTATAATTACACATATATTTTACATAATAAAGCATACTTCTATTTTTTATGTATATATTTGCTTAATAATCCGCTTCAGATCCGAGTCCGGTCCGAATCCGCTCCATATCCGTAATCCGCATCCGATCATTATCCGCTCCGATCAAAATAAGATACAAAATATGATAACAGCAATATCCGAGCTGATTGGATCCGATCCGTTTACATCCCTAGATTTTACACTCTGCTGGACTCACACTAGAATTGTTATCGGGAGTTGCCTCGGCCTGGCGAGCGAGTACGCGCCGTGGACCATTTGTGGCAACAATACTTTAAGAAGAGACTTGCCTCGGGCTGGCCTTTTTGTTTAAACTCGAAAAAAATCAAAATTGTAAAATTCGAAAAACATCTTAATTTGAAAGTTGTTCAAATTTGAAAAATGTTTAACTTTGAAAACTGTTTGAATTAAAAATTATTCATATTCAAAAAATGTTTCAAACTTGGAAAATGTTTATACATAAATTTATTTTTTGATTTGGTTTTCAAATTTTTAAAATGTTCAAATCTTAAAAAATTATATTTTGAAAAAACAAAATCAGTTTTGCAAAAAAAGTTCATATCAATTTTTGTTGGAATAAAAAAAACTAAAAAGAAGAATCGAAATTGCAGAAAAAATGGGAAAAAGGAAACACACAAAAAAGATACTCCCTAATCTATAATGCCTATAGATTTTCTGCATTTGTTTCATAATATAAGAGTAGATCTGCGTTTATTTGCAAAGAACCCCTTCCACCGATCAGCTGAATAGCAGAAAATAAGGAAACCGATCTGATCCCGTGCATAAAATTTGGGAACTGATTTACGGTACAACCTCCTATAGGCATTATAGATTAAAAATAAGGGGGTTTTGTGTTAAAAAATGACTTGCGCTAATTACCGTGCATAAAATCTATATGCATTATAGATTGAAACAGAGGGAGTATGAAAAAAGAGAAGATACCTCCTCTTGTTGGACCGGGGCCCAACTAAGTAATGCACAGTACTACAGAAACACCTAGCCCATTATTACTACTTACTAGAAGTGGCGCACATTTTAAGAAGAGAGCCCTAGCTCACTTGGTTAGGTTAGTGGATGTACAACCCAACCACAGAAGTTTAAATCCCGAGAGATGTAGATTTAAGTTCTTATATTTTTAAAATAAAAAAATCATAGTAGATAGGTGTCATATATGGGAGACTTTGCTAAAAACAACATCAGATTCAACAATTTTTATCCAAGTATGGTGAGATTCCGGAGTAATTCATTGATAAAAGTGCTTTGAAAAGTAGATACATTTGTGATGTATCAACGACCCCAAGCTTAGCTCGTTGTTTATCCTCAAACAACTCAAACACAATGTAGAAGCGATAAAAGACTTTGACAAGAACTTTGCTCTATGCATGCATAAATGATAACGCGTGAAGCACACGTCCGTTGGGAACCCCAAGAGGAAGGTGTGATGCGTACAATAGCAAGTTTACCCTCAGAAAGAAACCGAGGTTATCGAACCAGTAGGAGCCAAGAAGCACGTGAAGGTTGTTGGTGGAGGAGTGTAGTGCGGCGCAACACCGGTGAAACCGGCGCCAACGTGGAACTGCACAACACAATCAAGATACTTTGCCCCAACGTAACGGTGAGGTTGTCAATCTCACCGGCTTGAAAACAAAGGATTAAGCGTATCGAGTGGAAGATGGTGTTTGTTTGCAAAGAACAGTAAGAACAATGATTGCAGTATAATGTATTCAGATGTAAAAGAATGGACCGGGGTCCACAGTTCACTAGTGGTGTCTCTCCAATAAGATAACTAACATGCTGGGTGAACAAATTACATGTGGGCAATTGACAAATAAAGATTCAATACATATCAATGATGATTGCTATGAGATTTAATCAGGGCATTACGACAAAGTACATAGACCGCTATCCAGCATGCATCTATGCCTAAATAATCCACCTTCGGGTTAGCATCCGCACTTTATTAAGTTGTAAACAACAGATAATTGCATTAAGTATGGTGCGTAATGTAATCAGCACAAATATCCTTAGACAAAGCATCGATGTTTTATCCCTAGTAGCAACAGCACATCCACAACCTTAGAACTTTCTGTCACTGTCCCAGATTAAATGGAGGCATCACTACAAGAAAAGTTTCCATGGCCGACGAAGTTGAAGTCGCGCCGTGGTTGCTGGTGTACCATGGCCGACGATTTTTGGTACCTCCGTGGTGCATGTCAAAACTTTTTTTTCTTTTGAGGCCACCTAGCCCGACGAGCGGCCAAAACGTCGCGTATGGTGGCCGGGACGTGGTGCATCTCGAAATCTCGGGTTCGCCGGCCGAGTCAACGCAAATCCGCACCGCCGAGGGATGTAGGGCCCAGATGGCAGCCTCTCTGGCATTGTTTTTTTAGATCGCGCCATCTCGTTCAACGTTCTCCGATCGAGCCGTTTACGATGCAGGATCATGGGTCCCGCATGTCATCCTCTATGAACCAAAAATCTTTCTATTCTTGGATTTTTTTGACCCCCTGATTTCTGGCTACTTCCTTTTTCTTTTGATCCCTTGCCGCCTTGGAAACGTTGAGACCGCTGCGCTTAAAATGGGACCCGCATGTCATCCTCTATGTGCAATCAACTTTCTTTTCTTGGAGTTTTTTTGGCACCTCAAATTTGGTCACTTGCCTTTTTCTTTCGATCCCTGCCGCCTCTCAAACGGTGATACCGCTGCTGCTAAATGGGACCCGCATGTCATCCTCTATGTACTATAAAACTTTCTTTTCTTGAATTATTTTTGGCACCTCATATTTGGTCACTTACCTTTTTCTTTCGATCCCCTGCCGCCTCTCAAACGGTGATACCGCTGCTGCTAAATGGGACCCGCATGTCATCCTCTATGTACTATAAAACTTTCTTTTCTTGGATTTTTGGCACCTCATATTTGGTCACTTGACTTTTTCTTTCGATCCCCTGCTGCCTCAAACGGTGATACCGCTGCTGCTAAATGGGACCCGCATGTCATCCTCTATGTACTATAAAACTTTCTTTTCTTGGATTTTTTTGGCACCTCATATTTGGTCACTTGACTTTTTCTTTCGATCCCCTGCTGCCTCTCAAACAGTGATACCGCTGCTAAATGGGACCCGCATGTCATCCACTATGTACTATAAAACTTTCTTTTCTTGGATTTTTTTGGCACCTCATATTTGGTAACTTGACTTTTTCTTTCGATCCCTGCTGCCTCTCAAACAGTGATACCGCTGCTGCTAAATGGGACCCGCATGTCATCCTCTATGTACTATAAAACTTTCATTTTTTGGATTATTTTTGGCACCTCATATTTGGTCACTTGACTTTTTCTTTCGATCCCCTGCCGCCTCTCAAACGGTGAGACCGCTGCTAAATGGGACCCGCATGTCATCCTCTATGAGCAATCAACTTTCTTTTCTTGGAGTTTTTTTTGGCACCTCATATTTGGTAACTTGACTTTTTCTTTCGATCTCATGCCACGTTTGAAACGTTGAGGTACCTGCTGCTCATGGGACCCGCATGTCATCCTCTGTGTGCTATAAAAGTTTCCTTTGTTGGTTTTTTCACCCTCTGATTTTTGGCTTGCCTTTTTCTTTTGATCCCCTGCCCCCTTTGAAACGTTGAGTAAGCTGTTGGTTCAAGGGACCCGCATGTCATCCTCTATGTCCATCAACTTTCTTTTCTTGGATTTTTTTCACCCCTAATTACTAGCTACTTTCTTTTTCTTTTGATCTCAAGCCGCATTACAAACATTGAGACCGCTGCTGCAAAATGGGACCCACATGTCATCCTCTATGTACAATAAATCTTGGATTATTTTTGGCTCTGATATTTGGTCACTTGCCTTTTTCTTTCGATCTCATGCCGCCTTTGAAACGTTGAGTAAGGCTCATGGGTCCCGCATGTCATC
Source organism: Lolium multiflorum (assembly GCA_030979885.1). Lineage (NCBI taxonomy): Eukaryota > Viridiplantae > Streptophyta > Magnoliopsida > Poales > Poaceae > Lolium > Lolium multiflorum. The sequence continues at coordinate 315,302,779 of CM061749.1, forward strand.
CTCTACGAACAATAAAAGTTTCCTTTCTTGGAGTTATTTTTTACCCCTAATTTCTGGCTATTTGCCTTTTTCTTTTGATCCCTGCCCCGTTGAAACGATGAGGACGCTGTTGGCGGTCCCACATGTCATCCTCTATGAACAATAAAAGTTTCCTTTGGTGGATTTATTTTTGACCCTAATTAATTTCTGGCTATTTCCTTTATTTTCTTTTGATCCCCGCCGCCTTGGAATTGTTGAGAATGTCTGCCTTATTTTTCTTTTGGTCCCGTGCCGCCTTGGAAACGTTGAGACCGCTGCTACAAAATGGGACCCGCATGTCATCCTCTATGTACAATAAAGTTTCTTTTCTTGGATTATTTTTGGCTCCTGATATTATGTCACTTGCCTTTTTCTTTCGATCTCATGCCGACTTTGAAACGTTGAGGATGCTGCTGCCTCATGGGTCCCGCATGTCATCCTCTCGAACGATAAAAGTTTTCTTTTCTTGTATTTTTTTACCAACTGATTTTTGGCTTTTTTTTTTTTCGATCCTGCCGCCTTTGAAACGTTGACTCCGCTGCTGGCTCATGGGTCCCCGATGTCAGCCTCCCCGTACAAGAAACATGTGATATTTTATTTTGCAGACAATAAACGTTGTATTTCGCTCGAGCTATTGCAAACGGATAAATTAAATCTTTATATCTACATAAACAAACTTATATGTTGAATCTCCTTGTTTTTTGTTTTTGCGAAGCATAGGACTTTCCTGTTTTTTTTTTGAGAAAAATCCGACCTTTCCTGTTTTGGAGTGGGCTGAAATTGTACGAGTCAAAAGGCCCAGCAGGATAGTTCGAAGGCCCAGATGTCCAGATACAGCCCAATTGAAATCTTTCTTTTCTTGGATTTTTTTCACACCCTGATTTCTGGCTACTTCATTTTGGTCCTGTGCCGCCTTGGAAGCGTTGAGACCGCTGCTACAAAATGGGACCCGCATGTCATCCTCTATGTACAATAAAGTTTCTTTTCTTGGATTATTTTTGGCTCCTGATATTATGTCACTTGACTTTTTCTTTCAATCTCATGCCGACTTTGAAACGTTGAGGAAGCTGCTGGCTCATGGGTCCCGCATATCATCCTCTATGAACAATAAAAGTTTTCTTTGTTGGATTTATTTTTTTCCCTAATTTCTGGCTATTTGTCTTTTTCTTTTGATCCCCTGCCCCCTTTGAAACGATGACGACGCAGCTGGCAAGTCGGTCCCACATGTCATCCTCTATGAACAATAAAAGTTTCCTTTGATGGATTTATTTTTGACCCTAATTAATTTCGGCTATTTCCTTTTTATTTTGATCCCCCGCCTTGAAATAGTTGAGGATGCTGCTGCCTCATGGGTCCCGCATGTCATCCTCTCAGAAAGGTAAATGTTTCTTTTCTTGAATTTGTTTACCAACTGATTTTTGGCTTATTTTTTCTTTCGATCTCCTGCCACCTTTAAAACGTTGACGACGCTGCTGGCTCATGGGTCCCCAATGTCAGCCTCCCCATACTGCAAATCCTCTTTCTGCAAAGGTTGTATTTCTAGATAGATAAGGTGGATTCGAATCTGCCATGGTTCAGGCAGCTCAGGTAAGCCTTCTTGCACTAATTAATGGAAGTAGTGTATCGCAAGGTCAAGACATGTGGCTCGGTGTAATGAATCTATATGAATCATGTTGTGGGTTCAATCTGATAGTTCTCTAACAGGTCAGCCAAAATAGAAATTAAGTTTTTTTCTAAAAGGGAAATGCAAATTAAGATGAACACAAACATTAGTTATCATAATAGCTGATCATACATACATACTTGCTAAGAGCAAAAGCTTGCCAGAGTTTTACCACCCATACAATTAATTAGCAGTTCAGATAAGATAACCTTATATAAGTATAACTACAAATGCATTTGCTAAGGGCTCATGGGACAACAGAACTAGACAACCGCGAACTTTATGACCAGCATGTCACAGCGGCATCGAAAGATCTTGACCTTCAACTTTGATCCAATGCGAAGTTTGGCACCGTCAATGAACTTTTTCCACCTGGAAGTAACAGCCAAGCGGCCATCTGTGGGACTGACAGAGTACCGTCCCTCCACGGTGAGACCTTCACTCTCCATGACGAGGGATATCTTGCCCCTTCGGCCAGCATTGAGATCCTTGGAGATACTTTTAGGCAATTTCTGATTCAAAGCAAGAGATACCACCAAAAATTAGTCAATGGCACCAATGCACTGAACCATGTGAGACTTTGAGCAGAGAAGACATCAAGATAAGAGCAGTTATGCTGTCATATACTCACGAACATAGCCTTCAGATGCGTCCTGGTCACCACACGGGTGGCCACAGCAATGAGCTGAGACCTCGGTGATCTGGCTGGGGCAAGTGCATGAGCCTGGGCTGGTACACGAGCTGGTGCTGATGCAGGAGACTGCTGGGCAGGTGCAGTAAACTGTGCCTCTAGAGGAACCAGTGCTGATGCAGGAGACTATTGGGCGAGGTGCGATAAACGTTGCAGCTAGAACCAGTGCGATGCGGGAGCCTGCTGGGCATGTGTAGTATATGGGGCCTCTACAGGAACCAATGCTGATGTAGGGGACTGCTGGGTAGATGCAGAAACGGAGCTGGTACAGGAACCGGTGCTGATGCAGGAGAGTGGGAAGCCGGTGCCGGTGGGTGTGGTTGCCCTTTGTGACATCCGCTCCTGTTCCGTCAGGGGATCTGCAGCTTTGATCATGTTAAACCCAGCAAGCTAGAACAGAGGGAATGGTTTAGAACAACTGCTCAGAATGCAGTTATCAAAAGATATGAGTAGAAAAAAGTTACATATTATATATTTGGAAGTGTCTCCAACTCTGTAAGCAGTTACGTATATCTGCCCGTTTGAGTTTCTGATCCTCAGCTCGTCGCCCTTCTTCAGACCGTAGTCAAAAGCAAACTTTCTCCAATCATGTCCATACAAATATGTGATGGCCTGCGTCTTGTAGACATACACCTCATAGACCGTGTAGGTGTTCATCAATTTGCCATTGCCATGCATAGTGAAAGATCCTTCATGCGGACACATCTGGTTAATCATTGGACGAAGTTCACAAGGTACAGTCTGCATGTGAAAATTGATACAAATGTAAGAAGCAGGAAGACTAAAAACAAGACTTTACTATATGCCAATTCATGCTAAACCACTGAGAATACATACCTGTAACTCTGTGAAGGAGCTACTAGAAAGGTAGATAGAGCCATAGGAGGTGTTATATGCGGGGTATGTACATGGGCCCGCCATATTCCCGCAAGCTCGGCATCGGGATGGTGAAGGAAACATGGGAGGTACTACTGGTGCGTAGCGCTGAACGTAAGTGGAAGAATTAGGTTGTGTAAAGTGCATAGTTCAGAGCAATGCAAATGTTGACAAGCAAGTGCATAACACTATGTTACAAACTGAACAGTGAAAAATTAGTGTATGATGAATATAAGCATGCTAATTTGGTGTTTCCGAATTCCAAAAAGCATTAGACAGAGCCAGTGATAATATCAGACATAAATCATGGCATGTATATGTGGCTTAAGAAAATATACCCGAACCCTTGGATGGTTACGGCCCGGCTGATCCTTGGACTTGAGCTTATATAAGCATCCAGAAGGTGGGGCTGACAGTAACTTGGTGGCAGCCTCTGCAGATGCCTCATCAGCAGCAGTTGCAATCCTTTTGACCAATGAAGGCTTAGCAGTTTCAGTCTGCATATAAAAATTGAAGAGCAACAGACATCAGCAGTGATATATAAAATGAATCTATGAGACACTGATGCATATAGTGCTGGATGTAAGTGGAAGAATAGGTGTGTGTGTTTCTGAACTATTGGTAAGCATTAGACAAAGCCGGCAATAAACAGACAAAAATCAAATCATGTATGAGGATTAAGAAAATATACCTGCTTACTGAAAAGGGTACCACCCAGCTGGCCCGTGGCCTTGTGCTTGAGGAGGTTTTCAGAAGATGGTGGCAGCACCATCGTCTTCACAGCAGCCTCATCAGGATCATTTTTTATCCATTTGAGTAGAGGAACAGAAGTTTCATCCTGCATATGAATAGCAACAGAACTCATCATTGATATTTAATAAATCTATGAGATAGACTGATGCAAATAGTGCGGGTGTAAGTGGAAGAATAGGGTTGTGCATAGAGAACAGTTGACAACAATGCAAATGATTACAAAAGAAGCCAATGGAAATCAACAGTTTATATACTGGATGAGACAGACTGAAAAGTGAAAAATTAGTGTATGATGATTGTAAGCAAACGCAGTGTTTCTGAACTTTTGGTAAGCATTAGACAAAGCCAACAGTAATTAAACAGATAATAATGAAATCATGTATGTGGATTAAGAAAATATACCAGATTCATTAAAAGGTCACCACCCAGCTGGCCCATGGCCTCGTGCTTGTAGAGGTTTTCGGAAGATGGTGCCGGCACCATCGTCCTCACAGCAGCCTCATTAGCCCCATTTTGCATCCACTTGAGTAAAGGCGCAGCAGTTTCAGCCTGCATAAGAATGGGAACAGATCTCAGCAGTGATATTGAATGACTCTGAGACAGACTGATGCATATAGTGCTAGATGTAAGTGGAAGGGTATGGCCGTGTATGGACAACAGTTCACAACAATGCAAGGGTGTGTTCGGTTCTGAAACAGCGTGGAATGGAATGGAATGGTTCCATTTCAGAGGAATGGAATGGTTACATTTTTGTTCGGTTGGGAAAAATGGAGAGCAGAAGAGATCGAGGTTAAACTAACCAATTGTCTCAAAATTGTAATTAACAATTGCAAATGACATTTTAATCTCAAAGTCGTAATTAACAGCGCCTAATGGTGCTCTTTTAATCTAAAAATCGAAATTAACATCATTTTATGTTGGGTTAGGGGAACTGGAGTAGATGAACATTACTGTATGATGATTGTAAGCAAACGAATTTGGTGTTTCTAAACTTTTGGCTTCGAGATCTTATGGGTTTCAACTCTAGCCTACCCCAACTTGTTTGGGACTGAAAGGCTTGGTTGTTGTTGTTGTTGTTGTAAACTTTTGGCAAGCATAGAAAAAACCGACAATAAACAGAGAAAAATCAAGGCATGTTTTGTGGATTAAGAAAATATACCATATTCATTAAAAGATCACCACCCAGCTGGTGCGTGGCCTTGTGCTTGTAGAGGCATTTAGAAGATGGGGGCGGCATCAACATACTGGCAGCCTGATCAGCCGCAGTTTTGATCTTCCTTTTGAGTAAAGGCCCTAAAGTTTCAGTCTGCATATGAATAGCAAAACAAAAGGCAGACCTCAGCAGTGATATTGAATTACTGTATGAGATAGACTGATGCATATGTGCCTGCCTTTTTTTGCATGAACACTAGCTATGGACAGACAAAAAACTAGTTAACTCAGCTTTGTCTAGATATGAATGTACTACCACCATCCAAAAGCTTAAGCCTTATTTATTTTTGAGAAATCAAAACAAGCAAAGTTTGACCAAAATTTTAGAACATTCTATCAACAAATATAATACTGTGTAGATACCGTAGGAAAATATATTTTATTATCTATTTAATGATATTAATTTTGTATTTTGCATGTTACTGATTTTTGGTAAAAGCTTAGTCAAACATGGTATAGTTTGACTTTCTAAAAATAATATAAGCCCAAAGCTTTGGGATGGAGGCAGTAGTATCTAGAGCTAAAACACATCTAGATACATCCGTATCTACAGATAGTTGAGTCAATTAATTTGGATCTGAGGGAGTATCAGATTCAGACTACATCATGGTAAGTTGGTTAAAAAAAATTACCCCTGGGCGGTCCCTGCCCAGCTCGGCAGTGGCATTTCGCTTCTTGTGCTGCAGATCGGGCCATGCTCCTGCAGCAGGTGGGGCGCTATTCTCGTTCCCCATAGCCTCAGCACGGAACCTGGAGGTACCAACCTGATACAGAGAATATAGAGCATGGTGTCACAGAGGCTTTACGCACAAACAGCTGAAGACATGTGCTACTTTAAGCATATTCCAGAACAGGAACAGATTGAGGATGCAGAGACCAGAGAGACACTTAAAAGGTAAAGAGTGGATAAGCAAACGGAGTACCTGCTTCGCGGGGCTGGGGACGCAGCTCAGGCTCAGCCAACTGCCCACATGCGTGGTGGCCTTACGCTCCATTGCCCCCACCGCCGAGGTCTTACCTTTCCTGTACAAGCTGACAAAAGATACAGTGAGGATCAGCAGAAACTACAAAGGTTGCAAATGTCGACAAATAAAGGAAGAACACCCCAATCCAAGCAAAGGTAGCCCCCGCCCCCCACCCCCATCAATCACTCCCAGCTCGAGGGTGACCAGAAAGACACCCCTTCGCCCAGAATAGGAAAGAGATGCGCAAGATATCGAGGAGAGGAAAAAAGAACCGATCTCGAGAAAGGAGAGAACATTACTAGTCCTACCTAATCCGCTTGGGCTAGATGCAGCTTGCCCCTCCAAGCTGGATGCCTGGACGGTGGAGGCGAAAGGAGGGGATCGAGCTAGCGGCTTGCATCCGTCGGCAATCGGCACTCGATCGGGAGAGAAGGGGTGCTACATAAAGGGGAGGGGTAACATATTTTATTACACAGTGAACTTACTGATGTGACTAGTCATTACATGTCTCACTGAAACTAGGGCCCATAGTGTGGCACCCCAAATTTACTTGAAGCTGCCCGGCGGGACGCATTGGCGCGTCAAGAAACCCCCGAATTGTAGCGGGGAAATGAAACATTTCACAAAAATTCGAAATTCAAGCACACCGCCACGCGCCAAGCACGCGGCTGTTCCTTCCTCTTCCTCGGTTCCTCCTCCCCTATCCGAAAAAACCCCAAATCCCAAGCTCAAACCAAAAAAAAAACAAATCCACTCATGCCGCCATGTCCTCGTTAACCCGCTGGAGATCGTTCCGGACGATGCGGACCACCCGCCCTGAGATCCAGAATTCCGTCCACCTCGAGGCACTGCGTGCTGTCTCGCAGCAGCGGCTTGAGGGCGCTGAAGAGGAAGTTCCGCCGGAAAGTGCTCATGGCAACCGTGCAAGCTCACCGGCGTGCTGTATCCCGAGAGGAACTGGTCAAAGCTTTGCTATTCGCCACACAAAAAAAATTGCGGGCCAAGATCTGGTCAAAGCTTCGTCGATGGCTTGCCGCGAGAGGCTTGGAGTCCAGAGTCAATAAACTAGCTGCTCGAGGACTTGGGCGGTTTACACGGATTCATATTAACTGACTCAAGTTTGTTAGTCTAGTTAACAAATGCATCTAGATACATCCATATCTAGACAAAATTGAGTCAATTAATATGAATCAGAGGGGAGTACCTGAAAGTGTTTCATGCTACCAACTAATGCGCTGGCAGGAATCGCTGTAGAAGTAATTGTGCTACTACTTGTACGATGAACTGATTGTGTGGGTGTCGAATTTTGCAACGCGATCATCCACTGAATGCTTAATCTAGCGCCAAAGGCGTACAAATCATAACATACTACAGCACCAGAACATAAGAGTACGAATCATAAAGTAGCTCAACATTTTGCATCAGGGCTGGGTGGTCCTGAGACTACCGGGACGCCCCTGATGATCTCCGGGTGTGCATCCTCTTCAACGCAAAGCTGTGTACTCGGTCCACGGCCTCCTTCTGTAGGCTGGATAATCTCAGGTGCAGGACCTTCGTCTATGAGAGGCTCGTCATCAGTACCATCCACAGGTGCATCAGGGCTGGGTGGTCTTGAGACTACCCGGACGCCCGTGATGATCTCCGGGCGTGCATCCACTTCAACGCAAAGCTGTGTACTCGGTCCACGGCCTCCTTCTGTAGACTGGATAATCTCAGGTGCAGGACCTTCGTCTATGAAAGGCTCGTCATCAGTACCATCCACAGGTGCATCAAACTGAGATTCATCTTCAAATCTCCCATCAAACTGAGAGACCTCTTTAACTCTATGCTTCTGCAATTAGTACATCAACCGATTAGACAAACATCTAAGGGATGCAACCTGAACAAATGCCGTTTTACATATTTACCTTCTCATCTGGCACAGCACATGTCCCAGAGCTGAAACCCGTTTCCTGAAGCAAGCGCTTTTTCTCTCCTTCCCGTCCATCCATCTGCAACAAGTTAAATTTGAGTACAGAACCTTGCACAGCAATGCAAACTATTGATTGAAACAGCGGCAGCATCAATATAAATAATTAACTACATATGCCAGCACACATACAGTGTGAGCAAGATCTGCTTCTCCTGCTAAAGGATCATTATATGGTTCACCATGCTAAACCCGCCTAACATATGTGCGGTCCATCCCAAAAATGTGTAAATGATCTGCCACTACAGGGTGAGGCCTCTTCTCACCATTCATACATGTGCAGCGCGGGCAATACACGTCCAGGTTGTGACCATCATGAGCTCTAATAAACCCCATAAAGGGTTGAACACCATTTATATATGAAGGGGAACATAAGTGTCCATGCAGTTTCCAAGTTCTGTCCATCTGTTTAATTATGAGATACAGTGGTTGGTGATTAATTTAAGGCGAAGTAGGAAATGTATATCCATCGAGTACAAAACTATACTACATGATTATGCATTTCAGCAATCATGTCGAGTACAAAACAAAAAATGCCCATCGACATTTTAGCAAACAGATCGTGTACAAAACTCTGCCATGGCATTTCAGCAAATTAACGGATCGAGTGCAGAACTGACTCTATATGCCCACGCAAATGAACAAATTGATCGATGACAAATCGAGCGGAAAACTATAAAGTGCCAATTAGTTCGAGCATACTGACGAATTTTTTTAGCAGCATCAAGAAAATATAAATCGTTAGGCCGTCTTGCCCGATACATGATTGAGCTAGAGATAGCAGCCCTACCGTGGATCAACTTGACCGCCGGTGCGTCTCGAGAAGAACGACGGGGAGGGGAAGCTTCTTCTTCGCACGGACGGGACGGGGAGGGGAAGCTCTTCGCACGGACGGGGATAAGTTGTGTACGGGTGGGTGGGGGGTCATGCGGCCGGGCCGCCGGGGTGATAATTAAGGTCGGTAGGTGGCGTTTAATGGAGTTGCGTGTGTAATTTGCCGTGCACAAGGTTGAGGAATAGGCGGTTCCCTTTGCCGCGCGCACAATTCAAACTATCCCGCCCATGTAGTTTAAATTCGCCATATTTTCGTTAAATCGACATAAAGTCATGTGAGTGGGGGAAAATTAGCAAAGTTGCTTGAAAAATAGTAAAACTCTGGAATTATCCTTTAAATATGCTCTACTTCGTGTGAAAATCGGGGTGTGGAAGCATGTTGAGCTGTTTTATTTGTACTTTCTTCATTAAAACTCCCATTTTATGCACTTTGGATGGAAAGAAATCATTTGTACATAAATTTTGACAACGCCATTTGCAAACACTAATTGTTTACATGCCAAGATGCACCCATCCACCAAATATATATGTGGCAAAAGTTTATCACAATCTAGCAGATATGCATAATTAGTGAGGGACCCCTTTTGATTTTGTGCAATTTCCACTAATTAGGTAGAGATCGAGAAGGGTTAATTAATTAGGCCATGTTAGGGGTTATGTGTTTTAGATTAGGTTGTGTGGATTCAAATACAACTTCTTTATTTGTGTGCTATGATTAATCAAAACTAGATCGATCGACTGCGCACACATTATTAGAGGCGCATGCCTTTGCGCACAAAGTGCATGTGTGTGTTGTTGGCCACCAACGAGAGAGAGAGAGAGAGAGAGAGAGAGAGAGAGAGAGAGAGAGAGAGGTAGAGAGAGCTACATACGAGAGAGCGATTGAAATCCCCAAATTAAACACATATATATGCATGGCACATTTAATTTAATTAGAGGACCGCGAGGCACCCCTGGCCTGCTTGATGCATAATTAAGTGTCATTGGCCTATATATAGGGTTTAATTAGGGTTTAGGGTTTAGGGTTAGGAGGTTAGGGTTTAGGGTCTAGGGTTTAGGGTTTAATGTTTATGGTGTTTAGGGTTTAGGGATTAGGGATTAGGGTTTATTTAGGGTTTAAGGTTTAGGGATCATCGATCGAGTGCGCACACACACATTATTAGAGGCACACGCGCCTTTGCGCATAAAGTGCATGCGTATATGTGTGTGTTTTTTGGCCACCAACGACATATAGATGATCGAGAGAGAGATTGAAATCCCCAAGAATATGTTCAAATATATATTAAAATATATGCACGAATTAATGCATGCATGGTAGGCCATGCATGCACACTAATTATATATATATTATGAGGAAACTTAATCAAATGTGTTTTCATTCGAGAGAACTTGTCAAAATTCAAGTTAATTAATTTATCATCGATAATTATATAATTAATTAATGAATCTCAGGGAGATGTTATACAACATATGATCGATATATAGGCCATGTATATATTAATTGGTTTTAATCTACCGTTTAATTTGCTAGCTAGCTGCATGCTATATATAGAGCATGTTTTTATTAGATCGGGTTATAGCTAGTATAGTTTAGGGTTATGTGTTTTAATTAACTAGGGTTTGATTAGCTAGGGGTTAGTTATATATATATGGTTTAGGGTTAATGCATGTCACATTTAATTTAACTAGAGGACCGCGAGGCACCCCTGGCCTGCTTGATGCACAATTAAGTGTCGTTGGCCTATATATATAGGGTTTAATTAGGGTTTAGGGTTAGCTAGCTGGGTTTAGGGTTTAGTGTTTTGGGTGTTTAGCTAGGGTCTAGGGTTTAGGGTTTAGTGTTTACTGTGTTTAGAGGGTCTAGGGTTTAGTGTTTAGGGTGTTTAGGGTCTAGGGTTTAGGGTCTAGTGTTTAGGGTCTATGGTTTAGGGTTTAATTAGTGTTTAGGGTGTTTAGGGTTTAGGGTTTAGTGTTTACGGTGTTTAGGGTCTAGGGTTTAGGGTTTAGTGTTTAGGGTCTAGGGTTTAGGGTTTAATTAGTGTTTAGGGTGTTTATAGGGTTTAGGGTTTAGGGTTTAGGGTTTAGGGTTTAGGGTTTAGGGTTTAGGGTTTAGGGTTTAGGGTTTAGGGTTTAGGGTTTAGGGTTTAGGGTTTACGGTGTTTAGGGTCTAGGGTTTAGGGTTTAGTGTTTAGGGTGTTTAGGGTCTAGGGTTTAGTGTGTTTAGGGTGTTTAGGGTTTAGGGGATTAGGGATTAGGGTTTTAGGGTTGTTTAAGGTTTAGGGATCATCGATCGAGTGCGCACACACATTATTAGAGGCACCCCGCGCCTTTGCGCATAAAGTGCATGCGTATATATATGTGTATTTTTTTGCCACCAACAACGATATATAGATGATCGAGAGAGAGAGATTGAAATCCCCAAGAATATGCATGTTCAAATATATATATATCAAAATATATGCACGAATGCATGGTAGGCCATGCATGCACACTAATTATATATATATTATGAGCTAGGCAACTTGATCAAATGTGTTTTCATACGAGAGAACTTGTCAAAATTCAAGTTAATTAATTTATCATCGATAATTATATATATAATTAATTAATGAATCACAGGGAGATCGATAATTAATTTAGGGTTTTAGGGTTGTACGTTTAAGGTTTAGGGATCATCGATCGAGTGCGCACACACATTATTAGAGGCACCCGCGTCTTTACGCATAAAGTGCATGCGTATATATGTGTGTGTTTTTTGCCACCAACGTTATATATAGATGATCGCGAGAGAGAGAGAGAGAGATTGAAATCCCCAAGAATATGTTCAAATATACATTAAAATATATGCACGAATGCATGGTAGGCCATGCATGCACACTAAAATTATATATATATTATGAGGCAACTTAATCAAATGTGTTTTCATTCGAGAGAACTTGTCAAAATTAAAGTTAATTAATTTATCAAGATAATTATATAATTAATTAATGAATCTGAGGGATATGTTATACAACATGATCGATATAATATAGGCCATGTATATTTTAATTGGTGTTAATCTACGGTTTGCTAGCTAGCTGTTATATATATAGAGCATGCTTTTATTAGATCGGGTTATATCTAGTATAGTTTAGGGTTATGTGTTTTAATTAAGTAGGGTTGATTAGCTAGGGTTAGTTACATATATATGGTTTAGGGTTAATGCATGTCACATTTAATTTAATTAGAGGACCGCGAGGCACCCCTGGCCTGCTCGATGCACACAATTAAGTGTCGTTGGCCTATACATAGGGTTTAATTAGGGTTTAGGATTAGCTAGGGTTTAGGGTTAGGGTTAGGGTACGTTTAGGGTCTAGGGTTTAGGGTTTAGTGTTTAGGGTGTTTAGGGTTTAGGGATTAGGGATTAGGGATTTAAGGTTTTAGGGGTTGTTTAAGGTTTAGGGATCATCGATCGAGTGCGCACACACATTATTAGAGGCACCCGCGCCTTTACGCATAAATTGCATGCGTATATATATATGTGTGTGTTTTTTGGCCACCAACGATATATTGATGATCGAGAGAGAGATTGAAATCCCTAAGAATATGTTCAAATATACATTAAAATATATGCACGAATGCATGGTAGGCCATGCATGTACACTAATTAATTATATATATATTATGAGGCAACTTAATCAAATGTGTTTTCATTCGAGAGAACTTGTCAAAATTCAAGTTAATTAATTTATCACGATAATTATATAATTAATTAATGAATCTGAGGGATATGTTATACAACATGATCGATATATATAGGCCATGTATATTTTAATTGGTGTTAATCTACGGTTTGCTAGCTAGCTGTTATATATAGAGCATGTTTTTATTAGATCGGGTTATATCTAGTATAGTTTAGGGTTATGTGTTTTAATTAAGTAGGGTTAATTAGCTAGGGTTAGTTACATATATATGGTTTAGGGTTAATGCATGGCACAATTAATTTAATTAGAGGACCGCGAGGCACCCCTGGGCTGCTCGATGCACAATTAAGTGACGTTGGCCTATACATAGGGTTTAATTAGGGTTTAGGGTTAGCTAGGGTAGAGGGTTAGGGTTAGGGTTTAGGGTTTAGGGTTTAGTGTTTAGGGTGTTTAGGGTTTAGGGATTAGGGATTTAGGGGTTTTAGGGTTGTTTAAGGTTTAGGGATCATCGATCGAGTGCGCACACACATTATTAGAGGCACCCGCGCCTTTACGCATCAAGTGCATGCGTATATATGTGTGTTTTTTGGGCCACCAACGATATATAGATGATCGAGAGAGAGAGAGAGAGATTGAAATCCCCAAGAATATGTTCAAATATACATTAAAATATATGCACGAATGCATTGTAGGCCATGCATGCACACTAATTATATATATATTATGAGGCAACTTAATCAAATGTGTTTTCATTCGAGAGAACTTGTCAAAGTTCAAGTTAATTAATTTATCACGATAATTATATAATTAATTAATGAATCTCAGGGATATGTTATACAACATGATCGATATAGGCCATGTATATTTTAATTGGTGTTAATCTACGGTTTGCTAGCTAGCTGCTATATATAGAGCATGTTTTTATTAGATCGGGTTATAGCTAGCTAGTATAGTTTAGGGTTATGTGTTTTAATTAAGTAGGGTTGATTAGCTAGGGTTAGTTACATATATATGGTTTAGGGTTAATGCATGGCACATTTAATTTTATTAGAGGATCACGAGGCACCCATGACCCGCTCGATCGATGCACAATTAAGTGTCGTTGGCCTATACATAGGGTTTAATTGGGGTTTAGGATTAGCTAGGGTTTAGGGTTAGGGTTAGGGTACGTTTAGGGTCTAGGGTTTAGGGTTTAGTGTTTAGGGTGTTTAGGGTTTAGGGATTAGGGATTTAAGGTTTTAGGGTTGTTTAAGGTTTAGGGATCATCGATCGAGTGCGCACACACATTATATTATTAGAGGCACCCGCGCCTTTACGCATAAATTGCATGCATATATATGTGTGTTTTTTGGGCCACCAACGATATATAGATGATCGAGAGAGAGAGAGAGAGATTGAAATCCCCAAGAATATGTTCAAATATACATTAAAATATATGCACGAATGCATTGTAGGCCATGCATGCACACTAATTATATATATATTATGAGGCAACTTAATCAAATGTGTTTTCATTCGAGAGAACTTGTCAAAGTTCAAGTTAATTAATTTATCACGATAATTATATAATTAATTAATGAATCTGAGGGATATGTTATACAACATGATCGATATAGGCCATGTATATTTTAATTGGTGTTAATCTACGGTTTGCTAGCTAGCTGCTATATATAGAGCATGTTTTTATTAGATCGGGTTATAGCTAGTATAGTTTAGGGTTATGTGTTTTAATTAAGTAGGGTTGATTAGCTAGGGTTAGTTACATATATATGGTTTAGGGTTAATGCATGGCACATTTAATTTTATTAGAGGATCGCGAGGCACCCATGACCCGCTCGATCGATGCACAATTAAGTGTCGTTGGCCTATACATAGGGTTTAATTGGGGTTTAGGATTAGCTAGGGTTTAGGGTTAGGGTTAGGGTTAGGGTTAGGGTACGTTTAGGGTCTAGGGTTTAGGGTTTAGTGTTTAGGGTGTTTAGGGTTTAGGGATTAGGGATTTAGGGGTTTTAGGGTTGTTTAAGGTTTAGGGATCATCGATCGAGTGCGCACACACATTATTAGAGGCACCCGCGCCTTTACGCATAAATTGCATGCATATATATATATGTGTGTTTTTTGGCCACCAACGATATATAGATGATCGAGAGAGAGAGATTGAAATCCCCAAGAATATGTTCAAATATACATTAAAATATATGCACGAATGCATGGTAGGCCATGCATGCACACTAATTATATATATATTATGAGGCAACTTAATCAAATGTGTTTTCATTCGAGAGAACTTGTCAAAATTAAAGTTAATTAATTTATCACTGATAATTATATAATTAATTAATGAATCTCAGGGATATGTTATACAACATGATCGATATAGGCCATGTATATATTAATTGGTGTTAATCTACGGTTTGCTAGCTAGCTGCTATATATAGAGCATGTTTTTATTAGATCGGGTTATAGCTAGTATAGTTTAGGGTTATGTGTTTTCATTAAGTAGGGTTGATTAGCTATGGTTAGTTACATATATATGGTTTAGGGTTAATGCATGGCACATTTAATTTAATTAGAGGACCGCGAGGCACCCCCTGGCCTGCTTGATGCACAATTAAGTGTCGTTGGCCTATATATATAGGGTTTAATTAGGGTTTAGGGTTAGCTAGCTGGGTTTAGGGTTTAGGGTTTAGTGTTTAGGGTGTTTAGGGTTTAGGGATTAGGGATTAGGGTTTCAGGGTTGTATAAGGTTTAGGGATCATCGATCGAGTGCGCACACACATTATTAGAGGCACCCGCGCCTTTGCGCATAAAGTGCATGCGTATAGTTTAGGGTTATTTGTTTTAATTAAGTAGGGTTTGATCAGCTAGGGTTAGTTACATATATATGGTTTAGGGTTAATGCATGGCACATTACATATAGTTTAAATCTCAAGAATGTTTATACATGATAGGCCATATGTGCAAAGGAATTTTTTTCCTCGTGAACTTGTCAAAATTCAAGTTTATCAGTGCCAATGGAAACTAGTCCAAAAAATTACATAGAGGACCAAAAGTACTAGACAATAACTAATAGAACCTGCAACTTTACAAAAAGGACCCCAAAACATATAGAAGAAAATCAATCGAGTCCTTCTCGACCGCACATCAGATCTCTGCTCCGCATCCTTTCCAGCAACTCCGTCGCCGGGGACGCACCACTTGGGACGGTGTCGCCGGTAGTCGCCAGGACGAAGGAGAAGAAGGGCCTCAGCAACGGCATATTGGCTCTGAGAAGGGTCGCTGAAAGTCCAAGATGTGCACGGGCAAGACGGATGACGCCGTCGTATGCCCCGAGCTTGTGAACTTTAGCAGCTTGACTTCCCCATTGGCCAGATCTGAAGCACTGACCAAAGCAAGCCTCACCGTTAGCGCCATCACATTGATGGCACCAGATCGGGGTTTGGCCGGCAAGATCCGCCAGATTCACCATAGGCCAGATCTGAAGCCGATGACGAGATCCCCGACTCCATTGCGCCATTCTGCTCATGGGAAACACTGGATCTAAGCTTACAACAACACTAACTCCCTCGGATCCAAATTAGCTGACTCAACTTTGCTTATCTAAATATGGATGTATCCACACATGTTTTTACTCTAGATACATACACGTCTAAGGAAAGTTGAATCAATTAATTTAGTTCGGAGGGTGTACAATATACAGAGAGAAGTCGGCCTCGTCTCCGGCCGGCGAGGCCGCCGGAGAGAAGGGGGAGAGGAGCCGGGGGAGTGGGAGAGACTCGAGAGAGAAAGAGAAGAGGAAGAAATGAGAGCTCCCTGGGGAAGAACATTATTTTTGTCGTTCTGCTCGTAGCTTGAAACTGAAAATTTCGGCCACGCGCCAAATCATCCCGCCGCATCCATTCGAAAATCCCGTGACCAGTTTTACCCTTTTAACCCTGGTCCGGAAGCTACAACCCACCGACCATGGAGGGCTCATTCGGTAACAATGAAATATCTTGCCTAGATCCCGAACCCTCCCCACAGGCCCACACCCACCCACCAACCATTCGCCCCATTAGCTCAAAAATACTCTCACACGCCAAAGCTCTGACTCTCTACAGTACTAGATCTGCTTCGCCGCCGGCATACTCCTCCACAGCGTAGCCTTGATCGTGTTGGCTGTCCACCCACCTGATCCGCTCCCCCGCCGCCCTCGTCACCGACGGATCTGCTTCACCGCCGACCTCGCCACCGACG
The DNA here is from genome assembly GCA_030979885.1 of Lolium multiflorum. Classification (NCBI taxonomy): domain Eukaryota; kingdom Viridiplantae; phylum Streptophyta; class Magnoliopsida; order Poales; family Poaceae; genus Lolium; species Lolium multiflorum. Next base: position 315,319,679 of record CM061749.1, read on the forward strand.
GATCTGCTTCACCGCCGACCTCGCCACCGACGGATCTGCTTCACCGCCGACCTCGCCACCGACTACCTCGCCGCAGCGGCTGTATCAACTTCACCGAATACCTTGCCAGCCAACCAGATCTGCTTCACTAACGCCCGCTTCTACTGAAACATGGTCGATTCATCGTCTCCCGCGTTCGCCGCCGCTGGAATGCAAGTTGCCGCCCCCGTCCACCCCGCCGCAGCTTGGTTAGTACGCTGGCCCGTTAGATCGCGGTGTTTCTTTAGCCATGTTTTGTGTAGTTATTTGCAGATCTCATATGCCGTTAACTTTCTTGATGTGTTGCTTCGCATGAAGTTTGTTTAAATGTTGTACAGTACAAAAGCATTATCCGGTCGCTACCATCCTGTTCATTCTACTGACACCTGTGTGCATCCACATATTTATAGCCTTGTACCCATTCATTTGCTGCCAACTGTTTTTGTACTGCATGCTATTGTCGCACTGCTTTTATAGTCGTGCTATGGGCATTTCCAATCTGCTTGTTCTTATACCACGTCATTAGCTCACCGCTAGCTGTTTTCTCGTGTCTGCTATTCTCACACTGCTTTTATAATCATGCTATGTGCATTTCCAATCTGCTTGCTCTTATACCTCGTCTTTAGCTTATATAGTTATTGCTGCGTGCATGTCTGGTCTTTGTATTATCGTAGACTGACTTGTCAATGTTATTTTTCCTAGGGATTGATCATGCGAACCACTTATTAGAACATCCAACATTAACAGCGGGGACGCTAGGTAAGGTTGGAATCTGAGTTCGTGGTTGGTAATTTTGGCAGTTTACTTCCGTTATTATCTATAACCTATATGCATTGTTCCTTATGCAAGCGCTGAAGGCCCCACGGTGGGCGCCAAATGTCGTGGTATCGTCATGACATATGCCATAGGGTGGCTAATCGAAGGGGCTCCTGAGAGATCTCACGGCGGTATCCGGAAGCGGGTATGGGCACGAACGACACGGCGACGTACCAGGTTCGAGGCCCTCCGATGGAGGTAAAACCTCTACTCCTGCTATGAGTGTATATGATATGTAACACAGTACAATGGTGCTCCTTGAGCTGTATCCGGCTGCTCCTGGGAGGCTAAGGTAGACGAAGGTCTCTCTCACAGGGCAGCTCTAAGACTAGTGAATGGCAACTGATCGATCGTCCCCCGCACGAGGGGGGTAGCCCGGCTTATATAGGCACCGGCACTTTACATATAAGTCCCTAGAGTCTAGTGGCCAGCATGGGCCGGCTTCGGCTCCCGTCCCTTCCCGAGGCGCTGACGCCAGGGAGCCGTTGAGCGTAGTGGCACGTCCCATCCGCCTGCCCAGGTCAGCGGCGTGGAGGTGCTGTCGTTGTCGTCATCATGCTCTGTAGCGCGTACGGCTCGACGTACGCCATGATGGCCTGTCTGGCGCGTGGCACTGCTGCTCTACAGTGCCCCGTACTTTACGGGAGATGAGGTCAGCGTGGACCTTTGAACCCGGCTCACCTACCCAGTTCCTTCCAGTGCAAGACTCGCCAGAGGTATAAACCCCAGTCGGATATGGCTTGTAGAAGCCGGCCCAGCTACAGCGTCGAAGGCCGCAGCCAGGCCGACTAGGACTTAGAGCCAGCCGGCTTCCGAGGCAGCCGGCCACGGCTCCAGCCGGCTGCTCCTCAGCCGGCCTTTGCCGCGAGCCGGCCGACCTCAAGCCGGCCGCTCCGCGTCCATTGCCCTACCCGGGGTCTTCCCCCCGACATTAGCCCCCGCGGGTCGCAAGGTCCCGCGTTAAGAAGGACCTAGGTGCTTCCCGGCTTTTATACATCCCTCGCTCGTTTCCCGAATGCCCCGGAGGCCGACCGAGGATTTTCATCCAGCCTACCGCGCCCTCATCCGTGCCGCCCCGTCCGGCTTCCTCCACCGGACGTCTTTTTTGCTTCGTCGTTTTCACTTTTCAAGTGTTGAAGACGTTTCCGGCGTGATGCCGTGAGACGGAGCTGGCCGTATTTTACCGTCCGTTCGGCCTGGTGCAACGGCACCCGCCGCCTCAAGTCCCGCGCCCGACTTGACCGTTTCCGATTGCTTCGCTGGTCGCTGTCGCTGCCTGTGTCACGTTGTCCCCTCCGGATTTTCATGTTAGGCGCAGTGGTGCGGCCGCTCGGTAACCGCCGGCGTCGTGTGTTGCGGGTCGTTATTAATCCCATCGTGGCCCACGATGGCCACGTGCATGGGACCCGGCGCGGCGGACGGCTATAAATGCCCCCGCGCGGCACCGAGGCAGCCTTCTTCTTCCTCGCGCCGCGTTCCTTCTCTCTCTCGCTTTCGAGCGCTCTCGCACGCCATCGTCATCGCGGCGACCTCTCGCGAGCTCGTGCGATCGTTCGCGTCTGAGCTCTCCGCCGTTCCGACAGCCGTCCGCACGCTAAGCCGGCGCTACGGCCCCGCGGCCGACGCTCCGCTCACGCGCTGCGCTCTTCCTCCGTGGAGAGTTGCTCCTTCTTCTCCTTCTTCGACCAATCGTCTTTCTTCCTCCTCTTCGTCCATGGCCTCCGCCAGCGGGTCCCTGGAGGGTTCGCTTATGAACGACGATGACATCGAGCCGTTCCGGTGCGCTCCGCCGATCCCCAGAGGTGGTCACGGCGCCCGGCGACGGTGGTGTGGGAGCCCGTGCCGGATCCCTACGAGCGCGCTGCCTTCGCGCACCTCGACCGCGGGCTAGCCCGGCTTCGGCCTTCTTTCGCCGCTCTCTACTTCTTCGGCCTGCAGCCGCACCACCCGCCGGCCAACGATGCGTCCTCTCGCCTGCTACGTGGCCTTCATGGAGGGCTACGCCGGCTTGTGGCCGGACGTCGCTGGGGCCGGCTCTTCTACCTCAAGTCGCAGATGACTGAGGGCCGCCTGAGGACCTGCGGCTGCGCCTCCATCTATCCCCGCGCCGGCTCGCTTTTCCGAAGATACCGATCATGCCGACTCGGTGAAGAATCGCGCATGACGTTTCTATGTGAAGAACGCCAACCCGGCCTTTCGACCGGATCAACCACGAGTACGATCCGGCTCCTCCAACCACCCGCCTCAATCAAACAACCCCAAGTCGGCGGATCCCACGCGTGAGGTCAACCTCTCTGGGATTTCCCCCCGGGGGAGTGCGTTCAAGGGGCCGGCCGAGCGCCGAGGACCTCCTCTGCACCTACATGGAGCGCCGGTGATACCGCTCCGTGCCCGTGGCCCACGTGCCCATGTCCGGCCGGCCGGATCCGACCCGATCGCCGAGGGTGGCGCTCACCAAGGCCCAAGTCGCCCACCGGGTGAACAACGTCACCAAGGCCAACCTGCCGGAAGATCATGGGGGCTGCCGCCTACGACCGAGCCGCGCTCCGAGCGGGTGTTGTACTTTTTAGCTTGTGTTTTTCGACTCTGCGGCCGTGTGGGCCACTTGTTACTCATCCTGCTCTTTTCCTTCTAGATCTTCCCCCGCTGTCCTCGAGGACGGCGACTCTGCGCACAAGATTTGACTACGGGACCCGTGGATCCAGCCGACCAAGTTGCCACTGCCGGCCACTGCCGGCGATGACGACTGCTGGCAGCCCACCAGCGGCCAAGGAGCATAACCCGCGCCTTCGCCGGAGCAGCAGGAGGAGGAGGAGGCGGTCGCCACGTCTACCACGGCCAGGACCGATCCGGGCGGTGCCTCGGCGCCGAGGCCGCCGCCCCTGGCGACTTCCGCGCCGAAGAAGAAGCGGGTCGCCGCGGAACACGGCCGTGCTGAGGGCAAGGCCAAGAGGCAGCCGCTGCTAGGAGCCCAAGAAGGTTCCGAGATGGCTTCAAAGCCCTTTCTGCTTTCTTTGTTGTTTGATTTCTTTCCTCACTATCTTCTTTTGTTTGCTTGACTAGGGCCGCCATCGAAGTTCGCCCAAGGCGGCAGCTCGGGGCCGGTCGCGCGCTGCTGCCGCCGTTCCGCCAGAGGGACCCACGCCGCCGGGGCCACGACGCGTGCGCACACCGCCGTTGTCGTGCCGCCCGTGGCTACGCCGGCCGGCAGCTTCGCCGTCCCGCGGGAGCGTCCTCTTGGCCGCGCTCCCGAACGCCACTTCGCGGGCGCTCGTGGCGAGCTTCCCGGCCCAAGGGCCTACCCCAGGGCGACGGTTTCCGCATCGCGCCGCCGGGCTGTCAAGCACGGAGTCGGCCAAGTGGCGTGCCACCGGCGGCAGGAATCGGAGCCGGCGCGGGAGTCGCGCCGCCGAAGGGCCGGAGGTGGTTCCCACGTCGCCTCGCGCGCCTCCTCGTTTCGAGAGGCCGCCGCGAGGCGTAGCCTCAGCGTGAGGAGCCGCCGTCAGCGCGGGACGCCGACTCTGCGTTGGTGAAGGCGAAGGCCTTGCCGGTGTCGCCACCGGCCTGCATGGCCAAGGGTGCCCGGCGGTAAGCGTGCCGTCCGCCCCCTGACCCAGCTTCGGCTCGTCGGCACCATGGAGCAGGCCTCGGAACCAAAGCGGACGTCCGGCGAGATCATCACCCGCGTGAGGCAGCCCGGCACGGCGCCCCCGAAGATGCTTTGATTTCGCCACCGCGCTCACCCTTTAAGAGCAAGGCCGAGGCTCGGCCCAGCTAAAGACGCTGGAAGATGCCGCTCGACAAGGTAGGTGGCTCTCATCCGACTTTCTGTAGACCTTGTTGTTATCCCGGTAGCCCTCCGAGGTACGGGCTGGTCGCCGGAGTCGACCAGTTTCCGCCTAAACGGCTTTTCGTGCGGTCGAAGAGCGACGCACCATCTTGTACAACAATAGTGGTGACCAGCTATCATAAGGCCAAGCTTGACACGGCCACCTGGCTCGTGAGCTGGAAGCCGCCAAGGTAAGCTCGATTCTTTGGCTTAAAGTTTTCTCTCTTTTGTCTATATTGGCCGACACTTCTTTCCGGCTGCCTCGGGCAGCCTGCGCCGCCGGTCCCGCAGCTGGAGGAGGACCTCCGGTTGCTCGCGCCGCGCGCGAGAGCGAGGAGGCGGGCCGTGCCGCCGCCGCCAAGCTCAGGTGGCCGATGGGAGCTGAGGCGGCGCGTTGGAGAAGAACCATCTCGCCGAGCTCACCTCCCTTAGGGCGGAGAAGGAGAAGGTGGATGATCGAGCCGGCGGCTGGACGAGGTGGAGAAGCAGCTGCTTGCGCTTCAGCAGAGTCACCGACAAGTCCAGTGAGCCGACGGGCCATCGCCAAGCATTGGACGGACCTCATCGCGCCATCGATACCGGTTTTTCGGTGAGTTTATGTTTACTTCCCCTTTGCCGAAGCTGGTCGGGTGGCGCCTTCCGCCGGTAGCCTACTGCAGAAACTTTTCTTTTCTCCCATCTTCGGGTCAGCATGGGCTGTGCTGCCGCGGTTTTTCTTTGTCCTTCGAAATCTCCATCTTCGGGCGGGGGCGCCGTCGGCTCGGCTGCCGCCAGTCTTTTTCTTTTGTCCTTCGAAATCTCCATCTTTCGGGCTGGGGGCAGTACGGCTCCTACTTTAGAGCGAATCTCCATCTTCTGGTCGTAGTTTGCCGTGCCGCCGCGTCAGCCTTACTTTGGACTTCGAAATTTTGCCTTTTTATTATTTCGGCTTTTACGACTTCTCGACATGCTTCTGCGGCCGGCCTTCCCTGAGACGCAGACCCGGCCTTGATGCCGCGTGCCGCGCGAGGCCGTGGGGCGGCGATCGGCGAGGGCAGCTCGCGACCTTCACCATGGAGGACCATCTGTCGTTCTGGTCGCCCGCGTCGAGCCCATCACTACATTTGGCCGGGAGCTCCGAAGGCGGCCGAGGAGCTGGTTCCGATGTCGTGGCCCGGCTGCGAGGCGTCGCAAGACATTTCCGCCTCGTCTCGATCGAGCAGGGCGCCGGACCGCTTCATCGACTGGAAGGGGTCAGCCACGCGTGCCGGCGCCGACATGGCGCTGTCTTTCGTCCTCTCCTGGTACAACGAGGTGGACTTGGGGCAGCTCGAGATCGGCGAGCCGGCGTGGAGGAGGAGCTCTGCACCGATCGTATGTCGCCCTGTCTTGCCCGAGCTAGGCATCGCGACTTCGTCGACAAGCGCCGTTGCGATCCAAACCTCATCCCGAGGAGGAGGAGGAGCTTGAAGACGATGGAGCCGAGGTGGATTCTCCGCCGCCTCGTTGATCCGATCGTTCCTCCTCCACGGCGCCGAGCTTTCCCGCTATATAGTTTTGCTTTTGCTAAGACACTTGTTAAACTCTAATGCCGTGTGCTTATGTAAAGACAATATATCTCTTTATTATGACGCACTTAATGTGTTTGTTAATCATTTGTGTGCCGGCTTGCTTTCTTCCGACTTGTTCGCTTTTTCCCATCCGCCCCACTCTTTGGCTGTGCCCTTGCCGGTCGCACGTCCGACTTGCGGTCCGTCGCCGGATCAAGAGCGTGCCGCTGGGTGAGGCCGATAGTATTTCAGTCGAACGAGTCGATTTCGGCAGTCCGACACTTTTATGAAAGGTTGCAAGTCAACTCGCTTTTACTCTTTCCTTAGTCGTTTTTCGCGTGCCGGCTCCCTAGGCCTTACTCCCGCCAGCCGGACAGCCGGGTTGCGGTCTGTAGCTGGTCGGAAGCCGGCTGTCGGAAATCAGATCACGTTACTAAGCCGTCGCGTGAAAGGGTTCAAGCCAATTGGCGAACGAAATAGAGTGCGCGAAAAACTTGTCGGAAACGGCGCTCTTGGCGCATGCTTTTTCATAGCTTACAAAAGGGATACAAGGGATACATACATTCCTGCTCTCAAGTGTAAAATGGTCGAAGCAACCTGACATTCCAGGGACGTTTTGTCTCCTCGTCAGTTTTGCTCGCCTTGTTCTTTTTGGCCTCTTGGGCATCTATGAGATAGTAGGAATCATTGCCTACTGCCTTGCTCACGATGAAGGGACCCTCCCATGGGGATGCTAGTTTATGCTGTCCGGCTGTCCGTTGGATCAGCCGGAGCACTAGGTCTCCTTCTCGGAATGCTAAGGACTTAACCTTCCGGCTGTGATAGCGACGGAGGCTTTGCTGGTATACGGTTGATTCGGCCATCAGCCGGACCTCTTCAACCAGGTCGACTCCATCTTCGCGAGCTTCTTTGGCTTCATTCTTATAGCTTGATTCTTGGCGCGTCGTGCTCGATATCAGTCGGCAGGACGGCTTCGGCCCCGTATACGAGGAAGAAGGGTGTGAAGCCGATGAGCGGTTTGTGTTGTGCGCAGGCTCCACAGCACGCTGGGCAGCTCTTCAATCCAGCAGCCGCCGAGCGCTGCTGCCCACCACCTGGGCCGGATGCCGCTAGATCAAGCCATTTGCTTTCTCCACTTGGCCGTTGGTCTCTGGGTGTGCTACGGACGATAGGTCCATTCGGATCCCCATCTCCCCGCAGTAGCGCTTGAAAATGCCTTCGGCGAAGTTGCTGCCGTTGTCGGTGATGATGCTATGCGGGTAGCCGTATCTCGCGATTATCTCCTTGAGGAATGTGACGGCTGTGGAGCCATCCAGCTTCTTGATCGGCTTGGCTTCGATCCACTTAGTGAATTTATCAATCATCACCAAGAGGTGTGTCATGCCGCCTCGGGCTGTCTTGAATGGGCCCACCATATCCAAGCCCCATACGGCAAACGGCCAGGTAATGGGGATGGTTTTTAGGGCGGAAGCCGGCGTTTGCCTTTGCTTTGCGAAGCGCTGGCAGCCGTTGCACTTCTTCACCAAGTCTTCTGCGTCTCTGAGCGCAGTCGGCCAGTAAAAACCGTGCCGGAAGGCTTTGGCCACTATGGCTCTGGAGGAGGCGTGATGGCCGCACTCTCCCTGGTGGATTTCCCGTAGGAGTTCAATCCCTTCAGCCGGCTCGACGCACCGCTGGAACACCCCACTTACGCTGCGTTTGTACAGCTCGTGGTTGATGATTGTATAGGCCTTGGCCCTTCTCTCAATCTGCCTAGCTTGAACCCTGTCATTGGGCAGCACACCATCGGTGAGGTAGGAGAGGAATTCTTGTGCCCATGATGGTACGCATTTTATTTCAAACACGCTAACCACCAAGGCCTCCATCTTCGGAGCTTCCGGTTTCGACTGCGTGGTCGCCGGGTTCGGCTGTGAAGCCGGCGGGTTTGGCTGATAAGCCCCCGAGTTTGGCTGAGAAGCCCCCGCGTTGGACCGATAAGCCCCCGGGTTCGGCTGAGAAGCCGGCGGGTTTGGCTGATGAGCCCCCGACTTGGGCAAAGAAGCCCCCGGGTTCGGCTGAGAAGCCCCCGGGTCAGCCGGCACGAATATGGAATCCGAGTCCGGTGACGGTATGATGGACGGTTTCTTGAGAATCGCCAAGGCAACGCCCGGCGGAATGGCTTGCCGGGTCGAGCCAATCTTGGATAGGGCATCTGCCGCCTCGTTGTTTGCTCGTGGCACATGGTGGAATTCACAGCCATCGAAGAAGCCGGATAGCTGCTGGACGAGGCCATGTTGGCGTCCTTCGCGTCCCAGTCGCCCGATGCTTGCTGTATAACCAAGTCGGAGTCGCCGAAGCAGAGGATGCGACGCACGCCAATCTCCTTGGCCAGCTTCAGCCCATGGATGAGCGCTTCATACTCCGCCACATTGTTGGATGCGGCGAAGTGGATCTGCAGGACATAGTCCAGCCGATCTCCCTTGGGGGAAGTGACGACGATGCCGGCTCCCAAGCCGTTTCGCATCTTCGAGCCGTCGAAGTGCAGCTTCCAGTGCGTGGAGTCAGGCACAGGCGGCAGGTATTGCATCTCGGCCCAGTCGACGAAGAAGTCCGCGAGGATCTGCGACTTGATGGCTGTGCGTGGCTCGTAGAGGATGGTGTGGGCGGCTAGCTCCAGGGCCCACTTGGCAACCCGGCCGTTGGCATCCTTGCTGCCGATGATTTCCGCCAAGGGCGCTGTGGCCACCACTCTTGATGGGGTGCTCTTGGAAGTAGTGCTTGAGCTTCTTGGCCGCCATGTACACGCCGTAGGTGACCTTCTGGTAGTGGGGGTAGTTTTGCTTCGACTGGGACAGCACTTCGCTGAGGTAATAGACTGGGCGCTGGACCAGCTGCTCTCTGTTGCTTCTTTGCGCTCCACCACCAGGACAACGCTAACCACTCGGTTGGTGGCTGCGATGTACAACAGCATCGGCTCCATTGAACCTGGCGTTGCAAGGATTGGCGCGGTTGAGAGCACGCGCTTTAAGTCACGGAAGGCTTCATCCGCCTGCGGTGACCAGACAAATTTGTCCGACTTCCTCATCAATTGATACAGGGGCAGTGCCTTCTCCCCCAGCCGGCTGACGAAGCGGCTCAAGGAGGCCAGGCATCCGGTGAACTTCTGGACGTCCTTGAGGCACTGCGGCAGTTCCATCTTCTCAATGGCACTGATCTTCTCCGGGTTGGCTTCGATTCCTCGCTGAGAGACGAGGTAGCCCAGGAGTTGGCCGGCTGGCACGCCGAACGTGCACTTGGCCGGGTTGAGCTTCATCCGGAATCTTCGCAGATTGGTGAAGGTTTCTCTCAAGTCATCAAGGAGGGTAGGCATCTCCTTGGTTTTTACAACGACATCATCCACGTATGCGTGAACATTTCTGCCGATTTGATCCTGCAAACACTTTTGCATGCACCTTTGGTAGGTGGCGCCTGCATTTTTCAAGCCGAATGGCATAGTCGTGTAGCAGTAAGCCCCATACGGGGTAATGAACGAAGTCTTTATTTGATCAGCCGGATTCAAAGGAATCTGGTGGTAGCCTGAGTAGGCATCTAGAAAAGACAACAGTTCACAGCCGGCAGTCGAGTCTATGACTTGATCTATGCGCGGCAGGGGGAAGGGGTCCTTCGGGCACGCCTTGTTGAGGCTGGTGTAGTCGATACACATGCGCCAGGAGCCGTTCTTCTTCAAAACCAGGACCGGGTTCGCCAACCAGTCCGGGTGCAGCACTTCCATGATGAAGCCGGCAGCTAGGAGCCGGGCGATTTCTTCACCGATGGCCTTCCTTCGTTCTTCGGCGAAGCGCCTGAGAGGCTGCTTCACCGGCTTGGCTTCAGGCCTGACGTGGAGGTGGTGCTCAGCCAACTCCCTCGGCACACCCGGCATGTCCCTTGGAGACCATGCGAAGATGTCCCGATTCTCACGGAGGAAGCTGGTGAGCTCGCTTTCCTACAAGAAAAGTTCTGATAGACAACGTCTCAAAATCGTCCGCTAAGGGGTATTTTTCGTCGCCTATGGGCCTAACCCGACGATATGGGTTCCGTTGTGGAAACTGCGTCAGGCAAAGTCCAACGACGATTTTTTCGGTCCGTCGCGCTTGGGCGCCCTTCCGCCACGGAAAATCGGACCGTTGCGGAAGTGTTTTCGGGAGCCCGTTGACTGCTGACGTCATGCAAACTGACACGTGGCAGACGCCGTTAACTGCCAGTTAACGGCGTTAACCGGCTGAAACCCCGTGGTAGATGGTAGGCCCACACGAGGCCTGCCACGTCTTAAGCGGGCCGGGCCAGATGACATAGTTTGACCGGTCAACTATATAGCTGGGCTGGTCCATTAGTTACGTGGGCCGGGCCTAACCTCTAATGTTGACTGGTCAAAAGTTAAATGGGCCGGCCCATTTAACATGTGGGGTCCACCTTACAGCAACTGGGCCGGCCCAAGAAGCAAGTGGGCCGGGCCAAAAACACAGGTGGGTCCCACTTTCCTGTTAAAAGGCCGGCCCATTTAGTGTGTGGGGTCCACCATATAGCAAGTGGGCCGGCCCAACAAGCTAGTGGGCCAAAAACACAGGTGGGTCCCACTTTCCTGTTAAAGGGCCGGCCCATTTAGTGTGTGGGGTCCACCATATATCAAGTGGGCCGGCCCAACAAGATAGTGGGCCGGGCCAAAAACACAGGTGGGACCCATCTTCCTGTTAAAGGGCCGGCCCATTTAGTATGTGGGGTCCACAATATAGCAAGTGGGCTGGCCCACCAAGATAGTGGGCCGGGCCAAAAACACATGTGGGTCCCACATTCCTGTTAATGGGCCGGCCCATTTGGTATGTGGGGTCCACCATGTAGAAAGTGGGCCGGCCCAACGAGATAGTGGGCCGGGCCAAAACACAGGTGGGTCCCACCATCCTATTAAAGGGCCGGCCCATTTGGTGTGTGGGGTCCACCATATAGAAAGTGGGCCGGCCCATTTGGTATGTGGGGTCCACCATCTAGAAAGTGGGCCGGCCCAACAAGATAGTGGGCCGGGTCAAAACACAGGTGGGTCCCACCTTCCTATTAAAGGGCCGGCCCATTTACCATGTGGGACCACCATAGAGCAAGTGGGCCGGCCCAATAAGCATGTGGAGCCCACTATCGTGTAACCGGGCCGGCCTACTAAAGAAGTGGGCCGGCCCAAAATGAAAGTGGGTCCCACACTACTGTAAGTGGGCCGGCCCAATCTGTTGTAGGGCCCTACTTGTTTGACTAGTCAACTTGCATTAAATTTCATGAGCCTAAAATCTGATTTCAATGATACACACAATTACATACACAAATAAAACAAATAGGAAAATTACAAGGCAATTAATGTGCCCAAATAAAAAAATTACATAGAATCATTGAGGACTTCTATTAGCATCATCAATAACACGTTGACATTTGGCAATCGCCTTGATTGAATCTTGTGTACTCTTTGTCAACATATCAGCTACAGATCTTAAAGCAGCAATACCATGTCTTTTATAAAGTACAGCCTTGAGATATTTACTGTCTGATGAAAGAAATGGTCTAGGTTGACGGCTATGAGAAGATGCATCAGAAGAAAGATCAGAACTTTTTGTGGGCCTCACTGGTAATGAAGATTGCTTCATCACAACTGCATTCTGATAATAATGCAAAAAGAGTTAAACGATGAACTATGCAAACATTTATTATGCAATGTAGATATAAGATAATAACAAGTTGCATAAATAAGACATGTATGGAACTTGTACTAAGCACAAACTTACATCATAATGTTGCACAGGGTCGCTACAGATCCTTTTTTGGCGACTATCTTCTAATGATGACTGCTTCATTAAAACAGCATTCTGGTAACATTGTAAACATAGTTACAACAATTAACTATTCAAACATGTATTACGCAATGTAGAGATCAGATAACAGCATGTAGCAGAAATAAGCACAAGATAAGATAAGATGCATGTACTAAGCACATACTGGCTCACTGCAGGTCCTTCTCTTGCGTGCACTAGTCGTGGTCAACATGCCTATCATTTTAGGTTCAGCCATCAAGTGAAATGCTAATCCTCCTGCTCCATTGTCCTTAATCTGTGTTTAGATATCACATTTAAGACCAAGTCAGCTGGTTTCAAATAACAAAAAACTTGAGCTGCCAAATGAATAAGCCAATAGTTACCAGATATCAAATTAAAACCAACTAGATGTTGCTTTGCATGAGATACGAATTTCAGACATTCAGATTTAGAGTAGGGTAATGCCAAGGTTTTACACATAAAGTAAACTGGCATTAAGAATGACCAAATGTCAGGTTCAAATCACCCTCGAAGTTTCTCCAAGACAAGCATATCAAATAGGCAGAAACATAGTAAAGCATGAATGGCATTGCTATGGCAGGGTTCCAAGTGTTAATCTCTTGCATAAGGAACAATGCATATAGGTTATAGATAATAACGGAAGTAAACTGCCAAAATTACCAACCACGAACTCAGATTCCAACCTTACCTAGCGTCCCCGCTGTTAATGTTGGATGTTCTAATAAGTGGTTCGCATGATCAATCCCAAGGAAAAATAACATTGACAAGTCAGTCTACGATAATACAAAGACCAGACATGCACGCAGCAATAACTATATAAGCTAAAGACGAGGTATAAGAGCAAGCAGATTGGAAATGCACATAGCATGATTATAAAAGCAGTGTGAGAATAGCAGACACGAGAAAACAGCTAGCGGTGAGCTAATGACGTGGTATAAGAACAAGCAGATTGGAAATGCCCATAGCACGACTATAAAAGCAGTGCGACAATAGCATGCAGTACAAAAACAGTTGGCAGCAAATGAATGGGTACAAGGCTATAAATATGTGGATGCACACAGGTGTCAGTAGAATGAACAGGATGGTAGCGACCGGATAATGCTTTTGTACTGTACAACATTTAAACAAACTTCATGCGAAGCAACACATCAAGAAAGTTAACGGCATATGAGATCTGCAAATAACTACACAAAACATGGCTAAAGAAACACCGCGATCTAACGGGCCAGCGTACTAACCAAGCTGCGGCGGGGTGGACGGGGGCGGCAACTTGCATTCCAGCGGCGGCGAACGCGGGAGACGATGAATCGACCATGTTTCAGTAGAAGCGGGCGTTAGTGAAGCAGATCTGGTTGGCTGGCAAGGTATTCGGTGAAGTTGATACAGCCGCTGCGGCGAGGTAGTCGGTGGCGAGGTCGGCGGTGAAGCAGATCCGTCGGTGGCGAGGTCGGCGGTGAAGCAGATCCGTCGGTGGCGAGGTCGGCGGTGAAGCAGATCCGTCGGTGACGAGGGCGGCGGGGGAGCGGATCAGGTGGGTGGACAGCCAACACGATCAAGGCTACGCTGTGGAGGAGTATGCCGGCGGCGAAGCAGATCTAGTACTGTAGAGAGTCAGAGCTTTGGCGTGTGAGAGTATTTTTGAGCTAATGGGGCGAATGGTTGGTGGGTGGGTGTGGGCCTGTGGGGAGGGTTCGGGATCTAGGCAAGATATTTCATTGTTACCGAATGAGCCCTCCATGGTCGGTGGGTTGTAGCTTCCGGACCAGGGTTAAAAGGGTAAAACTGGTCACGGGATTTTCGAATGGATGCGGCGGGATGATTTGGCGCGTGGCCGAAATTTTCAGTTTCAAGCTACAGTACGAGCAGAACGACAAAAATAATGTTCTTCCCCAGGGAGCTCTCATTTCTTCCTCTTCTCTTTCTCTCTCGAGTCTCTCCCACTCCCCCGGCTCCTCTCCCCCTTCTCTCCGGCGGCCTCGCCGGCCGGAGACGAGGCCGACTTCTCTCTGTATATTGTACACCCTCCGAACTAAATTAATTGATTCAACTTTCCTTAGACGTGTATGTATCTAGAGTAAAAACATGTGTGGATACATCCATATTTAGATAAGCAAAGTTGAGTCAGCTAATTTGGATCCGAGGGAGTTAGTGTTGTTGTAAGCTTAGATCCAGTGTTTCCCATGAGCAGAATGGCGCAATGGAGTCGGGGATCTCGTCATCGGCTTCAGATCTGGCCTATGGTGAATCTGGCGGATCTTGCCGGCCAAACCCCGATCTGGTGCCATCAATGTGATGGCGCTAACGGTGAGGCTTGCTTTGGTCAGTGCTTCAGATCTGGCCAATGGGGAAGTCAAGCTGCTAAAGTTCACAAGCTCGGGGCATACGACGGCGTCATCCGTCTTGCCCGTGCACATCTTGGACTTTCAGCGACCCTTCTCAGAGCCAATATGCCGTTGCTGAGGCCCTTCTTCTCCTTCGTCCTGGCGACTACCGGCGACACCGTCCCAAGTGGTGCGTCCCCGGCGACGGAGTTGCTGGAAAGGATGCGGAGCAGAGATCTGATGTGCGGTCCAGAAGGACTCGATTGATTTTCTTCTATATGTTTTGGGGTCCTTTTTGTAAAGTTGCAGGTTCTATTAGTTATTGTCTAGTACTTTTGGTCCTCTATGTAATTTTTTGGACTAGTTTCCATTGGCACTGATAAACTTGAATTTTGACAAGTTCACGAGGAAAAAAATTCCTTTGCACATATGGCCTATCATGTATAAACATTCTTGAGATTTAAACTATATGTAATGTGCCATGCATTAACCCTAAACCATATATATGTAACTAACCCTAGCTGATCAAACCCTACTTAATTAAAACAAATAACCCTAAACTATACGCATGCACTTTATGCGCAAAGGCGCGGGTGCCTCTAATAATGTGTGTGCGCACTCGATCGATGATCCCTAAACCTTATACAACCCTGAAACCCTAATCCCTAATCCCTAAACCCTAAACACCCTAAACACTAAACCCTAAACCCTAACCCTAACCCTAAACCCTAAACCCTAATTAAACCCTATATATAGGCCAACGACACTTAATTGTGCATCAAGCAGGCCAGGGGTGCCTCGCGGTCCTCTAATTAAATTAAATGTGCCATGCATTAACCCTAAACCATATATATGTAACTAACCATAGCTAATCAACCCTACTTAATGAAAACACATAACCCTAAACTATACTAGCTAGCTGCTATAACCCGATCTAATAAAAACATGCTCTATATATAGCAGCTAGCTAGCAAACCGTAGATTAACACCAATTAATATATACATGGCCTATATCGATCATGTTGTATAACATATCCCTGAGATTCATTAATTAATTATATAATTATCGTGATAAATTAATTAACTTTAATTTTGACAAGTTCTCTCGAATGAAAACACATTTGATTAAGTTGCCTCATAATATATATATATATAATTAGTGTGCATGCATGGCCTACCATGCATTCGTGCATATATTTTAATGTATATTTGAACATATTCTTGGGGATTTCAATCTCTCTCTCTCGATCATCTATATATCGTTGGTGGCCAAAAAACACACATATATATATATGCATGCAATTTATGCGTAAAGGCGCGGGTGCCTCTAATAATGTGTGTGCGCACTCGATCGATGATCCCTAAACCTTAAACAACCCTAAAACCCCTAAATCCCTAATCCCTAAACCCTAAACACCCTAAACACTAAACCCTAAACCCTAGACCCTAAACGTACCCTAACCCTAACCCTAAACCCTAGCTAATCCTAAACCCCAATTAAACCCTATGTATATGCCAACGACACTTAATTGTGCATCGATCGAGCGGGTCATGGGTGCCTCGCGATCCTCTAATAAAATTAAATGTGCCATGCATTAACCATAAACCATATATATGTAACTAACCCTAGCTAATCAACCCTACTTAATTAAAACACATAACCCTAAACTATACTAGATATAACCCGATCTAATAAAAACATGCTCTATATATAGCAGCTAGCTAGCAAACCGTAGATTAACACCAATTAAAATATACATGGCCTATATCGATCATGTTGTATAACATATCCCTGAGATTCATTAATTAATTATATAATTATCGTGATAAATTAATTAACTTGAACTTTGACAAGTTCTCTCGAATGAAAACACATTTGATTAAGTTGCCTCATAATATATATATATAATTAGTGTGCATGCATGGCCTACAATGCATTCGTGCATATATTTTAATGTATATTTGAACATATTCTTGGGGATTTCAATCTCTCTCTCTCTCGATCATCTATATATCGTTGGTGGCCCAAAAAACACACATATATATGCATGCAATTTATGCGTAAAGGCGCGGGTGCCTCTAATAATATAATGTGTGTGCGCACTCGATCGATGATCCCTAAACCTTAAACAACCCTAAAACCTTAAAATCCCTAATCCCTAAACCCTAAACACCCTAAACACTAAACCCTAAACCCTAGACCCTAAACATACCCTAACCCTAACCCTAACCCTAACCCTAAACCCTAGCTAATCCTAAACCCCAATTAAACCCTCTGTATAGGCCAACGACACTTAATTGTGCATCGATCGAGCGGGTCATGGGTGCCTCGTGATCCTCTAATAAAATTAAATGTGCCGTGCATTAACCCTAAACCATATATATGTAACTAACCCTAGCTAATCAACCCTACTTAATTAAAACACATAACCCTAAACTATATATACTAGCTAGCTGCTATAACCCGATCTAATAAAAACATGCTCTATATATAGCAGCTAGCTAGCAAACCGTAGATTAACACCAATTAAAATATACATGGCCTATATCGATCATGTTGCATAACATATCCCTGAGATTCATTAATTAATTATATAATTATCGTGATAAATTAATTAACTTGAACTTTGACAAGTTCTCTCGAATGAAAACACATTTGATTAAGTTGCCTCATAATATATATATAATTAGTGTGCATGCATGGCCTACAATGCATTCGTGCATATATTTTAATGTATATTTGAACATATTCTTGGGGATTTCAATCGATCTCTCTCTCTCGATCATCTATATATCGTTGGTGGCCCAAAAAACACACATATATATGCATGCAATTTATGCGTAAAGGCGCGGGTGCCTCTAATAATGTGTGTGCGCACTCGATCGATGATCCCTAAACCTTAAACAACCCT
This sequence comes from Lolium multiflorum, assembly GCA_030979885.1. Lineage (NCBI taxonomy): Eukaryota > Viridiplantae > Streptophyta > Magnoliopsida > Poales > Poaceae > Lolium > Lolium multiflorum. The sequence continues at coordinate 315,336,932 of CM061749.1, forward strand.
AAAACCTTAAATCCCTAATCCCTAAACCCTAAACACTAAACCCTAAACCCTAGACCCTAAACGTACCCTAACCCTAACCCTAAACCCTAGCTAATCCTAAACCCCAATTAAACCCTATGTATAGGCCAACGACACTTAATTGTGCATCGATCGAGTGGGTCATGGGTGCCTCGTGATCCTCTAATAAAATTAAATGTGCCATGCATTAACCCTAAACCATATATATGTAACTAACCCTAGCTAATCAACCCTACTTAATTAACACACATAACCCTAAACTATACTAGCTAGCTATAACCCGATCTAATAAAAACATGCTCTATATATAGCAGCTAGCTAGCTAGCAAACCGTAGATTAACACCAATTAAAATATACATGGCCTATATCGATCATGTTGTATAACATATCCCTGAGAATCATTAATTAATTATATAATTATCGTGATAAATTAATTAACTTGAACTTTGACAAGTTCTCTCGAATGAAAACACATTTGATTAAGTTGCCTCATAATATATATATAATTAGTGTGCATGCATGGCCTACAATGCATTCGTGCATATATTTTAATGTATATTTGAACATATTCTTGGGGATTTCAATCGATCTCTCTCTCTCTCTCGATCATCTATATATCGTTGGTGGCCCAAAAAACACACATATATACGCATGCACTTGATGCGTAAAGGCGCGGGTGCCTCTAATAATGTGTGTGCGCACTCGATCGATGATCCCTAAACCTTAAACAACCCTAAAACCCTAATCCCTAATCCCCTAAACCCTAAACACCCTAAACACACTAAACCCTAGACCCTAAACACCCTAAACACTAAACCCTAAACCCTAGACCCTAAACACCGTAAACCCTAAACCATAAACCCTAAACCCTAAACCCTAAACCCTAAACCCTAAAACCCTAAACCCTAAACACTAAACCCTAAACCCTATAAACACCCTAAACACTAATTAAAACCTAAACCCTAGACCCTAAACACTAAACCCTAAACCCTAGACCCTAAACACCGTAAACACTAAACCCTAAACACTAATTAAACCCTAAACCATAGACCCTAAACACTAGACCCTAAACCCTAGACCCTAAACACCCTAAACACTAAACCCTAGACCCTAAACACAGTAAACACTAAACCCTAAACCCTAGACCCTAGCTAAACACCCAAAACACTAAACCCTAAACCCAGCTAGCTAACCCTAAACCCTAATTAAACCCTATATATATAGGCCAACGACACTTAATTGTGCATCAAGCAGGCCAGGGGTGCCTCGCGGTCCTCTAGTTAAATTAAATGTGACATGCATTAACCCTAAACCATATATATATAACTAACCCCTAGCTAATCAAACCCTAGTTAATTAAAACACATAACCCTAAACTATACTAGCTATAACCCGATCTAATAAAAACATGCTCTATATATAGCATGCAGCTAGCTAGCAAAAACGGTAGATTAAAACCAATTAATATATACATGGCCTATATATCGATCATATGTTGTATAACATCTCCCTGAGATTCATTAATTAATTATATAATTATCGATGATAAATTAATTAACTTGAATTTTGACAAGTTCTCTCGAATGAAAACACATTTGATTAAGTTTCCTCATAATATATATATAATTAGTGTGCATGCATGGCCTACCATGCATGCATTAATTCGTGCATATATTTTAATATATATTTGAACATATTCTTGGGGGATTTCAATCTCTCTCTCTCGATCATCTATATGTCGTTGGTGGCCAAAAAACACACACATATACGCATGCACTTTATGCGCAAAGGCGCGTGTGCCTCTAATAATGTGTGTGCGCACTCGATCGATGATCCCTAAACCTTAAACAACCCTAAAACCCTAATCCCTAATCCCCTAAACCCTAAACACCCTAAACACACTAAACCCTAGACCCTAAACACCCTAAACATGTACTAAACCCTAAACCCTAGACCCTAAACACCGTAAACCCTAAACCATAAACCCTAAACCCTAAACCCTAAACCCTAAAACCCTAAACCCTAAACCCTAAACCCTATAAACACCCTAAACACTAATTAAACCCTAAACCCTAGACCCTAAACACTAAACCCTAAACCCTAGACCCTAAACACCGTAAACACTAAACCCTAAACCCTAAACACCCTAAACACTAATTAAACCCTAAACCATAGACCCTAAACACTAGACCCTAAACCCTAGACCCTAAACACCCTAAACACTAAACCCTAGACCCTCTAAACACAGTAAACACTAAACCCTAAACCCTAGACCCTAGCTAAACACCCAAAACACTAAACCCTAAACCCAGCTAGCTAACCCTAAACCCTAATTAAACCCTATATATATAGGCCAACGACACTTAATTGTGCATCAAGCAGGCTAGGGGTGCCTCGCGGTCCTCTAGTTAAATTAAATGTGACATGCATTAACCCTAAACCATATATATATAACTAACCCCTAGCTAATCAAACCCTAGTTAATTAAAACACATAACCCTAAACTATACTAGCTATAACCCGATCTAATAAAAACATGCTCTATATATAGCATGCAGCTAGCTAGCAAAAACGGTAGATTAAAACCAATTAATATATACATGGCCTATATATCGATCATATGTTGTATAACATCTCCCTGAGATTCATTAATTAATTATATAATTATCGATGATAAATTAATTAACTTGAATTTTGACAAGTTCTCTCGAATGAAAACACATTTGATTAAGTTTCCTCATAATATATATATAATTAGTGTGCATGCATGGCCTACCATGCATGCATTAATTCGTGCATATATTTTAATATATATTTGAACATATTCTTGGGGGATTTCAATCTCTCTCTCTCGATCATCTATATGTCGTTGGTGGCCAAAAAACACACACATATACGCATGCACTTTATGCGCAAAGGCGCGTGTGCCTCTAATAATGTGTGTGTGCGCACTCGATCGATGATCCCTAAACCTTAAACCCTAAATAAACCCTAATCCCTAATCCCTAAACCCTAAACACCATAAACATTAAACCCTAAACCCTAACCTCCTAACCCTAAACCCTAAACCCTAATTAAACCCTATATATATAGGCCAATGACACTTAATTATGCATCAAGCAGGCCAGGGGTGCCTCGCGGTCCTCTAATTAAATTAAATGTGCCATGCATATATATGTGTTTAATTTGGGGATTTCAATCGCTCTCTCGTATGTAGCTCTCTCTACCTCTATCTCTCTCTCTCTCTCTCTCTCTCTCTCTCTCTCTCTCTCTCTCGTTGGTGGCCAACAACACACACATGCACTTTGTGCGCAAAGGCATGCGCCTCTAATAATGTGTGCGCAGTCGATCGATCTAGTTTTGATTAATCATAGCACACAAATAAAGAAGTTGTATTTGAATCCACACAACCTATTAAAACACATAACCCCTAACATGGCCTAATTAATTAACCCTTCTCGATCTCTACCTAATTAGTGGAAATTGCACAAAATCAAAAGGGGTCCCTCACTAATTATGCATATCTGCTAGATTGTGATAAACTTTTGCCACATATATATTTGGTGGATGGGTGCATCTTGGCATGTAAACAATTAGTGTTTGCAAATGGCGTTGTCAAAATTTATGTACAAATGATTTCTTTCCATCCAAAGTGCATAAAATGGGAGTTTTAATGAAGAAAGTACAAATAAAACAGCTCAACATGCTTCCACACCCCGATTTTCACACGAAGTAGAGCATATTTAAAGGATAATTCCAGAGTTTTACTATTTTTCAAGCAACTTTGCTAATTTTCCCCCACTCACATGACTTTATGTCGATTTAACGAAAATATGGCGAATTTAAACTACATGGGCGGGATAGTTTGAATTGTGCGCGCGGCAAAGGGAACCGCCTATTCCTCAACCTTGTGCACGGCAAATTACACACGCAACTCCATTAAACGCCACCTACCAACCTTAATTATCACCCCGGCGGCCCGGCCGCATGACCCCCCACCCACCCGTACACAACTTATCCCCGTCCGTGCGAAGAGCTTCCCCTCCCCGTCCCGTCCGTGCGAAGAAGAAGCTTCCCCTCCCCGTCGTTCTTCTCGAGACGCACCGGCGGTCAAGTTGATCCACGGTAGGGCTGCTATCTCTAGCTCAATCATGTATCGGGCAAGACAGCCTAACGATTTATATTTTCTTGATGCTGCTAAAAAAATTCGTCAGTATGCTCGAACTAATTGGCACTTTATAGTTTTCCGCTCGATTTGTCATCGATCAATTTGTTCATTTGCGTGGGCATATAGAGTCAGTTCTGCACTCGATCCGTTAATTTGCTGAAATGCCATGGCAGAGTTTTGTACACGATCTGTTTGCTAAAATGTCGATGGGCATTTTTTGTTTTGTACTCGACATGATTGCTGAAATGCATAATCATGTAGTATAGTTTTGTACTCGATGGATATACATTTCCTACTTCGCCTTAAATTAATCACCAACCACTGTATCTCATAATTAAACAGATGGACAGAACTTGGAAACTGCATGGACACTTATGTTCCCCTTCATATATAAATGGTGTTCAACCCTTTATGGGGTTTATTAGAGCTCATGATGGTCACAACCTGGACGTGTATTGCCCGCGCTGCACATGTATGAATGGTGAGAAGAGGCCTCACCCTGTAGTGGCAGATCATTTACACATTTTTGGGATGGACCGCACATATGTTAGGCGGGTTTAGCATGGTGAACCATATAATGATCCTTTAGCAGGAGAAGCAGATCTTGCTCACACTGTATGTGTGCTGGCATATGTAGTTAATTATTTATATTGATGCTGCCGCTGTTTCAATCAATAGTTTGCATTGCTGTGCAAGGTTCTGTACTCAAATTTAACTTGTTGCAGATGGATGGACGGGAAGGAGAGAAAAAGCGCTTGCTTCAGGAAACGGGTTTCAGCTCTGGGACATGTGCTGTGCCAGATGAGAAGGTAAATATGTAAAACGGCATTTGTTCAGGTTGCATCCCTTAGATGTTTGTCTAATCGGTTGATGTACTAATTGCAGAAGCATAGAGTTAAAGAGGTCTCTCAGTTTGATGGGAGATTTGAAGATGAATCTCAGTTTGATGCACCTGTGGATGGTACTGATGACGAGCCTTTCATAGACGAAGGTCCTGCACCTGAGATTATCCAGCCTACAGAAGGAGGCCGTGGACCGAGTACACAGCTTTGCGTTGAAGTGGATGCACGCCCGGAGATCATCACGGGCGTCCGGGTAGTCTCAAGACCACCCAGCCCTGATGCACCTGTGGATGGTACTGATGACGAGCCTCTCATAGACGAAGGTCCTGCACCTGAGATTATCCAGCCTACAGAAGGAGGCCGTGGACCGAGTACACAGCTTTGCGTTGAAGAGGATGCACACCCGGAGATCATCAGGGGCGTCCCGGTAGTCTCAGGACCACCCAGCCCTGATGCAAAATGTTGAGCTACTTTATGATTCGTACTCTTATGTTCTGGTGCTGTAGTATGTTATGATTTGTACGCCTTTGGCGCTAGATTAAGCATTCAGTGGATGATCGCGTTGCAAAATTCGACACCCACACAATCAGTTCATCGTACAAGTAGTAGCACAATTACTTCTACAGCGATTCCTGCCAGCGCATTAGTTGGTAGCATGAAACACTTTCAGGTACTCCCCTCTGATTCATATTAATGGACTCAATTCTGTCTAGATATGGATGTATCTAGATGCATTTGTTAACTAGACTAACAAACTTGAGTCAGTTAATATGAATCCGTGTAAACCGCCCAAGTCCTCGAGCAGCTAGTTTATTGACTCTGGACTCCAAGCCTCTCGCGGCAAGCCATCGACGAAGCTTTGACCAGATCTTGGCCCGCAATTTTTTTGTGTGTGGCGAATAGCAAAGCTTTGACCAGTTCCTCTCGGGATACAGCACGCCGGTGAGCTTGCACGGTTGCCATGAGCACTTTCCGGCGGAACTTCCTCTTCAGCGCCCTCAAGCCGCTGCTGCGAGACAGCACGCAGTGCCTCGAGGTGGACGGAATTCTGGATCTCAGGGCGGGTGGTCCGCATCGTCCGGGAACGATCTCCAGCGGGTTAACGAGGACATGCATGGCGGCCAGGGGATTTGTTTTTTGTTTTTTTTTTGGTTTGAGCTTGGGATTTGGGGTTTTTTCGGATAGGGGAGGAGGAACCGAGGAAGAGGAAGGAACAGCCGCGTGCTTGGCGCGTGGCGGTGTGCTTGAATTTCGAATTTTTGTGAAATGTTTCATTTCCCCGCTACAATTCGGGGGTTTCTTGACGCGCCAATGCGTCCCGCCGGGCAGCTTCAAGTAAATTTGGGGTGCCACACTATGGGCCCTAGTTTCAGTGAGACATGTAATGACTAGTCACATCAGTAAGTTCACTGTGTAATAAAATATGTTACCCCTCCCCTTTATGTAGCACCCCTTCTCTCCCGATCGAGTGCCGATTGCCGACGGATGCAAGCCGCTAGCTCGATCCCCTCCTTTCGCCTCCACCGTCCAGGCATCCAGCTTGGAGGGGCAAGCTGCATCTAGCCCAAGCGGATTAGGTAGGACTAGTAATGTTCTCTCCTTTCTCGAGATCGGTTCTTTTTTCCTCTCCTCGATATCTTGCGCATCTCTTTCCTATTCTGGGCAAAGGGGTGTCTTTCTGGTCACCCTCGAGCTGGGAGTGATTGATGGGGGTGGGGGGCGGGGGCTACCTTTGCTTGGATTGGGGTGTTCTTCCTTTATTTGTCGACATTTGCAACCTTTGTAGTTTCTGCTGATCCTCACTGTATCTTTTGTCAGCTTGTACAGGAAAGGCAAGACCTCGGCGGTGGGGGCAATGGAGCGTAAGGCCACCACGCATGTGGGCAGTTGGCTGAGCCTGAGCTGCGTCCCCAGCCCCGCGAAGCAGGTACTCCGTTTGCTTATCCACTCTTTACCTTTTAAGTGTCTCTCTGGTCTCTGCATCCTCAATCTGTTCCTGTTCTGGAATATGCTTAAAGTAGCACATGTCTTCAGCTGTTTGTGCGTAAAGCCTCTGTGACACCATGCTCTATATTCTCTGTATCAGGTTGGTACCTCCAGGTTCCGTGCTGAGGCTATGGGGAACGAGAATAGCGCCCCACCTGCTGCAGGAGCATGGCCCGATCTGCAGCACAAGAAGCGAAATGCCACTGCCGAGCTGGGCAGGGACCGCCCAGGGGTAATTTTTTTAACCAACTTACCATGATGTAGTCTGAATCTGATACTCCCTCAGATCCAAATTAATTGACTCAACTATCTGTAGATACGGATGTATCTAGATGTGTTTTAGCTCTAGATACTACTGCCTCCATCCCAAAGCTTTGGGCTTATATTATTTTTAGAAAGTCAAACTATACCATGTTTGACTAAGCTTTTACCAAAAATCAGTAACATGCAAAATACAAAATTAATATCATTAAATAGATAATAAAATATATTTTCCTACGGTATCTACACAGTATTATATTTGTTGATAGAATGTTCTAAAATTTTGGTCAAACTTTGCTTGTTTTGATTTCTCAAAAATAAATAAGGCTTAAGCTTTTGGATGGTGGTAGTACATTCATATCTAGACAAAGCTGAGTTAACTAGTTTTTTTGTCTGTCCATAGCTAGTGTTCACGCTGCAAAAGGCTAAGAGCATCCACTATATGCATCAGTCTATCTCATACAGTAATTCAATATCACTGCTGAGGTCTGCCTTTTGTTTTGCTATTCATATGCAGACTGAAACTTTAGGGCCTTTACTCAAAAGGAAGATCAAAACTGCGGCTGATCAGGCTGCCAGTATGTTGATGCCGCCCCCATCTTCTAAATGCCTCTACAAGCACAAGGCCACGCACCAGCTGGGTGGTGATCTTTTAATGAATATGGTATATTTTCTTAATCCACAAAACATGCCTTGATTTTTCTCTGTTTATTGTCGGTTTTTTCTATGCTTGCCAAAAGTTTACAACAACAACAACAACAACCAAGCCTTTCAGTCCCAAACAAGTTGGGGTAGGCTAGAGTTGAAACCCATAAGATCTCGAAGCCAAAAGTTTAGAAACACCAAATTCGTTTGCTTACAATCATCATACAGTAATGTTCATCTACTCCAGTTCCCCTAACCCAACATAAAATGATGTTAATTTCGATTTTTAGATTAAAAGAGCACCATTAGGCGCTGTTAATTACGACTTTGAGATTAAAATGTCATTTGCAATTGTTAATTACAATTTTGAGACAATTGGTTAGTTTAACCTCGATCTCTTCTGCTCTCCATTTTTCCCAACCGAACAAAAATGTAACCATTCCATTCCTCTGAAATGGAACCATTCCATTCCATTCCACGCTGTTTCAGAACCGAACACACCCTTGCATTGTTGTGAACTGTTGTCCATACACGGCCATACCCTTCCACTTACATCTAGCACTATATGCATCAGTCTGTCTCAGAGTCATTCAATATCACTGCTGAGATCTGTTCCCATTCTTATGCAGGCTGAAACTGCTGCGCCTTTACTCAAGTGGATGCAAAATGGGGCTAATGAGGCTGCTGTGAGGACGATGGTGCCGGCACCATCTTCCGAAAACCTCTACAAGCACGAGGCCATGGGCCAGCTGGGTGGTGACCTTTTAATGAATCTGGTATATTTTCTTAATCCACATACATGATTTCATTATTATCTGTTTAATTACTGTTGGCTTTGTCTAATGCTTACCAAAAGTTCAGAAACACTGCGTTTGCTTACAATCATCATACACTAATTTTTCACTTTTCAGTCTGTCTCATCCAGTATATAAACTGTTGATTTCCATTGGCTTCTTTTGTAATCATTTGCATTGTTGTCAACTGTTCTCTATGCACAACCCTATTCTTCCACTTACACCCCGCACTATTTGCATCAGTCTATCTCATAGATTTATTAAATATCAATGATGAGTTCTGTTGCTATTCATATGCAGGATGAAACTTCTGTTCCTCTACTCAAATGGATAAAAAATGATCCTGATGAGGCTGCTGTGAAGACGATGGTGCTGCCACCATCTTCTGAAAACCTCCTCAAGCACAAGGCCACGGGCCAGCTGGGTGGTACCCTTTTCAGTAAGCAGGTATATTTTCTTAATCCTCATACATGATTTGATTTTTGTCTGTTTATTGCCGGCTTTGTCTAATGCTTACCAATAGTTCAGAAACACACACACCTATTCTTCCACTTACATCCAGCACTATATGCATCAGTGTCTCATAGATTCATTTTATATATCACTGCTGATGTCTGTTGCTCTTCAATTTTTATATGCAGACTGAAACTGCTAAGCCTTCATTGGTCAAAAGGATTGCAACTGCTGCTGATGAGGCATCTGCAGAGGCTGCCACCAAGTTACTGTCAGCCCCACCTTCTGGATGCTTATATAAGCTCAAGTCCAAGGATCAGCCGGGCCGTAACCATCCAAGGGTTCGGGTATATTTTCTTAAGCCACATATACATGCCATGATTTATGTCTGATATTATCACCGGCTCTGTCTAATGCTTTTTGGAATTCGGAAACACCAAATTAGCATGCTTATATTCATCATACACTAATTTTTCACTGTTCAGTTTGTAACATAGTGTTATGCACTTGCTTGTCAACATTTGCATTGCTCTGAACTATGCACTTTACACAACCTAATTCTTCCACTTACGTTCAGCGCTACGCACCAGTAGTACCTCCCATGTTTCCTTCACCATCCCGATGCCGAGCTTGCGGGAATATGGCGGGCCCATGTACATACCCCGCATATAACACCTCCTATGGCTCTATCTACCTTTCTAGTAGCTCCTTCACAGAGTTACAGGTATGTATTCTCAGTGGTTTAGCATGAATTGGCATATAGTAAAGTCTTGTTTTTAGTCTTCCTGCTTCTTACATTTGTATCAATTTTCACATGCAGACTGTACCTTGTGAACTTCGTCCAATGATTAACCAGATGTGTCCGCATGAAGGATCTTTCACTATGCATGGCAATGGCAAATTGATGAACACCTACACGGTCTATGAGGTGTATGTCTACAAGACGCAGGCCATCACATATTTGTATGGACATGATTGGAGAAAGTTTGCTTTTGACTACGGTCTGAAGAAGGGCGACGAGCTGAGGATCAGAAACTCAAACGGGCAGATATACGTAACTGCTTACAGAGTTGGAGACACTTCCAAATATATAATATGTAACTTTTTTCTACTCATATCTTTTGATAACTGCATTCTGAGCAGTTGTTCTAAACCATTCCCTCTGTTCTAGCTTGCTGGGTTTAACATGATCAAAGCTGCAGATCCCCTGACGGAACAGGAGCGGATGTCACAAAGGGCAACCACACCAGCACCGGCACCGGCTTCCCACTCTCCTGCATCAGCACCGGTTCCTGTACCAGCTCCGTTTACTGCATCTACCCAGCAGTCCCCTACATCAGCATTGGTTCCTGTAGAGGCCCCATATACTACACATGCCCAGCAGGCTCCTGCATCAGCACTGGTTCCTCTAGCTGCACCGTTTACTGCACCTGCCCAACAGTCTCCTGCATCAGCACCGGTTCCTCTAGAGGCACCGTTTACTGCACCTGCCCAGCAGTCTCCTGCATCAGCACCAGCTCGTGTACCAGCCCAGGCTCATGCACCTGCCCCAGCCAGATCACCGAGGTCTCAGCTCATTGCTGTGGCCACCCGTGTGGTGACCAGGACGCATCTGAAGGCTATGTTCGTGAGTATATGACAGCATAACTGCTCTTATCTTGATGTCTTCTCTGCTCAAAGTCTCACATGGTTCAGTGCATTGGTGCCATTGACTAATTTTTGGTGGTATCTCTTGCTTTGAATCAGAAATTGCCTAAAAGTATCTCCAAGGATCTCAATGCTGGCCGAAGGGGCAAGATATCCCTCGTCATGGAGAGTGAAGGTCTCACCGTGGAGGGACGGTACTCTGTCAGTCCCACAGATGGCCGCTTGGCTGTTACTTCCAGGTGGAAAAAGTTCATTGACGGTGCCAAACTTCGCATTGGATCAAAGTTGAAGGTCAAGATCTTTCGATGCCGCTGTGACATGCTGGTCATAAAGTTCGCGGTTGTCTAGTTCTGTTGTCCCATGAGCCCTTAGCAAATGCATTTGTAGTTATACTTATATAAGGTTATCTTATCTGAACTGCTAATTAATTGTATGGGTGGTAAAACTCTGGCAAGCTTTTGCTCTTAGCAAGTATGTATGTATGATCAGCTATTATGATAACTAATGTTTGTGTTCATCTTAATTTGCATTTCCCTTTTAGAAAAAAACTTAATTTCTATTTTGGCTGACCTGTTAGAGAACTATCAGATTGAACCCACAACATGATTCATATAGATTCATTACACCGAGCCACATGTCTTGACCTTGCGATACACTACTTCCATTAATTAGTGCAAGAAGGCTTACCTGAGCTGCCTGAACCATGGCAGATTCGAATCCACCTTATCTATCTAGAAATACAACCTTTGCAGAAAGAGGATTTGCAGTATGGGGAGGCTGACATTGGGGACCCATGAGCCAGCAGCGTCGTCAACGTTTTAAAGGTGGCAGGAGATCGAAAGAAAAAATAAGCCAAAAATCAGTTGGTAAACAAATTCAAGAAAAGAAACATTTACCTTTCTGAGAGTATGACATGCGGGACCCATGAGGCAGCAGCATCCTCAACTATTTCAAGGCGGCAGGGGATCAAAATAAAAAAGGAAATAGCCAGAAATTAATTAGGGTCAAAAATAAATCCATCAAAGGAAACTTTTATTGTTCATAGAGGATGACATGTGGGACCGACTTGCCAGCTGCGTCGTCATCGTTTCAAAGGGGGCAGGGGATCAAAAGAAAAAGACAAATAGCCAGAAATTAGGGGAAAAAAATAAATCCAACAAAGAAAACTTTTATTGTTCATAGAGGATGACATGCGGGACCCATGAGCCAGCAGCTTCCTCAACGTTTCAAAGTCGGCATGAGATTGAAAGAAAAAGTCAAGTGACATAATATCAGGAGCCAAAAATAATCCAAGAAAAGAAACTTTATTGTACATAGAGGATGACATGCGGGTCCCATTTTGTAGCAGCGGTCTCAACGCTTCCAAGGCGGCACAGGACCGAAAGAAAAATGAAGTAGCCAGAAATCAGGGTGTGAAAAAAATCCAAGAAAAGAAAGATTTTAATTGGGCTGTATCTGGACATCTGGGCCTTCGAACTATACTGCTGGGCCTTTTGACTCGTACAATTTCAGCCCACTCCAAAACAGGAAAGGTCGGATTTTTCTCAAAAAAAAAAAAGGAAAGTCCTATGCTTCGCAAAAACAAAAAACAAGGAGATTCAACATATAAGTTTGTTTATGTAGATATAAAGATTTAATTTATCCGTTTGCAATAGCTCAGAGCGAAATACAACGTTTATTGTCTGCAAAATAAAATATCACATGTTTCTTGTACGGGGAGGCTGACATCGGGGACCCATGAGCCAGCAGCGGAGTCAACGTTTCAAAGGCGGCAGGGGATCGAAAATAAAAAAAGCCAAAAATCAGTTGGTAAAAAAATACAAGAAAACAAAACATTTATCGTTCTGAGAGGATGACATGCGGGACCCATGAGGCAGCAGCATCCTCAACGTTTCAAAGTCGGCATGAGATCGAAAGAAAAAGGCAAGTGACATAATATCAGGAGCCAAAAATAATCCAAGAAAAGAAACTTTATTGTACATAGAGGATGACATGCGGGTCCCATTTTGTAGCAGCGGTCTCAACGTTTCCAAGGCGGCACAGGACCAAAAGAAAAATGAGGCAGCAGCATTCTCAACAATTCCAAGGCGGCAGGGGATCAAAAGAAAAATAAAGGAAATAGCCAGAAATTAATTAGGGGTCAAAAATAAATCCACCAAAGGAAACTTTTATTGTTCATAGAGGATGACATGTGGGACCGACCTGCCAACAGCGTCCTCATCGTTTCAAGGGGGCAGGGGATCAAAAGAAAAAGGCAAATAGCCAGAAATTAGGGGTAAAAAATAACTCCAAGAAAGGAAACTTTTATTGTTCGTAGAGGATGACATGCGGGACCCATGAGCCAGCAGCTTACTCAACGTTTCAAAGGCGGCATGAGATCGAAAGAAAAAGGCAAGTGACCAAATATCAGGAGCCAAAAATAATCCAAGATTTATTGTACATAGAGGATGACATGTGGGTCCCATTTTGCAGCAGCGGTCTCAATGTTTGTAATGCGGCTTGAGATCAAAAGAAAAAGAAAGTAGCTAGTAATTAGGGGGTGAAAAAAATCTAAGAAAAGAAAGTTGATGGACATAGAGGATGACATGCGGGTCCCTTGAGCCAACAGCTTACTCAACGTTTCAAAGGGGGCAGGGGATCAAAAGAAAAAGGCAAGCCAAAAATCAGAGGGTGAAAAAAATCCAACAAAGGAAACTTTTATAGCACATAGAGGATGACATGCGGGTCCCATGAGCCAGCAGGTTCCTCAACGTTTCAAACGTGGCATGAGATCGAAAGAAAAAGGCAAGTGCCCAAATATGAGGAGCCAAAAATAATTCAAGAAAAGAAAGTTTTATAGTACATAGAGGATGACATGCGGGTCCCATTTAGCAGCAGCGGTATCACTGTTTGAGAGGCAGCAGGGGATCGAAAGAAAAAGGCAAGTGCCCAAATATGAGGAGCCAAAAAAATCCAAGAAAAGAAAGTTTTATAGTACATAGAGGATGACATGCGGGTCCCATTTAGCAGCAGCGGTATCACGTTTGAGAGGCAGCAGGGGATCGAAAGAAAAAGTCAAGTGACCAAATATGAGGTGCCAAAAAAATCCAAGAAAAGAAAGTTTTATAGTACATAGAGGATGACATGCGGGTCCCATTTAGCAGCAGCGGTATCACTGTTTGAGAGGCGGCAGGGGATCGAAAGAAAAAGGTAAGTGACCAAATATGAGGTGCCAAAAATAATCAAGAAAAGAAAGTTTTATAGTACATAGAGGATGACATGCGGGTCCCATTTAGCAGCAGCGGTATCACCGTTTGAGAGGCGGCAGGGGATCGAAAGAAAAAGGCAAGTGACCAAATTTGAGGTGCCAAAAATAATCCAGGAAAAGAAAGTTTTATAGTACATTGAGGATGACATGCGGGTCCCATTTAGCAGCAGCGGTATCACCGTTTGAGAGGCGGCAGGGGATCGAAAGAAAAAGGCAAGTGACCAAATTTGAGGTGCCAAAAATAATCCAGGAAAAGAAAGTTTTATAGTACATAGAGGATGACATGCGGGTCCCATTTAGCAGCAGCGGTATCACCGTTTGAGAGGCGGCAGGGGATCGAAAGAAAAAGGCAAGTGACCAAATTTGAGGTGCCAAAAATAATCCATGAAAAGAAAGTTTTATAGTACATAGAGGATGACATGCGGGTCCCAGTTAGCAGCAGCGGTATCACCGTTTGAGAGGCGGCAGGGGATCGAAAGAAAAAGGCAAGTGACCAAATTTGAGGTGCCAAAAAAACTCCAAGAAAAGAAAGTTGATTGCACATAGAGGATGACATGCGGGTCCCATTTAGCAGCAGCGGTCTCAACGTTTCCAAGGCGGCAAGGGATCAAAAGAAAAAGGAAGTAGCCAGAAATCAGGGGGTCAAAAAAATCCAAGAATAGAAAGAATTTTGGTTCATAGAGGATGACATGCGGGACCCATGATCCTGCATCGTAAACGGCTCGTTGAACGAGATGGCGCGATGTAGAAAAAAAACAATGCCAGAGAGGCTGCCATCTGGGCCCTACATCCCTCGGCGGTGCGGATTTGCGTTGACTCGGCCGGCGAACCCGAGATTTCGAGATGCACCACGTCCCGGGCCACCATACGCCACGTTTTGGCCGCTTTCGTCGGGCTAGGTGGCCTCAAAAACGAGAAAAAAAAGTTTTGACATGCACCACGGAGGGACCAAAATCGTCGGCCATGGTACACCAGCAACCACGGCGCGACTTCAACTTCGTCGGCCATGGCAACTTTTCTTGTTGTTTGCTGCTCAAGCCGGCACCGATGGTGACGTACTTGTCCGGCTGGGCCGGGTCGAGCAGGATCTTCTTGGTGTTGTCGGCCGGCTGGAAGTGAGTCGTCCCAGCCGGGTTGCCCACAGCCGGCATGTCCGCCTGCGCGGCCTTAGCCAAGGCGACGGCGTCGTGGATGAGCTGCTTCTCGGTGGCGATGACCAGCGTCTGGGCCATCTTGGAGCTCTGCGTGGCGCAGTCCATGGAGCGGCGATAGTCGCCGGCTACGGTGATGACCCCCTTGGGGCCAGGCATCTTCATCTTCAGGTACCCGTAGTGGGGCACCGCCATGAACTTTGTCAGGGCAGGCCTGCCCAGGAGCGCGTGGTAGGGACTCACGAGGTCCACCACCTCGAACTCGATGTTCTCCGTGCGGAAGTTGTCCGGCTTGCCGAACATGACCTCCAGGGTGATCCGGCCGATCGGCTGGCAGCAGTGGCCTGGCACGATGCCATGGAAGACGGTGGGGGTGGGGCGCAACTCGGCCTCCTGGATGCCCAACTTGCGGGCGGTGTCGCGGTAGAGGATGTTGATGCTGCTGCCCCCATCCATGAGGACGCGCGAGAAGCGCACGCTGCGCCGGGTTGTGCCGATGGTGGGGTCGAGGACCATGGCGTAGCTGCCCGGCTTCGGCAGGACAGCCGGTGTGTCGCGGCGATCAAAGGTGATGGCCTGCTCTGACCAGTGTAGGTACTGGGGGACCGGCGGCATGACCGCGTTGACTTCGAGGGAACGGCGCTGCTGGCTCGTTTTGTCCTCGGGCTCGGAGGTGAAGATGATGTAGGTGGCATCCTCAGCCAGGTACCGGCCGCCATGGTGCACTTGGTTAGCCTCGTGGTGCTCGAGGTTGTTGGCTTCTGCGCCGGCTTGGCCACCCGGCCCGCCGGCTGGTGGAGGTGGGGGTGGAGGCGGAAGGGGCTCGCCGCTCGTCAGCCGCTTCATGAAGTGGCAGTCGCGGGTGGAGTGGTTGGAGGGGTTCTTGCCGCTGTGGTACTTGCACGGCGAGTCGAGCATCTGCTCGAAGGTGTACTTCGGCTTCCAGGGCCGGTCCGTCTGCTTCTGGCGCCGGCTTGCGCCAGCCGCGTGGTCCGACACTGCCGCCACATGGGCGGAGCCGTACCGGCGGTCCGGCTGGTCGCGTGCCTCTTGCCGCGGTACTGTCCCGCCGGCTGCCGTGGTGGCCGCCCTCGGCCGGCTTGTGCTCAGCCGGCTTGTTGTTGTCCCGCCTGGATGGAGCCGGCGAAATCTCAGCCGGCGTGCTGCTGGTTCCATCAGCCAGCGCGTACTTGTCTGCGATGGCCATCAAGGCAGCCATCGTCTTGGGGTCGCTGCGGTGCAGCTTGTGCCACAGCATGGTGTTGGGCCGGCAGCCGGCCATGAAGAAGCCGACTGCCTGGATCTCGTGCACGCCCTCGCAGGAGTTGCGCATCTCGCACCAGCGCGTCAGGTACGCACGGTCCGTCTCGTCGCGCCCTGCTTGCACATCTCAAGCTGTTGGGGGCGACCGGCCGGCGGTAGGTGCCGGTGAAGTTGCTGATGAAGGCGTCCTCGAAGTCGAGCCAGCCGTTGATGCTGCCGGCTGGCAGGTTGTTGAGCCACGTGCGGGCGGAGCCGAGCAGCATGAGGGGGAGTAGCGCACGGCCCGCCGCTTGTTGCCCTGGGCGATGCCGACCGCGGTGGAGTAGTCCTGCAGCCAGTCCTCCGGCTTGGTCGTGCCGTCGTACTTGGGTGTGTCGCGGGGGAGCTGGAAGCCGGCTCTCATGGGCTCGTTGAGGATCCGCGGCCCGAAGCACTTGGGGCCGGCTGGCCCTTCTTCCTCCGCGATGCGGGATTCGACCAGCCGGTCGAGGCGATCTCTGGCGTCTGCCGGCTCGACGCGTGGCCCAGCCGAGCGGGCCGGCTGGCGCTGGCACTGGCCTCTGGAGCCGCGCGGTGCTTGATGGTGGATGGCCTCTCGTACTCGTACTCTTCGTCGTCGTGCCGGCTTGATGGTGGCCGGCTGCGACCGCGTTGCCACCGGGCGGCCGGCTTGCGCCTGGAACTTGCGTGGGTGTTCCGGCTGTCGGCCCCGGCTTGGTGCGAGGGAGGTGGACTCGGCCGTGTCCTTCGGACCGTCTCGGTCCTTGCCTGCAGCGCCATGAGCGTGAGAAGCTCTGGGGGCATGGGCGTACCTGGGGTCCTTGGTCAGCCGGTTGGCCGCCTTCAGCAGCTCAGTCACCCGCTCAGTTTGGCGGCGTAACTCTGCGCCTTCGAGGCGGTGCAGCTCTTCCGCGGCAGCTTCAGCCGCGAGCATGTTCTTGTCGGGGGTGTTGTAGATGGGCAGCTCCGTAGATGGAGCCGGCGATGCAGCGCCGTCCCGGCGATCTCTGCGCCCAGGCCGCCTCCTCTGCGGCGGATCTGGCCGGCTCGGCTTGGTGTCGCCGGCTGGCGTGAGGCCGTGGGCGCGGTTGAACTCGCGCTGGGAGATCTCCCACTGGCGCTTTGCAGCAGCCAGCTCTTCCGTCGCTTGAGGAGGAGCTGGCGGTGCAGCTCCAGGTCCTTCTCGATGGTGGCGGGGTCGGCACCAGGCGTGAGCGGAGTGCTCAGCTTGGCCCGGACTTCGTCCAGCCGGGATGGTGGTGGCGGCGCCTTTGCGCCCGAGGCGGATGCGCCGGCGTCCTTGTTGCGCTCCAGCTCGGGGCCACGGACGCGCGTGGACTTGCCTCCGGCGTCGTCGCCGGTGGCCATGACCTCCTGCGTGATGCAAGGGCCGGTGGTGGTGAGGCTGGCGCCGGCTCCAGGGGGAGGGCTTGCGCAGCGCACGATCTCGCGCGGGTAGCGCGGTGGTGCGACGGTGGCGACGTAGACGTCGAAGCCGCCGAAGCTGATGATGTTGCCGCCGGCAGGGAATGGCCGGTCGGCGAAGCAGCCAGCGTTGTCGCTGACGCAGTCGAGGGAGCCGAATCTCCAGATCAAGCCTGAAGCGACTCGCTCGCCGGTGGTGATGGTGAGGCCCGTCCGGATGAAGACACCGGCCGAGGATGCTGAAGGCCCCACGGTGGGCGCCAAATGTCGTGGTATCGTCATGACATATGCCATAGGGTGGCTAATCGAAGGGGCTCCTGAGAGATCTCACGGCGGTATCCGGAAGCGGGTATGGGCACGAACGACACGGCGACGTACCCAGGTTCGAGGCCCTCCGGTGGAGGTAAAACCTCTACTCCTGCTATGAGTGTATATGATGTGTAACACAGTACAATGGTGCTCCTTGAGCTGTATCCGGCTGCTCGAGGTGGACGAAGGTCTCTCTCTGCAGCTCTAAGACTAGTGAGTGGTAACTGATCGATCGTCCCCCGCACGAGGGGGTAGCCCGGCTTATATAGGCACCGGCACTTTACATATAAGTCCCTAGAGTCTAGTGGCCAGCATGGGCCGGCTTCGGCTCCCGTCCCTTCCCGAGGCGCTGACGCCAGGGAGCCGTTGAGCGTAGTGGCACGTCCCATCCGCCTGCCCAGGTCAGCGGCGTGGAGGTGCTGTCGTTGTCGTCATCATGCTCTGTAGCGCGTACGGCTCGACGTACGCCATGATGGCCTGCTGGCGCGTGGCACTGCTGCTCTACAGTGCCCCGTACTTTACGGGAGATGAGGTCAGCGTGGACCTTTGAACCCGGCTCACCTACCCAGTTCCTTCCTGTGCAAGGCTCGCCAGCCTCGAGTCGGTCCGAGGTATAAACCCCAGTCGGATATGGCTTGTAGAAGCCGGCCCAGCTACAGCGTCGAAGGCCGCAGCCAGGCCGACTAGGACTTAGAGCCAGCCGCTCCCGAGGCAGCCGGCCACGGCTCCAGCCGGCTGCTCCTCAGCCGGCCTTTGCCGCGAGCCGGCCGACCTCAAGCCGGCCGCTCCGCGTCCATTGCCCTACCCGGGGTCTTCCCCCCGACAATGCCATTCATGCTTTACTATGTTTCTGCCTATTTGATATGCTTGTCTTGGAGAAACTTCGAGGGTGATTTGAACCTGACATTTGGTCATTCTTAATGCCAGTTTACTTTATGTGTAAAACCTTGGCATTACCCTACTCTAAATCTGAATGTCTGAAATTCGTATCTCATGCAAAGCAACATCTAGTTGGTTTTAATCTGATATCTGGTAACTATTGGCTTATTCATTTGGCAGCTCAAGTTTTTTGTTATTTGAAACCAGCTGACTTGGTCTTAAATGTGATATCTAAACACAGATTAAGGACAATGGAGCAGGAGGATTAGCATTTCACTTGATGGCTGAACCTAAAATGATAGGCATGTTGACCACGACTAGTGCACGCAAGAGAAGGACCTGCAGTGAGCCAGTATGTGCTTAGTACATGCATCTTATCTTATCTTGTGCTTATTTCTGCTACATGCTGTTATCTGATCTCTACATTGCGTAATACATGTTTGAATAGTTAATTGTTGTAACTATGTTTACAATGTTACCAGAATGCAGTTTTAATGAAGCAGTCATCATTAGAAGATAGTCGCCAAAAAAGGATCTGTAGCGACCCTGTGCAACATTATGATGTAAGTTTGTGCTTAGTACAAGTTCCATACATGTCTTATTTATGCAACTTGTTATTATCTTATATCTACATTGCATAATAAATGTTTGCATAGTTCATCGTTTAACTCTTTTTGCATTATTATCAGAATGCAGTTGTGATGAAGCAATCTTCATTACCAGTGAGGCCCACAAAAAGTTCTGATCTTTCTTCTGATGCATCTTCTCATAGCCGTCAACCTAGACCATTTCTTTCATCAAACAGTAAATATCTCAAGGTTGTACTTTATAAAAGACATGGTATTGCTGCTTTAAGATCTGTAGCTGATATGTTGACAAAGAGTACACAAGATTCAATCAAGGCGATTGCCAAATGTCAACGTGTTATTGATGATGCTAATAGAAGTCCTCAATGATTCTATGTCATTTTTTTATTTGGGCACATTAATTGCCTTGTAATTTTCCTATTTGTTTTATTTGTGTATGTACTTGTGTGTATCATTGAAATCAGATTTTAGGCTCATGAAATTTAATGCAAGTTGACTAGTCAAACAAGTAGGGCCCTACAACAGATTGGGCCGGCCCACTTACAGTAGTGTGGGACCCACTTTCATTTTGGGCCGGCCCACTTCTTTAGTAGGCCGGCCCGGTTACACGATAATGGGCTCCACATGCTTATTGGGCCGGCCCACTTGCTCTATGGTGGTCCCACATGGAAAATGGGCCGGCTTTAATAGAAGGGGACCCACCGTGTTTTTGGCCCTACCACTATCTTGTTGGGCCGGCCCACTTTCTATATGGTGGACCCCACACACCAAATGGGCCCTTCTTTAATAGGAAGGTGGGACCCACCGTGTTTTTGGCCCGCCCACTATCTTGTTGGGCCTGCCCACTTTCTATATGACCCCACATACCAAATGGGCCGCCCATTAACAAAATGTGGGACCCACTCCGTGTTTTTGGCCCGCCCACTATCTTGGTGGGCTACCACTTGCTATATGGTGGGCCCCACATACTAAATGGGCCGGCCCTTTAACAGGAAAGTGGGACCCACCTGTGTTTTTGGCCCGCCCACTATTTTGTTGGGCCGGCCCACTTGCTATATGGTGGACCCCACAAACTAAATGGGCCGACCCTTTAACTGAAAGGACCCAGTGTTTTTGGCCCGCCTCACTAGCTTGTTGGGCCTACCACTTGCTATACTGACCCCACACACTAAATGGGCTCCTTTTAACAGAAAGTGGGACCCACTGTGTTTTTGGCCCGGCCACTTGCTTCTTGGGCCGACCAGTTGCTAAGGTGGACCCCACATGTTAAATGGGCCGGCCCATTTAAGTTTTGACCAGTCAACCTTAGAGGTTAGGCCCGGCCCACGTAACTAATGGACCAGCCCAGCTATATAGTTGACCGGTCAAACTATGTCATCTGGCCCGGCCCGCTTAAGACGTGGCAGGCCTCGTGTGGGCCTACCATCTACCACGGGGTTTCAGCTGGTTAACGCCGTTAACTGGCAGTTAACGGCGTCTGCCACGTGTCAGTTTGCATGACGACAGCAGTCAACGGGCTCCCGAAAACACTTCCGCAACGGTCCGATTTTCCGTGGCGGAAGGGCGCCCAAGCGCGACGGACCGAAAAAATCGTCGTTGGACTTTGCCTGACGCAGTTTCGACAACGGAACCCATATCGTCGGGTTAGGCCCATAGGCGACGAAAAATGCCCCTTAGTTGACGATTTTGGGACGTTGTCTATCAGAACTTTTCTTGTAGTGTATGAACCCACTATCGAGCATAAATACTCCCTCTTGGAGTTACAAGTATCAACTTGGACAGAGCCTCTACTAGCAACGGAGAGCATGCAAGAACATAAACAACACATATATGATAGATTGATAATCAACTTGACATAATATTCTAGATTCATCGGATCCCACCAAACACAACATGTAGCATTACAAATAGATGATCTTGATCATGTTAGGCAGCTCACAAGATCTAAACAATGATAGCACAAGCGGAGAAGACAACCATCTAGCTACTCTATGGACCCATAGTCCAAGGATGAACTACTCACGCATTAATCCGGAGGCGGGCATGATGATGTAGAGCCCTCCTAAGATGATTCCCCCTCCTAGGTGCCGAGGCGATCTCCGAATACCCCAAGATTGGAAGGCGGCCAAGGCCTCAAGAAGGTTTTCGATCGTGGCCTCTGACATAGGGTCGGCGACGAAGGCTTTAAGTAGGCGGCGGGCGTAGTCGAGGGTCACGGGGCCCCACACGCCAGGGCCGCGCGCCAGGGCCCAGGCTGCGCCGCCTAGTGTGGCAGCTCCCGTGGCCCCACTTCGTATCTCCCTCGGCCTTCCGGAAGCTTCGTGGAAAAATAGGACCCCGGGCGTTGATTTCATCCAATTCCGAGAATATTTCTTTGTAGGATTTCTCAAAACCAAAACAAGCAGAAACAACAACCGGCGCTTCGCATCTTGTTAATAGGTTAGTGCCGGAAAATGTATAATAATGTTGTAAAGTGTGTATAAAATATGTAAGTATTGTCATAAAAAATAGCATGGAACATAAGAAATTATAGATACGTTTGAGACATATCAAGCATCCCCAAGCTTAGTCTCCTACTCGCCCTCGAGTAGGTAAACGATAACACAAATAATTTCTGAAGTGACATGCTACGAACATAACCTTGATCAACATTATTGTAAAGCATATGAGATGGATGGAGTGATCTGAAGCAAAAGATTGCTAACAAAGGATAATGACTAAACAAGTGAATCATATAGCAAAACTTTTCATGAATAGTACTTTTAAGACAAGCATCAACAAGACTAACTCATAAGCAATAAATTCTAAGTAGAATGCATTGAAGCAACACAAAGGATGATTAAGTTTCAGCAATTGCTTTCAACTTGTAACATGTATATCTCATGGATAATTGTCAACATAGAGTAATATAACAAGTGCAATAAGTAAACATGTAAGAATCAATGCACACAGTTAACACAAGTGTTTGCTTCTAAGATAGAAAGAAGTGGGTAGACTGACTCAACATAAAGTAAAAGAATGGCCCTTCGCAGAGGGAAGCATGAATTACTATTTTTGTGCTAGAGCTTTTGTTTTGAAAATTAACATAGAAACAATTTTGTCAATGGTAGTAATAATTTATATGTGCTATGCATAATACTTCCTACAAGTTGCAAGCCTCATGCATAGAGTACTAATAGTGCTCGCACCTTGTCCTAATTAGCTTGGATTAACACGGATTATCATTGCATGGCATATGTTTCAACCAAGTGTCACAAAGGGGTACCTCTATGCCGCCTGTACAAAGGTCTAAGGAGAAAGCACACATTGGATTTCTCGCTTTTGATTATTCTCAACTTCATACCGGGACAACATAGACAACAAATAATGGACTCCTATTTTAATGTATAAGCATTCAACAACAGATAATATTCTCATACGAGAGTGAGGTTGTATGTCCAAACTGAAAACTTCCACCATGATACATGGATTTGGTTAGCGGCCCAATGTTCTTCTCTAACAATATGCATACTCAAACCATTTGATCATGAAAATCACCCTTACTTCAGACAAGACGAACATGCATAGCATCTCACATGATATCCAACAAAGGTAAAAAGTTGATGGCGTCCCCAGAAACATGGTTACCGCTCAACAAGCAACTTATAAGAAATAAGACACATAACTACATATTCATCACCACAATAGTTTTTAAGCTATTTGTCCCATGAGCTATATATTGCAAAGATAAAGGAATGAAATTTTAAAGGTAGCACTCAAGTAATTTACTTTGGAATGGCAGAAAAATACCACATAGTAGGTAGATATGGTGAACACAAATGGCATGGGTTTTGGCTCAAGGTGTTTGGATGCACGAGAAGCATTTCCTCTCAGTACAAGCTTTGGCTAGCAAGGTTGTTTGAAGCAAACACAAGTATGAACAGGTACATCAAAACTTACACAAGAACATATTGCAAGCATTATAAGACTCTACACTGTCTTCCTTGTTGTTCAAACACTTTACTAGAAAATATCTAGACTTAGAGAGACCAATCATGCAAACCAAATTTTAACAAGCTCTACGGTAGTTCTCCATTAATAGATTAAACTACATGATGCAAGAGCTTAAACATGATCTATGAGAGCTCAAAACAATTGCCAAGTTATTCCAAACCATATGCAGCATTTTCTGATTCCAACCAAATAGCAATAAACGAAGCAATTTCAGCCTTCGCCATGAACATTAAAGCACAACTAAGAACACAAGTGTTCCATATGAAAAAGCGGAGCGTAATATCTCCAATATAAGGATGGTGGGATCCAACTTTATTCAAACCAAAACAAAAATAAAAGCAAACAGACGCTCCAAGTAAAGAACATAAGATGTGACGGAATAAAAATATAGTTTCACTAGAAGTGACCTGATAAGTTGTCGATGAAGAAGGGGATGCCTTGGGCATCCCCAAGCTTAGATGCTTGAGTCTTCTTAAAATATGCAGGGATGAACCACCGGGGCATCCCCAAGCTTAGACCTTTCACTCTTCTTGATCATAATGTATCATCCTCTTCTCTTGACCCTTGAAAACTTCCTCCACACCAAACTTCAAGCAAACTCATTAGAGGGTTAGTGCATAATCAAAAATTCATATATTCAGAGGTGACATAATCATTCTTAATACTTCTGGACATTGCACAAAGCTTCTGAAAGTTAATGGAACAAAGAAACTCATTCAACATAGCAAAAGCGGCAACGCGAAATAAAAGGCAGAATCTGTCAAAACAGAACAGTCCGTAAAGAAGAATTTTAAAGAGGCACTTAACTTGCTCAAACAGAAACTCAAAACTAATGAAAGTTGCGTACATATCTGAGGATCACGCACGTAAATTGGCAGATTTTTTTGATTTTTTTACAGAGTTCTGCGCTAATTTGACAGACAGCAATTCTGTTTCTCGCAGCAATCCAAATCTAGCATCAACTTTACCATAGAGACTTTACTTGGCACAAAACATGATAAGGAGAGGTTGCTACAGTAGTAAAAACTTCCAAGACTCAACAATACATTAATAAAATAAAACATGGGTTATCTCCCAAGAAGTGCTTTTCTTTAACGCCTTTCAGCTAGAAAGTGCAAATCAAGTATTATCAAGAGATGAAGCATCAACATCATAATTTGTTCTAATAATAGAATCAAAAGGCAACTTCATTCTCTTTCTAGGGAAGTGTTCCATACCTTTCTTGAGAGGAAATTGATACTTAATATTTCCTTCTTTCATATCAATAACAGCACCAACAGTTCGAAGAAAAGGTCTTCCCAACACAATAGGACAAGATGCATTGCATTCAATATCCAAGACAACAAAATCAACGGGGACAAGGTTATTGTTAACCGTAATGCGAACATTATCAATCCTCCCCAAAGGTTTCTTTTTAATATTATCAGCAAGATTAACATCCAAATAACAATTTTTCAATGGTGGCAAGTCAAGCATATCATAAATTTTCTTAGGCATAACAGAAATACTTGCACCAAGATCACATAAAGCATTACATTAAAAATCATTGAATTTCATCTTAATGATGGGCTCCCAACCATCTTCTAATTTCCTAGGAATAGAAGCTTCAAGTTTTAATTTCTCTTCTCTAGCTTTAATGAGAGCATTTGTAATATGTTTTGTAAAGGCTAAATTTATAGCACTAGCATTAGGACTTCAGTAATATGACAATCATCAAAATCTAAACCATTATGTTCTACAAAAATGGGATCATTGTCCTCAATATTTTGAAAAAATTCAGCAGTTTTATCACAAGCAGTTTTAGCAGTTTCAGGCAATTTTGCACGCTTCGCACTAGGAGTAGAAACATTGCCAACACCAATTATTTTACCATTGATAGTAGGAGGTGTAGCAACATGTGTAGAATCGTCATTACTAGTGGTGGTAATAGTCCAAATTTTAGCTACATTATTCTGTTTAGCAAGTTTTTCTTTTTCTTCTCTATCCCATCTAGCATGCAATTCAGCCAACATTCTAATATTATCATTAATTTGAACTTGGATGGCATTTGTTTTAGCAAACCTAGCATCTTTAACTTCCTCAGGCATAACTTTCAGTTTTAAAAGATCAACATCAAGAGCAAGACTATCAACCTTAGAAGCAAGAACATCAATTTTACCAAGCTTTTCTTCAACAGTTTTATTAAAAGCAGTTTGTGTACTAATAAATTCTTTAAGCATCACTTCAAGACCAGAGGGTACACTCTTATTATTGTTGTAAGAATTACCATAACCATTACCATTATTAGAAGGATATGGCCTATAGTTGTTGTTACCATAATTATTCCTATAAGCATTGTTGTTGAAATTATTACTCTTAATGAAATTCACATCAACATTTTCTTCTTGAGCAACCAATGAAGCTAAAGGAACATTATTAGGATCAATATGAGATCTATCATTTGCAAGCATAGACATAATAGCATCAATCTTATCACCCAAAGAAGAGGTTTCTTCAACAGAATTTACCTTCTTACCTTGAGGAGTTCTTTCAGTGTGCCATTCAGAGTAATTGATCATCATATCATCAAGAAGCTTAGTCGCGGCGCCCAAGGTGATGGACATAAAAGTACCTCCAGCAGCTGAATCCAATAGGTTCCTCGAGGAAAAATTCAATCCTGCATAAAAGGTTTGGATGATCATCCAAGTAGTCAGTCCATGGGTAGGGCAAATCTTTACCAAAGATTTTATTCTCTCCCATTCTTGAGCAACATGTTCATTATCAAATTGTTTAAAATTCATAATGCTACTTCTCAAAGATATAATCTTAGCAGGAGGATAATATTTACCAATAAAAGCATCTTTACATTTAGTCCACGAATCAATACTATTCTTAGGCAAAGAAAGCAACCAATCTTTAGCTCTTCCTCTTAAGGAGAAAGGAACCAATTTCAGTTTTATAATATCACCATCTATATCCTTATACTTTTGCATTTCACAAAGTTCAAAAAAATTATTAAGATGGGCAACAACATCATCAGACTAACACCAGAAAATTGCTCTCTCATAACAAGATTCAAAAGCAGGTTTAATTTCATAGAATTCTGTGTAGTAGCAGGTGGAGCAATAGGAGTACTTATAAAATCATTATTATTTGTGCTAGTGAAGTCACACAACTTAGTATTTTCAGGAGTACCCATTGTAGCAGTAATAAAAGTAAACTAAGCAAGTAGAATAAAATAAAGTAAAGGCAAGTAACTAATTTTTTTGTGTTTTGATATAGAACAAGTAAACAAGACAGAAAGTAAAGTAACTAATTTTTTTGTGTTTTAATATGAAGCAAACAAGACAAGAAATAAAATAAAGTAAAGCAAGACAAAAACAAAGTAAAGAGATTGATGTGGAGACTCCCCTTGCAGCTTGATCTCCCGGCAACGGCAAGAGAGCTTGATAACGCGTGAAGCACACGTTCCGTTGGGAACCCCAAGAGGAAGGTATGATGCGTATGAGCAAGTTTTCCCTCAGAAAGAAACCGAGGTTATCGAACCAGTAGGAGCCAAGAAGCACGTGAAGGTTGTTGGTGGAGGAGGTAGTGCGACGCAACACCAAGAAACCGGCGCCAACGTGGAACCCGCACAACACAATCAAGATACTTTGCCCCAACGTAACAGTGAGGTTGTCAATCTCACCGGCTTGCTGAAAACAAAGGATTAAGCGTATCGAGTGGAAGATGGTGTTTGTTTGTAAAGAACAAGAAGAATGATTGCAGTAGAATGTATTCAGATGTAAAAGAATGGACCGAGGTCCACAGTCACTAGTGGTGTCTCTCCAATAAGATAACTAACATGCTGGGTGAACAAATTACAGGTGGGCAATTGACAAATAAAGATTCAATACATATCAATGATGATTACTATGAGATTTAATCAGTGGCATTACGACAAAGTACATAGACCGCTATCTAGCATGCATCTATGCCTAAATAATCCACCTTCGGGTTATCATCCGCACCCCTTCCAGTATTAAGTTGTAAACAATGATAATTGCATTAAGTATGGTGCGTAATGTAATCAACACAAATATCCTTAGACAAAGCATCGATGTTTTGTCCCTAGTAGCAACAACACATCCACAACCTTAGAACTTTCTGTCACTGTCCCACATTAAATGGAGGCATGAACCCACTATCGAGCATAAATACTCCCTCTTGGAGTTACAAGTATCAACTTGGCCAGAGCCTCTACTAGCAACGGAGAGCATGCAAGAACATAAACAACACATATATGATAGATTGATAATCAACTTGACATAATATTCTAGATTCATCGATCCCACCAAACACAACATGTAGCATTACAAATAGATGATCTTGATCATGTTAGGCAGCTCACAAGATCTAAACAATGATAGCACAAGCGGAGAAGACAACCATCTAGCTACCGCTATGGACCCATAGTCCAAGGATGAACTACTCACGCATCAATCCGGAGGCGGGCATGATGATGTAGAGCCCTCCATGATTCCCCTCTCCGGCAGGTGCCTGAGGCGATCTCCTCGAATACCCCGAGATGGGATTGGGCGGCGTCTCGCAAGGTTTTCCGTATCGTGGCCTCTGTATGCAGGGTTTCACGACGAAGGCTTTAAGTAGGCGGAAGGGCGGAGTCGGAGGGGTCACGGGGGCCCCACACGCTAGGGGCGCGCGGGTTGGCCGCGCCGCCCAGTGTGTGGCGGCGCCCGTGGCCCCACTTCGTATCTCCCTCGTCTTCCGGAAGCTTCGTGGAAAAATAGACCCCGGGCGTTGATTTCGTCCAATTCCGAGAATATTTCCTTTGTAGGATTTCTGAAACCAAAAACAACAGAAATCAGCAACCTGGCGCTTCGGCATCTTGTTAATAGGTTAGTGCCGGAAAATGTATAATAATGCTGTAAAGTGTGTATAAAACATGCAAGTATTGTCAATAAAGTAGCATGGAACATAAGAAATTATAGATACGTTTGAGACGTATCAATAAACAATTTAACATGGCAAGTATTTGATACATAGCTTCACAAATGAATGACAAAGTGTTATTAAATATGCTCTATGTTCATGTTCCTCTATCTATGCATGATGTAAAGGAGGTACTATATGGCAACATTATTTGGACAAGACTAATAGGTAGTAGCAAAAAGTTAAGTTCTAGCATCGCATTCGATTGAATCATGAGCAAGGTTGTTGAGACCTTTCGATTTTTTCAAAATTTTCTAGTAATTTCATCATACTTGCATTGCAAAACCAAATAATGGGAGGATGTCATACTCTTCCAGTCCTTTAACATTCAGACTCTCATAGAGGACTCATACATGAGTAAGAAGCTAGTATCTTTGGTTGAACGTAAGGTGGAATGGCAAGGTAGGTGTTTTGCTTATTAGCTTTAACACCCTATGAGTGGAAGGGGTGCATCCATTTTTAGCATATGAGTGCAAGTCAGCGGGCACTTCTTAGTTTTAGCCCTTTCTGTCTTCAAAGCAGCCAACTCATTGGTATCTATTTCTTCTCCTTATTTCCTCACTTTCTTTCTTTCTTTTTTCCATTCTCTCATTTTTTTACTCTTCAAATTTTAGGATGCTCTTTGCCGAAACTTTCACCATGATTAGGCATGGATTTTGTTAGCGTCCCATTGCTCTTCTCTCACGAGTATCGCACTGAGGTACCTCCTTGCTGCCTATACAAAGGACCAAAGGAGATAGATATCTCTACTATAGGCCATCCATACCGGGACAACATGAACAACAGATGGCGAGCATCCTCCAAACTCTCTATCACTTTTTTCTCTAAATATTTTTCTTTCTTTTCCTTATCTTTTTTGCTTTTCTCCTTTTCTTTTCTTTATCTAGGATGTGGCTCAATGGTTCAGGGCTAAAAAGAACAATGATTGGTCAACCAAATATACTATCAACCGACTGTCCAGCCTCTCAATGGTTCCGACCGGCAAGGAGAGAGAACTGCACATGATCTGAGAGAGAAGGGGCCGGGAGAAAAAGACGTGTGAGATCTGAGAGCTGGCGACAACGACGCCCGAGGACCGACAGAGCAGCGCTCACCATCGAAGCTGGACCATTGGAGGCATGGAACCGCACAGATCGGCGAAGAGTCGAACTGCGCGACGCGGCACTAGAGGGCATAGACGTGCGGTTGTTTTGATATCGATAGGGTTGGGTTGAGTCGTGCGTCCCAGCGTGGCGTCCTTTGACCAGGGAAGGACCAAAGCTGCGTTTGGTGGTGTGATCTGCTGGGCTGCATCATGGAGTGCGGGAGTTGGGCTACAATTTGGCCCAAGATCGGGTTATACGGGCTATTTGGGCCCCCGAGGCCTACACCCGAGATACCTGAAATTGATTCAGGTTTTAACTATTGCGACCCGGTTTTGTACCCGGTTTTTCGGGTTTCGGGTAGTATGGCTCCGGGTCCGGGTAATTCGGGGTCGGGGCTCGGGTTTTGGGTTTTATGCCCACCGTGAGTCTCACAGACATCAACCTTCAAATTTTAAAGACACATAGGAATATAATTCATCATTGTGTATGTGCCAAGTGCGCAATAACAAGTATGAGGAGATGCATAGACTTTACTCGAAACCATTATCTCTCAATCATGTATAAGTAGCTTTCCTCAATAATATCTCGCTTGCATCATAAATAGAGAGGAGAACACAAAGAGAGTAGACATCTAATATCACTTTCCAAAGTATTTATGAAACTATGCACAAGTATTTTCTATCGTTAAATTCCATACATGAATATAGAAAAGGTGTCATACCTATTTTATCGATCCTCACATAAAGTTTCATCATCGTTGTTCTTCCTCTCCCAACTGGAACTGCGCAACAATTTCAAATATAGAATTAAGATATTTAAACTTGATACACTTAAATCATCTCATTCTTATAGTAGAAACCTTAAAAATATGTAAATAAGGTGTATCATGTGGCTGGGATCCATATAGAAGTATAGCAATTTATTTTGGACCAATAGAAAATTCAACTAGCCACTTTAGTGATGAAAACAAAATCTGTCAGTAAATTCCAGCACCTGTGCACTCCTTTTTAGCCCCACTTAAACATCCCAGGAATTGTGAGAGTAGGGGATGAAAAGTTTTAAATGCTAGAAAAAGTTTCATCCCAATCGGAATTACAGGCTAGGAATTAAAAATCAAACGGTGAAGATTAGCATGCAGAAATCTGCAACTCCTTTTTCTCTTTTGGATGCAAAACAAAAATCTTTTTGTGTTTTTGAAGTTTTGGAGTTGTAAATAAAAAATATGCAGCAAGAAAAAAAGAAATCTTTTTGGGTTTTAAGGTTTTTGTTTGAAAAGAAAGCAAAACGCGAGAAACTAGAAAACAGAAATATTTTTGGGTTTTTGAGTTTTTTGTTCAAAAGAAAACAAATTGAAACAACTAAAAAGTGGAAATATTTTTGGGTTTTTCAAATGGTGAACTTAACAAAAAATACAATGCAATAAAATTGAATAAAAACTAGCATGACAATATACAATGGAGAAAGTCAAAGGACACATACTCCCCCAAGCTTGGGGTGACACTAGTAGTCGGGATAGTCGGGTCCTTGATACGTCTCCGACGTATCGATAATTTCTTATGTTCCATGCTAATTTATTGATGATACCTACATGTTTTATACACATTTTATGTCATATTCGTGCATTTTCTGGAACTAACCTATTAACGAGATGCCGAAGTGCTAGTTCCTGTTTTCTGCTGTTTTTGGTTTCGAAATCTTAACGAAATATTCTCAATTGGACGAAATCAACGCCTGTGTTCCTATTTTGCCCTAAGCATCCAACACCCGAGAGTCGCGTAGGGGGCCACACAGCCCTGATGATAGGCCGGCGCGCCCAGGCCCCGGCCGCGCGCTCTTATGGTGTCGTCGCCCCTTCGACCCTCCGACTCCGCCTCTTTGCCTATACAAAGGTCCTCGACCTAAAACACGATACGTAACAAGCCACGGACGCGAAACCTTCCGAGCCGCCATCGCGAAGCCAAGATCCGGGGACAGGAGTCTCTTCCGGCACGCCGCCGGACGGGGAAGTGCCCCGGAAGGCTTCTCCATCGACACCGCTGCCATCTCCACCGCCATCTTCATCAACGCTGCTGCTCCCATGAGGAGGGAGTAGTTCTCCATCGAGGCTCGGGGCTGTACCGGTAGCTATGTGGTTCATCTCTCTCCTATGTACTTCAATACAATAATCTCATGAGCTGCCTTACATGATTGAGATTCATATGATGATGCTTGTAATCTAGATGTCATTATGCTAGTCAAGTGAGTTTTACTTATGTGATCTCCGGAGACTCCTTGTCCCACGTGTGTAAAGGTGACAGTGTGTGCACCGTGTGGGTCTCTTAGGCTATATTTCACAGAATACTTATTCACTGTTATGAATGGCGTAGTGAAGTGCTTATTTATATCTCTTTATGATTGCAATATGTTTTGTATCACAATTTATCTATGTGCTACTCTAGTGATGTTATTAAAGTAGTTTATTCCTCCTGCACGATGTAATGGTGACAGTGTGTGCATCCGTGTTAGTACTTGGCGTAGGCTATGATTATGATCTCTTGTAGATTATGAAGTTAACTATTACTATGATGGTATTGATGTGATCTATTCCTCCTAACTGGTGTGAAGGTGACAGTGTGCATGCTATGTTAGTACTTGGTTTAGTCGTGTCGATCTTTCATGCACTCTAAGGTTATTTAAATATGAACATTTAATTGTGGAGCTTGTTAACTCCGGCATTGAGGGTTCGTGTAATCCTACGCAATGTGTTCATCATCCAACAAGAGAGTGTAGAGTATGCATTTATCTATTCTGTTATGTGATCAATGTTGAGAGTGTCCACTAGTGAAAGTCTAATTCCTAGGCCTTGTTCCTAAATACTGCTATCACTGCTTGTTTACTGTTTTACTGCGTTACTACTGCTCTACTGCATGTTTACTTCCCGCAATATTACTACCATCAATCGCACGCCAGAAGCTATTTTCTCCTGCGCCGTACTACTGCTCATATTCATTCATACCACTTGTATTTCACTATCTCTTCGCCGAACTAGTGCACCTATTAGGTGTGTTGGGGACACAAGAGACTTCTTGCTTTGTGGTTGCAGGGTTGCATGAGAGGGATATCTTTGACCTCTTCCTCCCTGAGTTCGATAAACCTTGGGTGATCCACTTAAGGGAAACTTGGTGCTGTTCTACAAACCTCCGCTCTTGGAGGCCCAACACTGTCTACAAGAATAGAAGCACCCCTAGACATCAAGCTATTTTCTGGTGCCGTTGCCGGGGAGGAAAGGTAAAAGGTACTCATACTCCGGATCTCGGCTACTAAGCTATTTTCTTGCGCCATTGTAAGCTCGAAGCTATTTCCTTTAGACTCGCAATTGCGACATTTGGTTTCTTGTTTACACTAGTTAGGCATAATGGACAACAATGAGCTTCTTATTCTATTTCCTGATTTAAGACATGGATGGTTTGATGCGAAAATTAAAAAACCCATGGAACATATTAATATGAATGCTTTGAACACTATTATTGCTAATGCTATGGAAAATTCTAAGCTTGGGGAAGCTGGCTTTGATGAGCATGATATTTTTAGTCCCCCAAGCATTGAGGAGAAAATTTACTTTGATGATACTATGCCTCCTATATTTGATGATGAGAATAATAATGATAGCTACTTTGTTGAATTTGCTCCCACTACAACTAATAAAATTGATTATGCCTATGTGGGGAGTAATAATTTTATGCATGAGACTCATGATAAGAATGCTTTATGTGATAGTTATATTGTTGAGTTTGCTCATGTTGCTACTGAAAGTTATTATGAGAGAGGAAAATATGGTTGTAAAATTTTTCATGTTACTAAAACACCTCTCTATGTGCTGAAATTTTTGAAGCTACACTTGTTTTATCTTCCTATGCTTGTTACTTTGCTCTTCATGAACTTGTTTATTTACAAGATTCCTATGCATAGGAAGCATGTTAGACTTAAATGTGTTTTGAATTTGCCTCTTGATGCTCTCTTTTGCTTCAACTTCTATTTCTTGCGAGTGCATCATTAAAACTGCCGAGCCCATCTTAATGGCTATAAAGAAAGAACTTCTTGGGAGATAACCCATGTGTTTTTTTACTACAGTACTTTGTTTTATATTTGTGTCTTGGAAGTTGTTACTACTGTAGCAACCTCTCCTTATCATTTTTTTGTGCCAAGTAAAGTTTCTATGTTAAAGTTGATGTTATATTTGGGATCGCTGTGCAGAAACAGCATTGCTGTCTGTCACGAATTCTGGCACAAGTCTCGTAGAAAATTCGAAAAAAATCTGCCAATTTACGAGCGTGATCCTCAGATATGTACGCAACTTTCATTAGTTTTGAGTTTTTCCATTTGAGAAAGTCTGGTGCCATTTTAAAATCGTCTTTATGAACTGTTCTGTTTTGACAGATTCTGCCTTTTATTTCGCATTGCCTCTTTTGCTATGTTGGATGAATTTCTTTGATCCATTAATGTCCAGTAGCTTTATGCAATGTCCAGAAGTGTAAAGAATGATTGTGTCACCTCTGAACATGTAAACTTTTATTGTGCACTAACCCTCTAATGAGTTTGCTTGAAGTTTGGTGTGAAGGAAGTTTTCAAGGGTCAAGAGAGGAGTATTATATACTATGATCAAGAGGAGTGAAAGCTCTAAGCTTGGGGATGCCCCCGTGGTTCACCCCTGCATATTTCAAGAAGACTCAAGCATCTAAGCTTGGGGATGCCCAAGGCATCCCCTTCTTCATCGACAAAGTATCAGGTTCCTTCTGAAACTATATTTTTATTCAATCACATCTTGTGTTCTTTACTTGGAGCGTCGGTTTGTTTTTGTTTTTGTTTGAATAAAATGGATCCTAGCATTCACTTTGTGGGAGAGAGACACGCGCCGCTGTTGCATATGGACAAATATGTCCTTAGGCTTTACTCATAATATTCATGGCGAAGTTTCTTCTTCGTTAAATTGTTATATGGTTGGAATTGGAAAATGCTACATGTAGTAATTCTAAAATGTCTTGGATAATGTGATACTTGACAATTGTTGTGCTCATGTTTAAGCTCTTGCATCATATACTTTGCACTCATTAATGAAGAAATACATAGAGCTTGCTAAAATTTGGTTTGCATATTTGGTCTCTCTAAGGTCTAGATAATATCTAGTATTGAGTTTTGAACAACAAGGAAGACGGTGTAGAGTCTTATAATGTTTACAATATGTATTTTATGTGAGTTTTGCTGCACCGGTTCATCCTTGAGTTTGCTTCAAATAGCCTTGCTAGCCTAAACCTTGTATCGAGAGGGAATACTTCATGCATCCAAAATCCTTGAGCCAACCACTATGCCATTTGTGTCCACCATACCTACCTACTACATGGTATTTCTCCGCCATTCCAAAGTAAATTGCTTGAGTGCTACCTTTAAACAATTCAAAAGTTATCACCTCTGATTTGTGTCAATGTTTTATAGCTCATGAGGAAGTATGTGGTGTTTATCTTTCAATCTTGTTGGGCAACTTTCACCAATGGACTAGTGGCTTCATCCGCTTATCCAATAATTTTGCAAAAAGAGCTGGCAATGGGATTCCCAGTCCCATTTTAATTAATTCGTCTTTATGAACTGTTCTGTTTTGACAGATTCTGCCTTTTATTTCGCATTGCCTCTTTTGCTATGTTGGATGAATTTCTTTGATCCATTAATGTCCAATAGCTTTATGCAATGTCCAGAAGTGTAAAGAATGATTGTGTCACCTCTGAACATGTAAACTTTTATTGTGCACTAACCCTCTAATGAGTTTGCTTGAAGTTTGGTGTGAAGGAAGTTTTCAAGGGTCAAGAGAGGAGTATTATATACTATGATCAAGAGGAGTGAAAGCTCTAAGCTTGGGGATGCCCCGTGGTTCACCCCTGCATATTTCAAGAAGACTCAAGCATCTAAGCTTGGGGATGCCCAAGGCATCCCCTTCTTCATCGACAAAGTATCAGGTTCCTTCTCTTGAAACTATATTTTTATTCAGTCACATCTTGTGTTCTTTACTTGGAGCGTCGGTTTGTTTTTGTTTTTGTTTGAATAAAATGGATCCTAGCATTCACTTTGTGGGAGAGAGACACGCTCCGCTGTTGCATATGGACAAATATGTCCTTAGGCTTTACTCATAATATTCATGGCGAAGTTTCTTCTTCGTTAAATTGTTATATGGTTGGAATTGGAAAATGCTACATGTAGTAATTCTAAAATGTCTTGGATAATGTGATACTTGACAATTGTTGTGCTCATGTTTAAGCTCTTGCATCATATACTTTGCACTCATTAATGAAGAAATACATAGAGCTTGCTAAAATTTGGTTTGCATATTTGGTCTCTCTAAGGTCTAGATAATATCTAGTATTGAGTTTTGAACAACAAGGAAGACGGTGTAGAGTCTTATAATGTTTACAATATGTATTTTATGTGAGTTTTGCTGCACCGGTTCATCCTTGAGTTTGCTTCAAATAGCCTTGCTAGCCTAAACCTTGTATCGAGAGGGAATACTTCTCATGCATCCAAAATCCTTGAGCCAACCACTATGCCATTTGTGTCCACCATACCTACCTACTACATGGTATTTCTCCGCCATTCCAAAGTAAATTGCTTGAGTGCTACCTTTAAACAATTCAAAAGTTATCACCTCTGATTTGTGTCAATGTTTTATAGCTCATGAGGAAGTATGTGGTGTTTATCTTTCAATCTTGTTGGGCAACTTTCACCAATGGACTAGTGGCTTCATCCGCTTATCCAATAATTTTGCAAAAAGAGCTGGCAATGGGATTCCCAGTCCCAAATTAATTAACAAAAATAGACACTCCTCCATGGTATGTGATTGTTGGACGGCACCCGAAGGATTCGGTTAGCCATGGCTTGAGAAAGCAAAGGTGGGGAGGAGTGTCAACATAATAAAACTAAAATAAAAAGGCACTCCTTCATGGTATGAGATTGTTGGCAGGCACCCGAGGATTCGGTTAGCCATGGTTTGTGAAAGAAAGGTTGGAAGGAGTGCCACCCAAAAATAAAATAAAATGGGAGCCGCTCTTGGAAGGTTTGTCTGGCAAGGGGGTTAGAGTACCCGCTACCATTCGTTGACAACAACAAACACCTCTCAAAACTTTACTTTTATACTCTCTTGATGTTTTCAAAATCAAAGCTCTAGCACAAATATAGCAATCGATGCTTTCCTCTTTGAAGGACCTTTCTTTTACTTTTATGTTGAGTCAGTACCTATCTCTCTCCACCTCAAGAAGCAAACACTTGTGTGAACCGTGCATTGATTCCTACATACTTGCATATTGCACTTGTTATATTACTCTATGTTGACAATTATCCATGAGATATACATGTTACAAGTTGAAAGCAACCGCTGAAACTTAATCTTCCATTGTGTTGCTTCAATGTCTATACTTTAAATTATTGCTTTATGAGTTAACTCTTATGCAAGACTTATTGATGCTTGTCTTGAAAGTGCTATTCATGAAAAGTCTTTGCTTTATGATTCATTTGTTTACTCATGTCATTACCATTGTTTTGATCGCTGCATTCATTACATATGTTTACAAATAGTATGATCAAGGTTATGATGGCATGTCACTTCAGAAATTATCTTTGTTATCGTTTACCTGCTCGGGACGAGCAGAACTAAGCTTGGGGATGCTGATACGTCTCCGACGTATCGATAATTTCTTATGTTCCATGCTACTTTATTGATGATACCTACATGTTTTATACACATTTTATGTCATATTCGTGCATTTTTTGGAACTAACCTATTAACGAGATGCCGAAGTGCCAGTTCCTGTTCTGTTTTTTGTTTCAGAAATCCTAGTAACGAAATATTCTGAATTGGACGAAATCAACGCCTGTGTTCCTATTTTGCCCTAAGCATCCGTAACACCCGAGAGTCGCTGCAGGGGGCCACACAGCCCCAGATGATAGGCCGGCGCGGTCCTGGCCCTGGCCGTGCCGCCCTATGGTGTCGTCGCCCTTCGACCCTCCGACTCCGCCTCTTCGCCTATAAAACCCTGACCTACGAATAAGCCACGGTACGCGAAACCTTCCAGCCGCCGCCAT
The DNA here is from genome assembly GCA_030979885.1 of Lolium multiflorum. NCBI lineage: Eukaryota > Viridiplantae > Streptophyta > Magnoliopsida > Poales > Poaceae > Lolium > Lolium multiflorum. Next base: position 315,374,754 of record CM061749.1, read on the forward strand.
CGCGAAGCCAAGATCCGGGGACATGAGTCTCTGTTCCGGCACGCCGCCGGACGGGGAAGTGCCCCAAGGCTTCTCCATCGACACCGCTGCCATCTCCACCGCCATCTTCATCAACGCCTGCTCCCATGAGGAGGGAGTAGTTCTCCATCGAGGCTCGGGGCTGTACCGGTAGCTATGTGGTTCATCTCTCTCCTATGTACTTCAATACAATAATCTCATGAGCTGCCTTACATGATTGAGATTCATATGATGATGCTTGTAATCTAGATGTCATTATGCTAGTCAAGTGAGTTTTACTTATGTGATCTCTGGAGACTCCTTGTCCCACGTGTGTAAAGGTGCAGTGTGTGCACCGTGTGGGTCTCTTAGGCTATATTTCACAGAATACTTATTCACTGTTATGAATGGCGTAGTGAAGTGCTTATTTATATCTCTTTATGATTGCAATATGTTTTGTATCACAATTTATCTATGTGCTACTCTAGTGATGTTATTAAAGTAGTTTATTCCTCCTGCACGATGTAATGGTGACAGTGTGTGCATCCGTGTTAGTACTTGGCGTAGGCTATGATTATGATCTCTTGTAGATTATGAAGTTAACTATTACTACGATGGTATTGATGTGATCTATTCCTCCTAACTGGTGTGAAGGTGACAGTGTGCATGCTATGTTAGTACTTGGTTTAGTCGTGTCGATCTTTCATGCACTCTAAGGTTATTTAAATATGAACATTTAATTGTGGAGCTTGTTAACTCCGGCATTGAGGGTTCGTGTAATCCTACGCAATGTGTTCATCATCCAACAAGAGAGTGTAGAGTATGCATTTATCTATTCTTTATGTGATCAATGTTGAGAGTGTCCACTAGTGAAAGTCTAATTCCTAGGCCTTGTTCCTAAATACTGCTATCATCGTTTGTTTACTGTTTTTTACACGCTTACTACGCTGCGTCTACGCATGTTTACTTCCTGCAATATTACTACCATCAACTGCACGCCAGCGAGCTATTTTCTGGCGCCGTACTACTGCTCATATTCATTCATACCACTTGTATTTCACTATCTCTTCGCCGAACTAGTGCACCTATTAGGTGTGTTGGGGACACAAGAGACTTCTTGCTTTGTGGTTGCATGAGAGGGATATCTTTGACCTCTTCCTCCCTGAGTTCGATAAACCTTGGGTGATCCACTTAAGGGAAACTTGTTGCTGTTCTACAAACCTCCGCTCTTGGAGGCCCAACACTGTCTACAAGAATAGAAGCACCCTAGACATCAAGCTATTTTCTTGCTGCCGGGGAGGAAAGGTAAAAGGTACTCATACTCCGGATCTCGGCTACTAAGCTATTTTCCGGCGCCATTGTAAGTACTCGAAGCTATTTCCTTTAGACTCTGCAATTGCGACATTTGGTTTCTTGTTTACACTAGTTAGGCATAATGGACAACAATGAGCTTCTTATTCTATTTCCTGATTTAAGACATGGATGGTTTGATGCGAAAATTAAAAAACCCATGGAACATATTAATATGAATGCTTTGAACACTATTATTGCTAATGCTATGGAAAATTCTAAGCTTGGGGAAGCTGGCTTTGATGAGCATGATATTTTTAGTCCCCAAGCATTGAGGAGAAAATTTACTTTGATGATACTATGCCTCCTATATTTGATGATGAGAATAATAATGATAGCTACTTTGTTGAATTTGCTCCCACTACAACTAATAAAATTGATTATGCCTATGTGGGGAGTAATAATTTTATGCATGAGACTCATGATAAGAATGCTTTATGTGATAGTTATATTGTTGAGTTTGCTCATGTTGCTACTGAAAGTTATTATGAGAGAGGAAAATATGGTTGTAAAATTTTTCATGTTACTAAAACACCTCTCTATGTGCTGAAATTTTTGAAGCTACACTTGTTTTATCTTCCTATGCTTGTTACTTTGCTCTTCATGAACTTGTTTATTTACAAGATTCCTATGCATAGGAAGCATGTTAGACTTAAATGTGTTTTGAATTTGCCTCTTGATGCTCTCTTTTGCTTCAACTTCTATTTCTTGCGAGTGCATCATTAAAACTGCTGAGCCCATCTTAATGGCTATAAAGAAAGAACTTCTTGGGAGATAACCCATGTGTTTTTTTACTACAGTACTTTGTTTTATATTTGTGTCTTGGAAGTTGTTACTACTGTAGCAACCTCTCCTTATCATGTTTTTGTGGCAAGTAAAGTTTCTATGTTAAAGTTGATGTTATATTTGGGATCGCTGCGCAGAAACAGCATTGCTGTCTGTCACGAATTCTGGCACAAGTCTCTGTAGAAAATTCGAAAAAATCTGCCAATTTACGAGCGTGATCCTCAGATATGTACGCAACTTTCATTAGTTTTGCGTTTTTCCATTTGAGAAAGTCTGGTGCCATTTTAAAATTCGTCTTTATGAACTGTTCTGTTTTGACAGATTCTGCCTTTTATTTCGCATTGCCTCTTTTGCTATGTTGGATGAATTTCTTTGATCCATTAATGTCCAGTAGCTTTATGCAATGTCCAGAAGTGTAAAGAATGATTGTGTCACCTCTGAACATGTAAACTTTTATTGTGCACTAACCCTCTAATGAGTTTGCTTGAAGTTTGGTGTGAAGGAAGTTTTCAAGGGTCAAGAGAGGAGTATTATATACTATGATCAAGAGGAGTGAAAGTTCTAAGCTTGGGGATGCCCCGTGGTTCACCCCTGCATATTTCAAGAAGACTCAAGCATCTGCTTGGGGATGCCCAAGGCATCCCCTTCTTCATCGACAAAGTATCAGGTTCCTTCTCTTGAAACTATATTTTTATTCAGTCACATCTTGTGTTCTTTACTTGGAGCGTCGGTTTGTTTTTGTTTTTGTTTGAATAAAATGGATCCTAGCATTCACTTTGTGGGAGAGAGACACGCGCCGCTGTTGCATATGGACAAATATGTCCTTAGGCTTTACTCATAATATTCATGGCGAAGTTTCTTCTTCGTTAAATTGTTATATGGTTGGAATTGGAAAATGCTACATGTAGTAATTCTAAAATGTCTTGGATAATGTGATACTTGACAATTGTTGTGCTCATGTTTAAGCTCTTGCATCATATACTTTGCACTCATTAATGAAGAAATACATAGAGCTTGCTAAAATTTGGTTTGCATATTTGGTCTCTCTAAGGTCTAGATAATATCTAGTATTGAGTTTTGAACAACAAGGAAGACGGTGTAGAGTCTTATAATGTTTACAATATGTATTTTATGTGAGTTTTGCTGCACCGGTTCATCCTTGAGTTTGCTTCAAATAGCCTTGCTAGCCTAAACCTTGTATCGAGAGGGAATACTTCTCATGCATCCAAAATCCTTGAGCCAACCACTATGCCATTTGTGTCCACCATACCTACCTACTACATGGTATTTCTCCGCCATTCCAAAGTAAATTGCTTGAGTGCTACCTTTAAACAATTCAAAAGTTATCACCTCTGATTTGTGTCAATGTTTTATAGCTCATGAGGAAGTATGTGGTGTTTATCTTTCAATCTTGTTGGGCAACTTTCACCAATGGACTAGTGGCTTCATCCGCTTATCCAATAATTTTGCAAAAAGAGCTGGCAATGGGATTCCCAGTCCCAAATTAATTAACAAAAATAGACACTCCTCCATGGTATGTGATTGTTGGACGGCACCCGAAGGATTCGGTTAGCCATGGCTTGAGAAAGCAAAGGTGGGGAGGAGTGTCAACATAATAAAACTAAAATAAAAAGGCACTCCTTCATGGTATGAGATTGTTGGCAGGCACCCGAGGATTCGGTTAGCCATGGTTTGTGAAAGAAAGGTTGGAAGGAGTGCCACCCAAAAATAAAATAAAATGGGAGCCGCTCTTTGAAGGTTTGTCCTGCAAGGGGGTTAGAGTACCCGCTACCATTCGTTGACAACAACAAACACCTCTCAAAACTTTACTTTTATACTCTCTTGATGTTTTCAAAATCAAAGCTCTAGCACAAATATAGCAATCGATGCTTTCCTCTTTGAAGGACCTTTCTTTTACTTTTATGTTGAGTCAGTTCACCTATCTCTCTCCACCTCAAGAAGCAAACACTTGTGTGAACTGTGCATTGATTCCTACATACTTGCATATTGCACTTGTTATATTACTCTATGTTGACAATTATCCATGAGATATACATGTTACAAGTTGAAAGCAACCGCTGAAACTTAATCTTCCATTGTGTTGCTTCAATGTCTATACTTTAAATTATTGCTTTATGAGTTAACTCTTATGCAAGACTTATTGATGCTTGTCTTGAAAGTGCTATTCATGAAAAGTCTTTGCTTTATGATTCATTTGTTTACTCATGTCATTACCATTGTTTTGATCGCTGCATTCATTACATATGTTTACAAATAGTATGATCAAGGTTATGATGGCATGTCACTTCAGAAATTATCTTTGTTATCGTTTTACCTGCTCGGGACGAGCAGAACTAAGCTGGGATGCTGATACGTCTCGACGTATCGATAATTTCTTATGTTCCATGCTACTTTATTGATGATACCTACATGTTTTATACACATTTTATGTCATATTCGTGCATTTTTTGGAACTAACCTATTAATGAGATGCCGAAGTGCCAGTTCCTGTTTTCTGCTGTTTTTGGTTTCAGAAATCCTAGTAACGAAATATTCTCGGAATTGGACGAAATCAACGCCTGTGTTCCTATTTTGCCCGGAAGCATCCGTAACACCCGAGAGTCGCAGAGGGGGCCACACAGGCCCCGGATGATAGGCCGGCGCGGCCCAGGCCCTGGCTGCGCCGCCTTATGGTGTCGTCGCCCCTTCGACCCTCCGACTCCGCCTCTTCGCCTATATAAAGGTCCCTGACCTAAAACACGATACGGAATAAGCCACGGTACGCGAAACCTTCCAGAGCCGCCGCCATCGCGAAGCCAAGATCCGGGGACAGAGTCTGTTCCGGCACGCCGCCGGACGGGAAGTGCCCCGAAGGCTTCTCCATCGACACCGCTGCCATCTCCACCGCCATCTTCATCAACGCTGCTGCTCCCATGAGGAGGAGTAGTTCTCCATCGAGGCCCGGGGCTGTACCGGTAGCTATGTGGTTCATCTCTCTCCTATGTACTTCAATACAATAATCTCATGAGCTGCCTTACATGATTGAGATTCATATGATGATGCTTGTAATCTAGATGTCATTATGCTAGTCAAGTGAGTTTTACTTATGTGATCTCCGGAGACTCCTTGTCCCACGTGTGTAAAGGTGACAGTGTGTGCACCGTGTGGGTCTCTTAGGCTATATTTCATAATACTTATTCACTGTTATGAATGGCGTAGTGAAGTGCTTATTTATATCTATTTATGATTGCAATATGTTTTGTATCACAATTTATCTATGTGCTACTCTAGTGATGTTATTAAAGTAGTTTATTCCTCCCGCACGATGTAATGGTGACAGTGTGTGCATCCGTGTTAGTACTTGGCGTAGGCTATGATTATGATCTCTTGTAGATTATGAAGTTAACTATTACTACGATGGTATTGATGTGATCTATTCCTCCTAACATGGTGTGAAGGTGACAGTGTGCATGCTATGTTAGTACTTGGTTTAGTCGTGTCGATCTTTCATGCACTCTAAGGTTATTTAAATATGAACATTTAATTGTGGAGCTTGTTAACTCCGGCATTGAGGGTTCGTGTAATCCTACGCAATGTGTTCATCATCCAACAAGAGAGTGTAGAGTATGCATTTATCTATTTCGTTATGTGATCAATGTTGAGAGTGTCCACTAGTGAAAGTCTAATTCCTAGGCCTTGTTCCTAAATACCGTTATCATCGCTTGTTTCATGTTTTATCACATTACCGTCGTTAAGTATCGCCGTATGTTTACTTCAATATTACTACCATCAATCGCACGCCAGCAAGCTATTTTCTGGCGCCGTACTACTGCTCATATTCATTCATACCACTTGTATTTCACTATCTCTTCGCCGAACTAGTGCACCTATTAGGTGTGTTGGGGACACAAGAGACTTCTTGTGGTTGCAGGTTGCATGAGAGGGATATCTTTGACCTCTTCCTCCCTGAGTTCGATAAACCTTGGGTGATCCACTTAAGGGAAACTTGCTGCTGTTCTACAAACCTCTGCTCTTGGAGGCCCAACACTATCTACAAGAATAGAAGCACCCGTAGACATCAGTCCTGGACCCAGCCGTGCGATCCATCTAAGTAGTAGGGACCTGGATGCTCCCACTATGAAGAAGCACATTCATTCCCACCTTGGAAGAAGGTCCTTCCCCAGACTGGTAGCCGGGTGCGGCAGGTGCGAAACCCCAGGCATCCGGTGAAGGCGGTGCTTGCTACTCTTGATGAGGTGGTGGTGCTTGCCATTGTCGATGCGGTGGCACGGGCACGTACCACTCATGTTGCTGTGGTTCGGGCTTGTACCACTCCGCTTTTGGCTGCAAGGGTACCTCCTCCAACGCCTCCTTATGAGGAGGCTCAAGGGCCTCCTCAGGCCATGCATCGTCCTGTAGAGTAGCGGGATCAAACTCCCACTCATGCTCTTCTCCCTCAATGATCCATTTGTCTGTTAACCTATCAAAACAATCAGGACGAGGAAGCACAGTGCAAGCAAAAACACCTTGCTTAACCATATATTTATACTTGTAAAAATCTTCCCACCACAGTCCAACAAAGAATATCCATATTAACCAACATTTTAGCATCCAACAATTTGGATTCTACAATTTCAGTACCAATGTTACGGAATCTTTGTTCTTCTTTAATGTGCTCATAGACCATAGTGGCAATGGCACCTGCAAAGAGTAGCTTAGATTCATTGTGGCAAACAGCATAAGATGAGATTCTAGCAAGAATTACTCCCAAGATAAATGTAGGATAAGTTCCAGTCCTAGCACACCTCAACAAATAGACAACAGGCCCCGTGCAAGCAGTTACATTTTTCCTAGCTAGGAATCCCCTAACTAGGAATAAAGCAAAATACCTCAACCCTAGGTGTTGAATATGAGAGCGCTTACTTCTATGGATATCATTTGGAACATCCACACTAATGCTCCTAAAAAATGTTCGGAGGTCCTCATCGGAATCACTAGGGATTTCCTCCCAACTCCCAACATTTGGAACATTAATGGCCTTGCAAAATTAATCGATAGACATAACATATCTTTTATGTTGCATGAAAATTTAACATCAAATTTGGCGGGGATGGTCTTACCTCTCTTACATGTCTTTATCTTAGTATGCACAAACCTTAATGTGGCAAGGAACTTGCGGGTTAGTTCGACATATATCTTGTATGGACTGCTTGCAAATCCTTCAAGCTTAGTATGCTCCAGGAAGAAAGCAAAATCTTCTTATATATGCATTGCCTTGAGCATCTTGGGGTCTTGCTACCTAGTGGCATGGACATCAAGGGCTTCCACTTTTTATAGCATCCTGTCCTCAAAATCATGTTCATCATCCATGTTAAGAGACACCCTTGCATTCCTTCTTGACATCAGGCTAATAAACAACCCCTTGCCATTCTCCATGAGGGTGTATACCTACAACACTTAAATCAAAAAGCAATTAAAAGTTAGATGTAGTAAGTTATACCAACTCAAGAATACTCATAGAGGCTCTACCAAGCAAAACTACCAATTATTTCACCCTAAATATTGCAACTCTTGAGATTTATCAAGCATAATATATGACACCAAGAACACCATCCTCCACAGAATATAAAGTATCATATCAAAAATAAATTGGATGGGTGGAGGAGTCACATACTTATGAGTAATTCCTCCAAAGGAATTTGCAAATGGCTGCCTAAATTGATAGATCGAAGATGGAGTAGCAATGGGGCAAAGGAAGTTTTTTTGAAAAATACCTGGTCGGGTTTTGAGTCGAGGGGAAGCACCAGGGCCTTTGCCCCTCACCTAACTCCCCGGGGCCAAAGAGGACTGGTGGCACGCCCAAAGAGTTAGGGCACGCCACCCCTGCTCTTTCCTCCCCAGTTTGCTGTTTTGCCTCGTTCTTTTGACTAGTGGATCCTGTGTGAAGAAAAAACGATATGTGCATTTTTTGGTGATTTTTGAGAACATTTTCGGTGTAAAATGTTTCGAAACTAAAAAACTGTTAAAAGTTGGTAGAATTTAATTAAAGAGATAAATTCTAAATGGAAAAACTTGAAAGAAACTTTAATACTAATGACAAAATAAAGTACTAGGAATCATAATATTATCATTATCATGTTAAGAATGAGGTTGATCAAGTCTCATTATTACAATGACAAAGATAGAAACAATGATTCAAAGGAAATAACAAGGGAAATTTCAGGTACCTCATAGAGGATTTGGAAGTGTTCCAACCATTAATATTTGGTACTTTGGTTTTGGAGAAGGAATAGGTATTTCAAACCCTCCAATTTTTAGAAACTTGGGCTCAATAACATTGACACTTTTCTTAGGTAGCTCAATAGAATTCTTCTTCGGGAAATGTATAGTATGCTCCTTTCCTTTTACATGAATGGTAACCTTGCTTTCCGTGCAATTTATAACAACCCCTAAAGTATTTAGAAAAGGTCCACCAAGAATAATAAATAAATTATAATATACCCGCATTTCCAATATCACAAAGTCCGTAGGGATTTGCACATTAGCAATCATAATAGAAACATCTTCACATATACCAATAGGAATATCAGTTGATTTATGAGCCATTTGTAGTGAAACCCCAGTAGCAACTAATTTATTCAAGTTAAGCTTCTTATAAAGAGATAATGGTGTGACACTTACCCCTGCTCCTAAATCACATAAAGCATATTTCACATAGGTATTCTTAATAGTGCAAGGAATAGTGGGAATACCTGGATCTCCACGCTTTTCTGGTAACTCTTAAAAGAATAATCAGCAAGCATAGCAGTAATAGCTTCATTAGGTATTTTCCTCTTATTGTTAATAATATATTTCATATATTTTGAATATGGACGAATTTTAATAGCATCAACAAGAGGAATTTGCAAATATAAACTCTTTACAAATTCAATAAACTTCTCAAATCTTTAATTGTCTAGAGTTTTAGTTACCTCTTGGGGATATGGTATAGTTCTATGAACCCATGGATCCCTTTCTTTACCTTTGGTTGCAGTGGAGCCTTCTTCTTCTTCATCTTATTTTTATCCTTAGATGATTGAGGATCTTCATTTATTGTACGCTCGGGTTCTTTATTAGCAGTATCTTCAGGTGGTTCCTCCTGCGGTTGAGCCATTTCCATATCTTCTTCACTATTATCATCTTCAGTTTGAGCATCAGAAATAGACATATCATTATCTTCAGAGTTCTCATTCTCTTCACTTTTATTGGGAGATTTCCCTGCAATAGATTTCTTCTTGCGAGCTTCTTGTTCTTTTCTCTTGGCTAGGCACGACTATGACTGAATGACTCCAACATCCGAATCTGGCCATGTATCTTAATTTTCAGTTGAGCTATGTACTTTAATTCAAGTTCAATCGTAATAAAATTTCTCGCACGGACAAATAAATAGAAAAAGAAGAAGAAAAGAATAGAAAAAACAAATATAAAATATAAGAAACAGGAAATAAATAGAAATAGAAAAATAAAAGAAATATAAAAAGAAATAGAAAAAGAAATAGAAAAGAAATAGAAAAAGAAATAGAAAAAATAGTAAAGAAAAAAATAAATAGAAAAAGAAATAGTAAAAGAAACATAAAAAATAGAAAAAGAAATAGAAAATGAAATAGAAAAGAAAAGAAACAGAAAAGTAAAAGAAAAAGAAAAGAAAAAGAAACAGAAAATAAAAAGAAACAGAAAAGAAAAAGAATCAGAAACAGAAAAAATAAAAGAAAACAAAAAATGACAACCGGTACCAAAGGTCCCCCATGCAGTTTAACTTAGCCGCGCGGCCAAATCGACTGCAAAGACAGCTAAATCCCCTGCCGTCACAACCACTGCCACACAGCGTCAATGCGGCAGCGGGACCCGCTCACGGCCACGCGTTAGCTTCCGTCATCGCTCCGCCATGCGCCGCGCACCCGGAATCGCAAGACGCGACGTCCGGCCAGCAAGACGCTCCTCTCTTCCTCCCGCCCCTCAGTCCTCCCTTTTCCCGTCGCTGACCCTCACGCGCTACCGAGCCTTGGCCCATCACAGCCTTCTCGACGCCACACGGCTGCGACCACGCGCCACCCGCGCCTTAGCCACCGCCAAAGCCGCTTCGACAAATCCCCTGCCGCGGGGACAGCACGACGCACGGCAGACTCGACACACCCTTGTTGTTGCCAGGCCGCGCTAGCTGCCGGTAGGCCACCGACGTCTGGAGCTCGCGAGCGGGGGAGGAAGGTGGCCGCGATGGCGGCGTCGAGGCGGACGCTGGTGCTGGTGAACCTGGCATCCATCATGGAGCGCACGGACGAGGCGCTGCTGCCGGCGGTGTACAAGGAGGTGGGCGTCACGCTGCACGCCACGCCCATGGGGCTCGGCGCGCTCACTCTGTACCGCTCCTTCGTGTAGTCTGCGTGCTCCCCGCTTGCCGCCTATGCCGCCGTGCGCTACAACCGCGCCCACGTCATCGCCGCCGGGGCCTTCCTCTGGGCCGCCGCCACCTTGAGGTTCCCCGTGAACCCGCGTGTCGACGTGCGCGTGGAGGGATTTTAGGTCGGCGGTGGCGATTGCCGCGAGGAGGATGTCGAGTTTGTGGCCTTGCCGCGAGGAGCGCCGAGTGTTAGGGTACGCGGGTAGGGAGAAAGCAAGTAGAGTAGATAGAGAGTAGATAGAGAGAGTGACAGCTGAGATTCGCGGATGGGTCCCACCGCATCGTCCGTCTATGGAGGAACGCCGGTGTAGGGTTCCGTCGGTGGAGGAACGCCAAGTCCGTGGGTTAGGGTTAGGGTTATTGCTTTCTTCATTTGAATTGTTATCCATTTAGCAATCTCTTATGATCATGACATGATGATGAAATAATTTCTTTCTTAATTTTGTTGGACATTGAGCTATGGAGGACGGCACCTTCGTCCGAGATGAGGAGCAAGAAGATCTCGCGCAAAAAATGATATATGACAGTGCCCGTGCACCGGATCCCGATGGAGAAGCCGTTGTAGATGCCTATGAGTTCTCACATTTTCTGAACGATTTCGGCGAGGGACTTGAGTCTGAAGAAATTAGAAGAGACAACGAAGTGTTCATAACAAACTCCGACGAGGTGTATATTTATATATCAAGTCTAACTTCATCACTAGATGCATTCATTTATTTGTATTGCACTTATTAACGAATCATTTTTCTTTTAGCCTTCTGCATCATCGAGCAAATCTGTTAAAAAACAACGAGTCCCGACGCAACATCTAAAGGGCGAGAGTAGGTTAGCCCTCACCGCATTTAAGGATAGTGTTGAACCGGTGGATCCCAAAGAGCACTGCCACAAATTTACAAATCAAGCTGGAGTTCTTGTTAGGGACCATATACCGATCAACATTCAAGAGTGGCATAAGCCGAAGAACGTGGGCCCTGAAGCTAGTTATGTCAATGATACTCTGAAAAAATTTCTTTGGGACAGTCTACTGACACACTTCAGCCTACCGGAAGACATGACGGAAGGCCAGAAGAAGAAAGTCAAGGAATGGACTCTGAAGAAGATGGCCACACAATTCCAGACCTGGAAGAAAAATTTATGGGACAAATATAAGAATGAAGATCCAGTATTCAATGAAAGTCTAGTGACGATAAAAGATCACTGGCCCGAATTTAAGAGGTACAAGCAATCGTCTACTGTTGTGTCCCAATCGGTGATAAATACGAAAAATGCTTCGAAGAAGGTACATTTCCATCATTTGGGGTCAGGTGGCTACAAGACTGCCATTCCGAAGTGGACAACATTTGAAAATAAACTGATGAGGGCAGGAATCACTCCACAGACATGGGACTGGCCCAAACGGTCCAAGTTCTGGTTGTTCGCGCATGTGGCAGGGTTGGACCCAAAGACAGAGCTGATCGTTGCGAAGGGAAAATGGAAGGAAAATTGAAGCAGTCACGACGCAGCTTATAGATGCAATTGAAAGGTTAGAAAGGGAGAGTACATTCCCGATAGAGAGAATGACGAGCTGACACTCGCTCTGGGGAATCCTGAACACGTTGGACGGGTACGAGCCCTCCCAGGTGTCACCATGAAGGAAGCGTGGCCGGAGTGCGCTGACACTTATAGAAGCCGTTCGAGAAAGAAGAAGAAGGAGTCAGACAGGTTAACGGAATTGTTAAATAGGGTGGAGGCGCTTGAGAAAAATCAGAGGGCACCTGATCAGCCGCTGTTTCTACAGGATCCTGAAGCCGATGCTGCCCCATCTCAGCAGTGTGGGTTCCTCGCATCTTGACGGATGTGGAGGAAGCTACCCCGTGGATTATGTCACGGAGAAGACAGATTGCGAGCTACATATGTTATTCAGGAACGCGCCCGTTAAGGTGGCGGTCGGCTATGTTTACCCAAGTGCAGATGGAGGAACGCACCACCATATGCCCATTCCACCTGGCTGTGTTCGTGTCGGGGTGGATGAAGTTGTTCCGGCTTTTGAATCAGTGGAGCTTGATTTTCCTGGAGGCGACGATGAGAAGACACTTGCCGATTTCAACCACGGTTTCACCCTATGGCCCAAGAAATACATCGTCCTTCTGCAAAGGCCACCGACTCCTCCTCGTAGCAGTCCACATGAGCATCAAAGGCCTTCGACTCCTCCTGCTATCAGTACATATGAGCAGCAAAGTCCACACCTACCTGAGAGGGACCCAGCGTGAGTCCACCATCTCGAGATCCTCCGCGTAAGATAGCGCCCGTTAAGCGGAATGGTACGCCGCCTAGGAAGAGATCTAGAAAGGAGAAACCACTGCCGCATATTGAGAAGTTACCTTGGGAAAAAACTATCGAGGAAAACAAGGAAACCTGTGAGTCCGAGCTAAAAGCCTTTTTTGCTAAGAAAATGCCAGAGATACCTTCTGAGAAGATGCTTGATGCGCGTAGATGTACATGTCCGTTGGGAACCCCAAGAGGAAGGTATGATGCGCACAGCAGCAAGTTTTCCCTCAGAAAGAAACTAAGGTTATCGAACCAGTAGGAGCCAAGAAGCACGTGAAGGTTGTTGGTGGAGGAGTGTAGTGCGGCGCAACACCGTGAAACCGGCGCCAACGTGGAACCTGCACAACACAATCAAGATACTTTGCCCCAACGTAACAGGAGAGTCAATCTCACCGGCTTGCTGAAAACAAAGGATTAAGCGTATCGAGTGGAAGATGGTGCTTGTTTGCAAAGAACAAGAAAGAACAATAATTAGAGAATGTATTCAGATGTAAAAGAATGGACCGGGGTCCACAGTTCACTAGTGGTGTCTTTCCAATAAGATAACTAACATGCTAGGTGAACAAATTACAGGTGGGCAATTGACAAATAGAGATTCAATACATATCAATGATGATTACTATGTGATTTAATCAGAGCATTACGACAAAGTACATAGACCGCTATCCAGCATGCATCTATGCCTAAATAATCCACCTTCGGGTTAGCATCCGCACCCTCCAAATTATGTTGCAAACAACAAATAATTGCATTAAGTATGGTGCGTAATGTAATCAACACAAATATCCTTAGACAAAGCATTGATGTTTTATCCCTAGTAGCAACAGCACATCCACAACCTTAGAACCTTCTGTCACGATCCCAGATTAAATGAAGGCATGAACCCACTATCGAGCATAAATACTCCATCTTGGAGTTACAAGTATCAACTTGGCCGAGCCTCTACTAGCAACGGAGAGCATGCAAGAACATAAACAACACATATATGATAGATTGATAATCAACTTAACATAGTATTCTAGATTCATCGGATCCCACCAAACACAACATGTAGCATTACAAATAGATGATCTTGATCATGTTAGGCAGCTCACAAGATCTATAACAATGATAGCACAAGCGGAGAAGACAACCATCTAGCTACGCTATGGACCCATAGTGTAAGGATGAACTACTCACGCATCAATCCGGAGGCGGGCATGATGATGTAGAGCCCCCTCCCAGTGATGATTCCCCTCTCACAGGTGCCGGCGATCTCCTGAATCCCCCGAGATGGGATTGGCGGCGCGGCGTCTCCGGAAGGTTTTCCGATCGTGGCTCTCGGGTGGGTGGTATCGACGAAGGCTTTAAGTAGGCGGAAGGCGGGGGCACGAGGGCCCCACACCAGGGCCGCGCGGCGGGGCCGGGCCGCGCCGCCTGTTGTGTCGGCTCGGGCCCCACTTCCTTTCCCCCTTTTCTGGAAGCTTCGTGTAAAAATAGGACCCGGGCGTTGATTTCGTCCAATTCCGAGAATATTTCCTTACTAGGATTTCAAACCAAAAACAAAAAACAGTAACTGGCGCTTTATCTTGTTAATAGGTTAGTGCCGGAAAAAGTATAATAATGATTTAAAGTATGTATAAAACATTCAAGTATTGTCATAAAAGTAGCATGGAACATAAGAAATTATGGATACGTTCAAGACTCAACAATACAGTAAATAAAATGAAACGTGGGTTATCTCCCAAGAAGTGCTTTCTTTATAGCCATTAAGATGGGCTCAGTAATTTTAATGATGCTCTCGCAAGAAATAAGAGTTGAAGCAAAAGAGAGCATCAAAAAGCAAATTTGAAACACATTTAAGTCTAACCCGCTTCCTATGCATAGGAATCTTGTACACAAATAAATTCATGAAGAACAAAGTGACAAGCATAGGAAGATAAAACACGAGTAACTTCAAAATTCTCACATGTAGAGAGGTGTTTTAGTACCATGAAATTTTACAACCATATTTTCCTCTCTCATAATAATTTCAGTAGCATCATGAACAAACTCAACAATATAACTATCACATACAGCATTCTTGTCATGATCCACATGCATAAAAGTATCATTACTCACATAAGCATAATCAATTTTATTAGTAATAGTGGGAGTAAAACTATCACAACCATCATTGTAATCATCATAAATTGCAGGCATGGTATAATCATAATAAACTTTATCCTCCATAGTAGGTGGCACCAAAATACCACTATCATTATTATCATCATAAATGGGAGGCAAAGTATCATCAAAGAAAATTTTCTCCTCAAAACTTGGGGGACTAAAAATATCACAACCAGCTTCCCCAAGCTTAAATTATTTCATAGCATTAGCAATAATAGTGTTCAAAGAGTTCATGCTAATAACATTGCTACAACTATTTTGCAAACAAAGTTCCATGGGTTTATTAATTCTCTCTTCAAACACATCATGTCCTAATTCAATATAAAGTTCATAAAGATCTCTAATTTTGTTGTTGTTTTCCATTAAGCCTAACTAGTGAAAATAAAAACAAGTACAAGACTAGACATGATAACAAAGTAAATTAAATGCAAGTAACTAATTTTTTTGTGTTTTGATATAGAGCAAGTAAACAATACAGAAAGTAAAGCAACTAAATTTTTTGTATTTTTGATATAAAGCAAACAAGACAGTAAATAAAATAAAGTAAAGCAAGACAAAAACAAAGTAAAGAGATTGGATGTGGAGACTCCCCTTGCAGCGTGTCTTGATCTCCCCGGCAACGGCGCCAGAAAAAAGATGCTTCATGCGCGTAGATGTACATGTCCGTTGGGAACCCCAAGAGGAAAGTATGATGATGCACAAGAAGTTTTCCTCGAAAGAAACCAAGGTTATCGAACTAGTAGGAGCCAAGAAGCACGTGAAGGTTGTTGGTGGAGAGTGTAGTGCGAGCAACATCGGTGAAACCGGCGCCAACGTGGAACCTGCACAACGCAATCAAGATACTTTGCCCCAACGTAACAGTGAGGTTGTCAATCTCACCGACTTCCTTAAAACAAAGGATTAAGCGTATCGAGTGGAAGATGGTGCTTGTTTGCAAAGAACAGTAAAGAATAATAAAGAGAATGTATTCAGATGTAAAAGAATGGACCGGGTCCACAGTTCACTAGTGGTGTCTCTCCAATAAGATAACTAACATGCTGGGTGAACAAATTACAGGTGGGCAATTGACAAATCAAGATTCAATACATATAAATGATGATTACTATGTGATTTAATCAGGGCATTACGACAAAGTACATAGACCGCTATCCAGCATGCATCTATGCCTAAATAATCCACCTACGGGTTAGCATCCGCACCCCTCCAGTATTAAGTTGCAAACAACAGAGATAATTGCATTAAGTATGGTGCGTAATGTAATCAACACAAATATCCTTAGACAAAGCATTGATGTTTTATCCCTAGTAGCAACATCACATCCACAACCTTAGAACCTTCTGTCACGATCCCAGATTAAATGGAGGCATGAACCCACTATCGAGCATAAATACTCCCTCTTGGAGTTACAAGTATCAACTTGGCCAGAGCCTCTACTAGCAACGGAGAGCATGCAAGAACATAAACAACACATATATGATAGATTGATAATCAACTTAACATAGTATTCTAGATTCATCGGATCCCACCAAACACAACATGTAGCATTACAAATAGATGATCTTGATCATGTTAGGCAGCTCACAAGATCTATAACAATGATAGCACAAGCGGAGAAAACAGCCATCTAGCTACTGCTATGGACCCATAGTCCAAGGATGAACTACTCACCCATCAATCCGGAGGCGGGCATGATGATGTAGAGCCCTCCGGTGATGATTCCCCCTCCGGCAGGGTGCCGAGGTGATCTCCGAATCCCCCGAGATGGGATTGGCGGCGTGGCGCTCTGGAAGGTTTTATCGTGGCTCTCGGTACAGGGGTATTCGCGACGAAGGCTTTAAGCAGGCGGGGGGCAGGTGGGCGTCACGAGGGCCCCACACCAGGGCCGCGCGGCCAGGCCGTGCCGCGCCGCCTGTTGTACGCCTGTGGCCCACTTCCTTTCCCTCGGTCTTCGGAAGCTTCGTGTAAAAATGGGACCCTGGGCGTTGATTTCGTCCACCCCGAGAATATTTCCTTACTAGGATTTCTGAAACCAAAAACAGCAGAAACAACCGGCGCTTCGGCATCTTGTTAATAGGTTAGTGCCGGAAAATGTATAATAATGATGTAAAGTATGTATAAAACATTCAAGTATGGTCATAAAAGTAGCATGGAACATAAGAAATTATAGATACGTTTGAGACGTATCAGAAGACACTAGACCTGGTGAAAGTTATGCGTACCGTTGAGAATCTATATGACCCTGTACCATCGTCGCCATCTGACTATAGGCGTTCTATTGAAAGGTCGTATGACGATATGATGGAGGCGAAAAAACCCACTCAATCGGGTGTCACGGCGAAAAAAAGGAAACAACAAGTCTACCAGTTCGGAGAACAACCCGTTCAATCGGTCCCCCTCTCAAGGTGTTTGACGAGAATGCCATTGAAAGTTCTCGACAAAACACAAACCGATTACCCCATCGCTGAAATAGTATATAAATTTGTTCAAGGGAAAGATTTGGTCGAGAATCTCAGGGAGCTACCAACAAGTATGCTTAACTTGCATACATGTTACAGTAATGCCACAAAGAGAGGGATCGAGACTATCATGGTGCGATTTAAGGAAGAGCACTACTTCCAAGAATACTCTGTGAGCGTTGACTTCTTCGAGCTTTTCCAATTATACAATCTCCGGGCCCTCGACAAATCTATCGTCAGTTGCTATTGTCTGTAAGTGATTTAATTATGTAATTTGAGAAGTCTTTAGCTTTGCTCCTTCATTATCTGCAAATTATAATCTTTTGTGTGCTATATTATGCAGATCGAAGATGCTCGAATGCAAAAGGGATGAAATCATGGACATTGGGTTCATTGACCCAGACACAATGCATGTTAGAACCATAGAAGAACCCCTATATAACAGGGATACACCGGAGACTTTGCTAAGGTTTTTGAAGCGACAACGTGACAAAAGGACAATACTTTGGCCTTACAACTTCCAGTCAGTGTTACTGTCTTATAACACATTCTATTTTTCTCACCATATGTTAAAATATTAACTGATAACTTATATATATGACACTACATATTTAAACGTGCGCGGGTTTCACTTTATTCTTATCGTCATTAAAATGTACGATGGAGAAGTTGAAGTCTTTGACTCACTAACCAAAGAGCCTATACTATACAAGTCTTGTTTTCTTATGCTCAAAAGGTAATTTTAATTCTTATCGGTTTTTTCGTTAATTTCCTGATATCAACTGATTGATAACTCTTTTATGCATTTTCTTTTGTCGGACAGCGTATGTGAAACTTTCATCAAGGAAGATCAGTCCTTTGAATGGGCACCGAAGCTGACATGGCATGCGAACAAAGTAAGTAGTACTACCTAGGTCCACACACCTTTATCATACTTGATTATTGTTTGATTGAATTATATTTTTGTACAGAAATGCGCGAAACAACCACTGGGGACTGATCTATGTGGATACTACGTTTGCGAGTACATCCACAAAATTGTCAGCGAGAGAACGGATAATCAAAGAAATAAAGAGGTACGAAAACAATATTCACAAATTTATTTTGTTACCATAAGTTGTGCTGAGTTTCAGTAATAATTGTTTGATTGTGATTTGATATATACACACACATACACACATAGCTCATGTATTCATTTGTATCTTATTCATTTACAGTTGGCAAGAAAGCGGGACAAGATCTCAATCGAGGAGCGCTTCAAAGCTATTGACGAGGAATTGGCGGGATTTTTTCCTTTCGGACGTCATACCACCATTCGGAGAGTACCACTATGCATAAAGATCTACATGTAACATATAGTTTGTCTCGGAGAGTACCACTATGCTACATGTAATAGATATATAGTATGCCTCAGAGAGTACCACTATATATGTATGAAGATCGATCTCCATGCATGCATGTACTACTTGATTTGTGATCTTATGCAATTACATGTGTTATATTATATGCACCAAGTTGATATGCATCACCTTGATCTTCATGTACTACCTAAACCCAAACGCGTTTCTGGTGCATCGATGCGATATGAAACGGTCCGATACCCCTAAACCCCTCCAAAAACCCTAAACACTGAATTCTCTGCCGCGACAGAGATTTATGCATTTTCTCTGCCGCGGGTGCCAACCTTTGGTACCGGTTCGTATTACAAACCGGCACCAAATCTCCCTCGCCCTGAGCTCTCCTGGTGGCCCACGTGGAGGCCCCTTTAATACCGGTTCGTAAGGAACCGGTACGAAAGGGGGGGTGGGCTTTTGTACCGAACCTTTTGTATCGGTTGCTTAACCGGTACAAAAGCCCCTCTCAAACCAGTATTGATGCCCCTTTTTCTACTAGTGTTGCTGATGCTGATGAACTGCTACTTGTTCTTGATGATGAACTGCTGTCTTGTATTGATTTACTACCATGTGCTAACTTTTGAACTGCTGCTATGTGTTGTTGTGGTGGTAAGGTCACCACTTGGTTAGAAGTGGTTACCAGAAATGGGCCGGATGCAGCCAAACACACAAATTTGCATCGCACATGTCAAAAGTACTTCCATGCATGCCAACCACCAAACGGGCTACGCAAAGTGTTCCAACTCATGCTTCACAAGCAGAACATGGCCCAATGTTGTATTTGCTTAGCGCTGCCCACCCAACACTGCCCAATTAAGCTGCGAAAAGGCTGCAGGCTACCAAACACGTCATATATATATGATGAAATCTAGAGCACCTGTATTCTTTAACATGGACGCATATAGATTAATAATATTCTGACACGATTATTTTAATAAATTTGTTTGTACACTATTTTGCCGGTGCGCAAAGCTTTGTGCAAGGGCATTATTGTTTTTTCAAATAAAACGTGCAAGCTAAGGTGCCTTTTCTCAAGCTAGCAGGAGAGCCTCCTTGCACCCAGTACTACCGTCGCAGCATCAAAAAGGCTATGTTGAAAGGACCGGTTAAGGGTACGAGACTCATTTCCCCCCAACCTGCTCCCAAGCCACTACAGTAACTGCTCCCTCCCTCTTCTTCTCCGGTACTGCTCCTTCCTCCTCTCCGCCGGAATAGACGGCCGGAGATGGAGAGGAGATAGCGCCGGTTGTATATATGTAGGTTTTTCTCCCAGCTTTCGTCCCATGGTGGCGTCTTGGAGCGGTGCCTCAGATTTAGGCGGCAAGATCTGGGGAGTAGGGTTCTCATCCCTGCAGCTATGTCTCCGGTGATCGGAGCATACGCGCGAGGAGAGAACCACCGTCTCCGACAATAAAGTAGTTGCCGCGGAGCTGCTGTTGCCGAGGAGCTGCGAAGCGGAGCCCCCCCTGGCCGGCCATGGAGGCGAGGGGGAGGGGCGATGCTTTCTGCGGCACGCGGTGGAGCTTCTTCTGGCCGGCCGTGGAGGCGAGGAGGAGAAGCTAAACTGGGTGCTCTCCCCGGTGGAGCAGAGATCCAGGTTCTTCTCTCTGGCTCTGGGTGTGGTGAGCTCTTGGGTTGTTCTTCCTCCTCCTTGTGGTCGTGGATACAGACAGGAGGGGGACAGGCCCAACGCTCGTCGAGATGGAGTCGAGAGGCACATGGGTGAGCGTGCGGTGCTCACCGAGTTGGAAGCTTTCTATCGGCGGCAGATATCAAGCGTCGGCGCCGTCCGCCGTCGCTATTTTTGGCTAAGGGGGCCTCTCCGCACCTCGGACGAACCAGATCCGGGGACTATCTACTTCCTCCAGGCCGAAGAGCTGAAGGGGAAGATCTTCGATCTTGGCGTGGTGATCCATCCTGGTGACGAACCAAGTGGCGCAGTCCCCGGCGTCGCCGCTAGCGACCATGGCCCAAGATCTAGTCGACGCGGTGGAGAAGAAGGACCCGATTGCTTTCCTTTTTATCTTTCTGGGTTCCTTTTTGTAAAATCTCTGGACTCTTGTGCTATTGTTCCCAAAGCCAAGGTCCTCCTTGTAATTGTTCCCACCGACTAATGAAGCTTCCAGGCCCTTCACGGCCTTATCTGTTAAAAAAAAAAGGAATAACCGATATGGCAGCTTTGTCGATCCAGAAGTTGTACGCATCTGCCCATAGCATTTAGCGCTCGATCGTCAGACGTCGCTCTCGAGCTTATCTCCACGCCTCTGAGCCGTACGTGTACGTAGTCATTTAAAACACGGTATAAGGCTGTCAAGAGCTGTGGTGAGAGCCAATGATTTTTACGTACCTACTTCGTCAGTCTCATATTAGTAAAGATAACTATCAAAGATTTAAATATACTTATACATACAATATATCTTGATACATCTAAATCAGTGATAACTATTATAGAATAGAGAGAGTTGCAGTTTTTTTTCTTCCAAAATAAACGAATCTACAATGTAAAACATGTTTAGATACATGCGTACATAGACCAAAACTAACCAAAGACGTGGCATTTAATTTTGAACGGAGGCGATGCTAACTGCAGTGCTGTAGCGTAGAGCGCAGCAGTATTTAACAGGTCGCAAAGCAAGCATGTAGTGTTTGCCCTAGCCATGCATACTTACGCCCAAAAATAAAATCAAGCGTGTTTTGTGTTGGGTGGAGAGAAGATAAATGACCTCACATCCCACCCAGTCTGTGTGAAAATGAACTTCTGAGAATAGCTTCGACCAATAGATTTTTTTTTTTCGAGGTGGACGGGGGGGAAAAGACCCCACCGGTTGTTATTCATACTCGAAAACGGCCAAGAAGCCAGTCCATGTACACAGGAGGGAAATACAGGGGGGGGAGGAGAGTTTCTTTTATTCTATGCAACAGCTCTAGCAAGAAGGCTAGACCGGAGCCGGTCGAGTGGCTCCCGGTCGGACGGGCGGAGACGCCACCTCCAAAGAGAGAGGTCGTCGCCGGCCCGACGGAGGGTCGAGGCGGTAGAGTGGGCCACCCCATTGAAGACGAAGTCGTTCCTGGACTTCCAAATGGACCAGAGAACGGTCGCAAGGCCGAAGTGCCACGCGCCCAAGGGTGTCTGGGGGGGGGGGGCTGGAGATCCCAAATGGAGAAGCTGCCGACTGGGATTGGGACGTCCAGGGCAGCCCAGAGATCAGCAGCTCTGGGGCAGTCAAAGAACAAGTGGCGCCCTGTCTCGGGGGCACCGCAGGAGGCACATGCGGAGGAGGGGGCGCACCCTTTGTGAAAGAGGTTCACTCGGGTGCTTAGCCTGTCGATGTCGAGGAGGTACGCGAAGATCTTGACCTTGGTGGGTATCCTGAGAGACCAGGTCAGGCAGGCCGCAGAGTCGACGGGCCGCGCCGGCGAGAGGGCGCGGTATGCCGCGCGCGAGGAGAAGGAAGGCGCTGACGGCGAGTCGATGGAGCGGCGGTCGCTCCCCTCCGAGAGCGAGGTGGTGTCGATGAAGCGTCGCACAACCCGGAGCTCCTCCTCAGCAGCACTAGTGAGGCGGCTCTGGAGGTCCAGCCCCAGCGACACCACCGCGGCCACGGAGGCGTGGGGGCGTGTACTGTGGGAGAAGAGGGCGGGGAAGCGTGTCGCGAGCGGCTCCCCGGGGAGCCACTTATCCAGCCAGAAGGAGGTGGAGCGCCCGTCCGCCACAGTCACTCTAGTAATAGAGCGGTAGAGCGGGAGGCACTCCGCCACAATCCTCTCCAAGAAGGAGGGGGAGGACGAGGGGGCTCCCAGATCGCGACCTGAGTGAGAGAAATACCAAGTCTTCCAAGGCAGGTGGTTAGGTTGATGAAGTTTATGGATAAAATTGAGGAGCAAGCACCTGTTCTGCCGGTGGAGATCCTTGACGCCGAAGCCACCCTCCTGCTTAGACAACAAAACTTTATCCCAAGCGATTAGACAGCGAGCACCAGAGCACGAATCCTTCCCAGTCCAAAAAAAGGCACGACGTCTCTTGTCAATACTCTCAATGACCCCACGCGGTAGCAAGAAGGAACACATGTAGTAAGTAGCAAGATTATTCAGAACAGCATTACACAACACAAGTCTACCCCCAGCAGACAACAGATGCGCGCGCCAGCCTGAAAGTCTACGGTCGAAAGAGAGGAGGAGAGGGGCGAAGGCTGAGCTTGGGAGTTTGGTGGGCGAGAGGGGCAAGCCCAGGTAGGGTTGTGGGAAGGAGGAGATGGGGCATCCTAAGACAGAGGCCATAGCAGAGGCGATAGACGCCTCCGTGTGCATGGGGATGAAGCAAGATTTGTGGAAATTGATCGCTAGCCCAGTGGCTGAGGCGAAGTCATCCAGGACTTGCTTGAGACAGGTCGCAGCCTCAAGGGAAGCTTGGCAGAGGATCAGGGTATCGTCAGCGTATTGGAGGACCGGGCACGGGGTATCGGGGGAAATGGGGTGGGCCAGGGAGCCGGAGGTCCAGGCACAGCGGATAAGGCGCTGTAGCATGTCTGCCACAATGATAAAAAGGTAGGGAGAGAGGGGGTCACCCTGACGAAGGCCGTTTCGACAGCGGATCCAGCGTCCGGGAACACCGTTGAGCAGAACGGCAGTATGCCCAGTGGCGAGGATCATTTCCATCCAGAGGCACCAGCGTTCATCAAACCCCCTAGCCCTCAAAATGTTGAGGAGGCTGGCCCAGTTAACCGAGTCGAAGGCTTTGCGGAAATCAATTTTGAACACGAGGGTGGGGGCGCGTCTAGAGTGACAGCATCGAAGGAGATCTGCCGCGTAGACGATGTTCAAAATAGATATGCATCGAAATATAAACAAACACAAGCACACACAAAAAAGATAGAAGGATTTAAATCTCCTCAACACGAGAAGGAAAAAACCACGGGTCTGGTCGACGAAAGATTCACTATGAGCTCTAGAACATCTTGAGATTACAACACACTCAGCTCGTTGCCCACCGATAGCAACAACATCAACCACAAAGGCAAGATACAACAAAGCCAGAGATATCATAATTTTTGTTCCCTTCGATATTCAACAAACTGCACTTAAACGGCAGATCGAATCAACACCAAATTTGGTAGACAACCAGAAATATAAGTTCTCAACATATTGACCAAAATATCATCTCAATCGGACACAGGTCAAGTAGATAAACATATCCACATATGAAGAAAACATTCCTTGAACCATCAATAACATGGACATGAATTTAACAGTAGCCCAAGGCAACACAGTGCATAGCATAGCGTCTAAATTGATGGGTCACGGTGAGCATATCAGAGCATAACATAAATTCCAGGCCTCTATCAATGAACTGGGATGCTCTCTAAAGCATCAGCAACACTAGAATCGTAAGCAAATCAAACCTAGGGGTAATTATATCTGACAATATCATGAACTAAGAACCTAGCGCAGGTTCATTAAGCATCGTGAATAGGCAACAATAGGAATTACACAAGCCAACGAGCATTAGAACATATAGCCAACCACAGAGTCATGGCTAGCAAGCAGCCACTAGAGTAGCAGGGGAAGGATAAGCAGAGAGGAGTAGCATCAATCGGCAACCACAGCCGCACAGTGAGCCGATGGCGTGGCATGCGCCAAGCCACGATCTGCCGATGGTCTGGCAACACCGCCACCATCATAAGGTCATATAGTGAAGTAACTTGACAAGAATATACGACACGTTATTGTAAGCATTACCTTTATAGTGGGTAGTAACTTATATGAGGTGTCATGCATTATATCATTCATTATGTTGTAGATTCATCTTGCCTTGAGGTGTGTGATGTTATGGTAACATAGCTAGTTACCACCTCACTTTTTTATTTATTTATTAGCATGCCATGTCACCAAACTGCCTTGAGATGTATGATGTTACTAGCTATGTTACTCCCACTATGAGCAGTCTAAGACCACCAGGAGCCCAATAGCCACAACGAAGCCATGTCAAGGTGCGGAGGAGATCCCAGAACGAAATCCTAGACACGGGTTTGGGTTGCGCGAGCACATGAAAGCGCAAGGAAGTTAAATCGATGCAGACCAATCGCCGCAACATTGAGCGTCATGTCGAACTTGACCAACGATGGCGGCCAAGGCAGTGGGAGTCGGCCGGAGCAGGTATAATTTTTATGACATATATTCTATATTTTATTGATGAAAGTAATAATTAAAGTAATTTTTTAAACTACGTGCACGCCGGTAAACCGATCCAGAGGAAGTAGTAGGGAAATAACAGAACTTAAAGATGCCAATAATTGCACACTTTTTGAAAAAATAACTTGGGAATACAACCTGCAGATCGATCGATCAATGTACCCAGCATATTTTATTCATCGATCCGGTAGGTATCAACGGTGTCCGTACACCACATGCCACCACCGTCGGATGGATCACGGCAGCCGCCTCTGATTAAAGCGATTCTACTAGCCATCAAAGTTGGGACATATGCAGTGCGTTTTGCAGATAACTGAAACAACAGCCAGTAGCTGCTCGCTGCTTGACGGGCAACAGTACCATAAATCGCGGCCAATATTATCTCGACTGCAAGGGAAGTAAAGATAGGCACAAGGTACACTGTTAAATTGTCTGCTCAAGGACGGGCCGCTTGCAGCCACGGCGGATGTTTGCTCCCACGCGCTCGAGCTTAACTTTTTTTTTTTTTTTTTTTTTGAAACGGGGCACGCGCTCGAGCTTAACAAGAGCCGATACAAATGTCTTGCTGACTTCCCCCGTGGCCGTGCAGTATCTTCGTTGCTATTGTTCACAACACCATGAACCTTGAACTGCAATGACTTATTCAACGGAGTAGTTCGGCACTATCCTCACAAGGCCACAACGACAAGGTTCTAGGCTAGAGCGGAAGGGATTGCTAGATTCATGTAGTTTAGCTGTCTTTTGCACGTTTGCTTGACAACCAACTTAAGTATCTGATACATTTGGGATTTGCTAGTTCTCAGCTTAGCTTTTCTTTTTCGATAAAATGAATATATTAATATCGAGATACCGATTACATTCAGTCTTTGCAACAACGCAATACCCTAATGGTAGTACGGATGCACACAACCAAAAAACAAAAAGAAACTAAAAAATAAAAAGTCCCGCTACGGTATTCCAGCACTACCAGCAACAATACATCCACCGCCAGGACAACACCTGAACTTCAGGCTCTCCAAAAGCGACGCCTCCAAGAAGGGAACAGTGTGCAAGCGCTGTCATCGCCCGATTAAAAGATCTTAGGTTTTCATCGCTGTCGTCGCCCGATCAAAAGATCTTAGGTTTTCACCCTGAAGATAATCTCCGCTCTCAAAACAATGCCTTCAACAAGGTCACTGCGAGACACAACCAATTAAGGCCAGAACTTAGATTTTCACCCTGAGAGTTCAGACTCCGAACTTCACCTATGTTGCCACCCCCACATTCATACTGCTGATGCGAAGCCCGAAATACCAAGCCAGTCCCTCAACAGCGGAAAGATTTGAAACTCCATTGCTAGTCCTCCAATCCGGCCTTCATGATCACTACAAGAAAAACCTTCCATAGATACATTTTACTAGAGACACTTCCTACTTTGCCTCATTAAAAATCACATTAAGACACTTTGCATATTGTAGTGGCACTTTTTGAGGCACTTCAGAAATAGTCTCAAATGTAGGGACATTAGTTGAGACATTTCGGTAAGGAATTGCAATTTTTATATATAGACAACTTATGAGACACTCCAAAAGTGTCACATATAAGTTATCAAGAGGCAATCCATGATACACTTCATTTTATGTCTTTACATTTCCTCTAGAGGCAATGTTTGAGGCATTTTGCGTGTTCTCTAGAGACATTTGTTCTATGTTTGGGTCATGGTGGGCAATACTAATTAGAAATTTGTTCCAAGTATCAACATATACTTGTGAAACGGTGAGATGGTTAATGGATTAAGTCTTAATCATTAAGGTCATGAGTTCGAGCATTGCTTTTCACATGGTTCCTTCATATTTATTTATACTAGAGACACAATATAATGTCTCTTTTATGTCTTCTAAATGTAAAGACATTATTACTATTGTCCTTAGCACGTAGATACACCGCCTTGGACCAAAAAAGTGTCTCTACATGCCAATTATCTTGTAGTGGATATTCTCCACCCCTGACTTCACCATGGACCAGAAAGTCACCTCATGGCAAGAAAGAACAGAACTTTGCGCTGCTCCCTCCAGAGCAAAACGGTCAGAATAAAAGCATGGGTGCACATGACCGAATACCACCCGATCCAGTAAACTCCAGACAAGAAATGCACTGTTACATTCGCTGGCAGAGCCTTCCGGAACTCTACACTCCGGCCAGATCAAGAAGGACATGCCTTAGGAGGTCTTAATCTTCGCACAAGATAAACCCTAGGACTGCCGCCTTTATTCAGGTCGGGCCCCAATGCCGCTGACCATCCCATGTAGAAAGGGAAGCAATGCGATCTCCACCCACGTAGGTCGACAGGCACACCGCCGTGGCACCGTGGCCCTCCGGGCCCCAACGGGACCAGATCAGGCCCAGCACCGCGCCGCCGCTGCCCACCCGCTGCCGCTTTAGCAGATCAGCCACCGTTGACGATAACCATCGCCGCCGTCGGAGAAGAACGGGCGCCGCCCTCCAAACCCAAGACCGCGCCTGGCCGGGACCCCGGCGCTGCCGTGCCTCACGGGCCTTGCCCGGCCACACCTTCAGCAGCGGCGGAGAGAGGGATTGAGGACGAGGAGGGGACCGAGTGGCGGAGAGAGGTTGCCCCGGGGCGGCGTGGCGCCGCCGCCCGGGGGTTAGGGTTGGGGAGGGTTCTTCTGGGTGCTGTTCTCTCAGCATAGGTGAGAACTAACTTCGTGCTGAGTCAAGTTTCACACCATTCAATTTGCATCGTGATTTATGCTAATCATGAGTTGCAACTGAACTTTGATGACATCATCTGACTGAGAACGAAGTTAGTTGAAATAGTCACACCGATACATTTTTATTTTTTATTGGTTTTGCTAATTCTCAAATTTATAAGAATTTGTCTAAAATTAGCTTAATCTTCAGTTGACTCATAGATCGTATAATTTCTTCGTGATTCGTGCTAGCCACGAGTTGCAAATTCGAATTGATTTTTTTTCCAGTTGCACATGGAGTTACAACTAAGAAAAAATGTCCTAGACCATTGCATTGCTTCATGATTTGTGGTAGTCATGAATTGCAACATGAGAAAAACACCTAATTTTTTTTATCGTGATTCGTGCTAGTCATGTGTTGAACATTAATTGCTTATGATATTTCATTACATCACCTGGCTGAGAATTACATTAATTTCCATTCGACCGAGAATTAGTCTCTCCCGTTTCATATAGAAGTTGAAATCACTGACATGCGAAACGGTTTATCAGCCTGATAAAAAGTTAAAAACAGTCTCCTTCACCCAAGAAAATGTCCTTGTTCTGCGATCATATTAATCGAGAAAATCATTAGCTGCTGTCCTTGCTGTGCTATGTCAATCATGCATCGCTTCATGAGCATGTGAATATAGGTAGGAAGCACATGTGTAAATGTACATATATCGTAGCATAAACGAGTACTAGTAGCGTTTTCCCTTTGTATGTTTCTATACGGACAGTATATATTTCCCTGGTTCGTGCAATGAGCAGTGATGATTGAGGAACAGAGAGATCAACTCCGTGGCCCGCGATCATCCTTCTGCGCCATGACTCATATGCATGCATGCCTGAGCTAGCAGCCATGGGATCAATGCTGATCGTGGCCTACGTCGACATTTTTAGCAGCTCGCGCGGGTCGCGTCGTGCTGCTTGATTTGCATCTGTAGGACGACGGATCTGCTGCACAAACCGTAGCGGTACACTCCGCTATATAACTCTAGTGATCCCTTCACCGGTAATTAAAAGTCCATCACTGCATCAGGATTCAGGAGTCGCCTGCGGCGCACGTCCTGTAGATCTCGGGAAACAGAGGATTAAACCCTGAACAGTGACTTGCGTACGGCTTCGCAGGTATACACACCTACGGATGCTGTACTGTACAAGGTTTCGAACTGTCCTGGAGATCTTATCCTAGATTTCCCTTTGTCGGGTACTTTCTTTGTTTCATAATTCTTATCAAATGTTCAATTAAAACTTAAACTGGAGATCTTATCCTGGAATGATATTATCTTTAATAAACAAAAATGTACAATTTTTTTGCAGGTTATCCTTCGTGCGGCGCATTGGCTACAACTATGGACATGTTTGCTCCCGGTAGACCAGCGGGATACCATGGTTACTGGATGCAACCAGCTCCTGGAGGTGCTACTGGATGGCGACACATTAGCAGAATTTTAGATGGATAATTCTTTGTATACCTTCCATCGACACTTGTTCTGTTTTGATATTTTAGTTTTCTCCGGTTATCAGACTTTCGTTATGTAATAAGTACTACACTGTGACGTTTTTATTTAATAAATGGCTGTGTGCATCGATTGATGCAGAGGCCGGGGCTATGCTCCCATATCTAAAAAGAATTAAAACTTAAACTAAAAGCAAAATAAAATTATGATGGTAATGTATATGATTTGTGCCTGCAAGTTGCCAAAATAAGTTTTGCAGCGTTTAGATATTTTCGATCAAGATTTTTTTTTAACAAGAAAATAGTGAGAAAAAGAAATGCCGGCTTACTAAATGAGTTTTATTTTTCACCTGAAAGATCAAGGAGGCCTAGGTGTTCATGATCTTGATGTTAAGAACATGGCTCTTATGTCCAAAGCTACGTACTTACCGAAGATGGGGTATGTCATATCATTCTAAGGAGAAAGTATGTTGGCTCACGTGCATTATTCCAAGTTTATTGAAAACCTAGAAACTCGTTTTTTTTTTTATTGGCCATACCGATGAAGAAGCATTTTTTACCATATGGTTCTTTCTCTATTAAGGGTGGATCTGAGATAAGGTTATGGGAGGATAAACAGTTAGGAAATACCATTCTCCATGAACAATATCTAGCTCAGTGCAATATTGTGCGTCACAAGAGCGATACTTTAGCTAATGTGATGTAATTGTCTGTACCAAATGTGACGTTCAGAAGAGATCTTGTTAGGCCTAGCTTGCATCTTGGAATGTGTTACTTCAACATCTAAGGGACTGACGAGTTTTGTTGGAATCTACATGAGAACGGTAAATTCTCTGTGGATTTTATGTATAGAGCATTGATTCAGCCTGTTGAGCCAGTCCCTAATTATAAGATGATTTGAAAAATGAAGATACCACTAAAGACTAAAGTTTTTTCCATGGTATCTTAGTAGGGGGTTATTCTCACTAAGAATAACCTCGTAAAAACACAATTAGCAGATAAGTAAAAAATGCGTCTTGTATCATCAATGATGAGACAGTTTAACTCTTATTCTTTTGGTGCAAGATTGCTAGATCTATATGATCAATCATTCAAATATGTTCTACCATATTTGGCAATTGGCTAAAGAGAGTAGATCATATGTTTAAAATACTTATTAGGATGGGAGCGCTTGCCGTTATTTAATCGCTTTGGCTATGCATAAATGATAAGGTTTATTTTTTCTTTAATGCAAGTTATCTATACCGGTGCATCACTTTGCTCCATTTATGGTAGTCTCTTTAGAGTATGGGGTACCGCAATTTCTTTACGGAAGTGTCTAGTTGGTTGGAGTATTTTTCTCAGGATTGGACCTCCACCGCCTTAGTCATCGATACAATTTCACTTTGATTTCGTGTATTAAGCATTTTTCTTCTTGTATCCGTATAGGTTGGAGACTGAACAACCGTGTGCATCTTTGTTATTTAGAGGCTGGATATAATCCTTAAATATTTAATTAATAAACTTTCTTTATCGAAAAATCCAAGCATGCATGTGGTAGGCGGCACGGGCATAAATCTTCATCTGGTAGTACATCGTATCTCAAGCAAACAAACCTCGTAACTTACGTCTACTGCACTTCAAGAGATATCTAAGGTAGCTAGAGATGCACGTACACGTGCATCTGCGCCTGCGGTATAAATCGGCCTGACGTCTTGGTCTCAGAAAGAAACAACATCCGCATCCCATAATCACGTAGCTGCATCTCCTGCAGTCATCTTAGCCAACGTCCGTGCCATCGCCCATCGATCGATCGACAGTATGCGGGTCACCGTGCGGGAGGAGGCGATGGGGGAGGAGGCGGCCGGCGTGGTGCAGCAGGCGGTCTGTCTGGCGAGGAGCCGGGGCCATGCGCAGGTCACCCCGCTCCACATTGCCAGTGCCATGCTCTCCGTGTCCGCAGCCGGCGTCCTCCGCGCCGCCTGCCTCAGGTCCCAGTCCCACCTGCTCCAGCTCAACGAGCTCGACCTCTGCCTAGACGTCGCGCTCGACCGCCTCGCTTATGCCCCGATCCACATGCCCCGTGGGAACGATGGTGGATGGCACGTCGGCCCGGTGCCGTCCAACGCGTTCGTCGCCGCGCTGAAGCGGGCGTTGGCGCACGGCCGGCGCCGGGGCGACGTGGACGGCGGTAAGGTCGAGCTCAAGGACCTCGCCGTCTCCGTTCTCGACGACCCGACCGTGGACCGCGTCGTGAGCACGGCCGGCTTCTCGAGTTCGCAGCTCGGGGCCGTCATCTCGTCGGAGGAGTCGTGTAGGGCTAGCTGCGGCATTACGACTTTACCCGCTCGGGTTTCCATCAAGATTAGGGCAGGCCAACCATCCATTCAAACGGTGCCGGAGCTCCATTGGTCAGTCGTCGCCGACGTCCCAAGTAGAAGGTAGCTTACTACTTTCAGAGTGTCGCGTGCGCGTTTATCTGTCTGACATTTTTTTCTTTGACCGACAGAAATGACAGCAGTTCCTTGCGTTCCTCTATAGGTTTAGTTTGCTGTTCCGTTTTGCCCACGATGGTGACGCGGTAATCCCAGACTTACGGACAAACTGGGTTATGGAAACCTTACGGGCCAACGTGGGTTGCATTGAGTGGGTTGCATTGATTGGTTAGAATTTGATCCCCTCCTGAAAAACCGGGGCTCTGATCTTGGATTTCCACCTGTGATCTTTTTTACGGAAAAATCATACGGACTAACAGATCAGAGGGGGAAATCCAAGATCAGCCCCGGTTTTTCAGGAGGGGATCAAATTCTAACCAACCAATGCAACCCACGTTGGCCCGTAAGGTTTCCGTAACCCTGTTTGTCCGTAAGTCTGGGATTACCGATTAAGCAGTGGTGGACCCAAAGCCTGGACAAACATGTCTAAGACAGTTATTTTTTAAAAACAAAACCAATGTATAAGTAAGAAAATATAAGTAATAGCGCGTCGACAAGTTTGGGCGGCTGCCCGGGCTAAAGGGATAGTAGATCCGCCCCAGTAGGTAACGTGGTTAGTCATCTATTTGATTATTTAACACATGCTTCTCACGAGCTTACTTCATAATTTACTAGGTCCCACATGTCACTCAGCCCTTAAACGTGTCAAAGTGTCCCACCAGTTCCGATTACCTACAGTTAGCCACCTTAGGCTAAAAGTGTGGCAAAGGTGACAACCTTAGTTTACCAACAAATTATGCATGCCCAAATACTTCATTGTACACACCACAACTGCAATGGTCACTCTAAACCAAGGTTTAAAATAACACGCTATTTCTTCGCTATTAGCACGCTATAGCATATTTTGACAGTACACGCTAAATTCTAGTAATTTTTGCTCGCTATGACGCTATTTGCGAAATAGTATGTTTTATCGTGCTAAAACATCATAGCGTTAGGTCACTATTTTTTACAGACCATTGATACAAGGGTTTGAGTTCTCCTCGTTAAGAAAAGTAGAAATTTTCTTTTATTTGTTGTGGTGATGAACGTTAATCTGTTGATTACTCTTCTAAATCTAAAGATAATATCAGTAATACTGATAATTTTTAATAAATAATTTATACAATATCGTTACCTCGTGAAATATTGATGTTAGGTTTCTAACAAATTGGAGGAACTAATTTTGTATGTGATTATGTATGTATGAATCTGTCACTTTTGGACCAAAATCCTTTAATTTTTAGACTTTATTTGGTTTTTTGTTTCAAAACTCTATTTGGAATATAGCACGTTATTAGCACGATACAGCGTGCATAGCATTTAGAGGATGCCGCTGCTATTTCTTTTAGCACGCTATTTTAAACCTTGCTCTAAACCAATCCAACAACCCCTAACCCTAACACCGATGAAGTGTATTCCCAAGGTCTTCTGTGCCTTGGTCACTTCCATGTTTCGAGCACTCCGCCTCGCTCGTAACCCTAACCACGCCAAAATCTCTATTGTGAGTTATTTTTGTCGTCATCACTAATGCTTAACCAACACATCTCACCTCCCACTTCACTAAAGTGAGCTTGGTATGGAGTACACCTTTACAAATGTTAATTGAGTCAACAGAAAACATAAAGGAACAGAGTGAGTAACTACCTCCACGGGAGCTACTGTCACCCCCCATATTAATTGAAAAGGTACTACGCATAATTTATTGTCTTGTGTGGAAAAAGATATTTAAGTGTCAATAGCAACAACCAATATAGGTGCAGCCTGCAACTTAATTTACATATAGCGTTTTAAGAAATTTATTTGAGGTATATATAGTGCAGTGTATCTAGACATGCATTTTGGACTCTGGAGCTAACATTCGCTGTTTTCTTGCAGTGGTAATCAAGCTAGCCAACCAAACTCAGGAGCAACGCGAACAGGCTTCTTTGACGGTGCCGAGCTAGGCGGGACGGCCGCGATCCTTCCTCCGTGGCTCCGCCGCTACCAAGACATAATTCCCACCGGAGCGACAATCGCCGGCACTAGGATTCTTCCAGTAGACGTACGTATGAAACGTGGAGGCATCCAAATCCGAGGTATATCTAACTCATTTTAACGTATGTCTACCTCGACTCTGCAGGCTGTTCGCCGCCGGGCGAAGTTCACGGAGCTCACCGCGCAGAATATGAAGATACTTTGCGACGCGCTGGAGCTGCGCTGTCCGAGGCACGGGGACATCGTGCCCGGCATATCGAGCACCGTGCTCTTGTGCCGATCCGGCTTGACGAGGAGGATGTCGTTGAGGAAGCAGCAGCCTACTAGCTCCTCGTCGTCTCCGACGACTACTTGGCTGCTCTTTCGAGGAAGGGACGCCGGCGGCAAGACGGCGATTGCACTGGAGCTGGCGAAGCTCATATTCGGCTCCTACGGCAAGTTCACCGCCGTGCAGGCCGCTAGCTCCGACAAACCAACACACAACGGCAAACTCACCCTCAAGAGGCAGAGATCACCGGGCGACGGCAATGGCGACTACGCCGGACCAAGGCTGTTCAAGGCGATCCGGGAGAACCCTCACCGTGTTATACTGATCGAGGGCGTCGACCGGCTGGATCACGATTCCGAAATGCGCATCAAAGACGCGATCGTGGCAGGGACGCTGAGTGGATGCAATGGCGACGTGGTCGGTCTGGAGGATGCTATCGTCGTGCTGTGCTCTGACGTGTTGGAGTCGGGGTCTATGGTTTCCTCCCCTCCGGTGAAGCCACGAAGTAGAAATAACGTACAAGACCGCGAGGAAGGAAGCGACATGGGGAAGAAAGTGAGGTCACGTCGTCGTCGTCTTAGCTTGGATTTGAACGTGTGCGCAGATGGTGAAGAAGAGGAGGAGGGTGTTCCAGCTGAAGATTCGGCGATCTTGGATGTGGTGGACGGTGTTTTCCATTTTCATTAGCTACCAAGAAGAATATTAGTATATGGAGTTGATTAATATCGACTGAGAATTAAGCTAATTTCCAGTTAGATTATGGAGTTTCGGTTGTAACTCACGTTGCAATTTGTAATTACCATGAATCACGAAGCAATCCAGTAGTTCCGGGCATTTGCAACTATGTTGTTCATGACTAACAAAAATCACTAAGTAATCCAAGTATCTGTAAGTTTTTTCTCAATTACAACCCTACGTGTAACTTAGAAAATCTCAGTTGCAACTCATACCATCAGGAATTATAGTGCAAACATATAATCTACTAAGACTCGACTGGAATTAAGCTAACGAGCATTTATTAGCATTGCTCGAATCACTAGATGGTATTTCTACTCATTTTGAGAGTTTAACATTTAAAATGAACAGTTTAAGAGTTTAGGGTGCATTTTCTTTTTGTTTGGAAAACAGGTGTAACACCCACCCCCAGCCTGTGCGTACAAGATACTCCTTCCAGTTTAAAATTAATTAACTCAACTTTATCTTAATTATATATATATGTTTAGCTAGACAATATTGAGTTATTCAATTTGAACCGAAGAGAGTATCATTTTGTTTTCATTATTACAAATAGCGCGACATGGGATAAAGGAAAAAAGGCCACCTTTTTTTTGCGAAACACAGTACATACATAGACGCTCACATATACGCACATACACTCATCCCTATGAACGCGTGCACGCACACCCTACCCCTATGAGCACCTCCGAGAGACTGCATCCAAGAAACTTCATCCAGTGGGCCAATCTTGAGATTGATGAAGTCACCATAGGTTCCTCGCTATTGACGGAACGTCGCCTCCCAAAAATATTCCACCTTTAATAAGACACCAAAGAGTCAAATCTCTGCCCTCCTAAACACCCAAGACCACCTAACGTGTCACGTACATAACAGCCTAGTATTACCGAATACGTCGTCCAAACTAGTTGAGCAGATACCACGCCACCATCTCCAAATAATTGCACCCACTAGTCATTTAATCCCACGCGTCCACAAGTTGAATAGTCAGGCCAAACATCATAGTTTACGTACGGTCTAATATGGTTTTTGTTTCTGTTATAGTGCACTGCTTTTTTTTTTTGAAAATGTTATAGTGCATTGCTTTGCGGAAATTCAATTTGGCACATGGGAGCATATGCTCCTGCCACCGGAAAAACATTTTGAAATGTTCAAAAAATTTGAACAAAAAATTTCTCGCTTACGTATCAACATTTTACGTGTGCACATTAAGTCTTTCGAAAAACCGACATTTTTTATGACTTGTGTGGAAAAGATAAACAAAACGTCTCGTACACAACCTTTTTTTATAGAAAAATTTGTCTTTTTTACAGATGACACTCAAAATATCGGTTTTCTGTGGAATCACTTTTTGAACGTGTAGAATTTCGAGATGTATCCACTAAATTTTGTGTTCAAAATTTTCAACATTTTAAAAATGCATTTAAAATGAAGTTCAAAAACCGGGAGCATATGCTCCCGGGTGCCAAAACGTCACTCCGTGTCATATCATATCTCGTGAAGCATGAAAATAAAGACCATGCGAAAGGTTAGTTCTATACAAAAGGCCCACACAAATCTCTTCAATTGCCTCGTACATATGGGAAATTATTTTTTCATACCATTAATTATGCATGGCATAAGACTAGTCATAATGGGGAGTAACGTTAGGTAGTACTCCCTCCATCCTAAATTGTAAGACGTCTAAGGACTGGTCAAAAGTCAAACTTTACTAACTTTGACCAAATATTTAGAAAAAAAATATTTACATCTATAATATCGAATAGACATATTAAGAAAAAAATATTTTATTGTGAATCTATTAATGTTGATTCAGTACTACAAATGTTTATATTTTTGTGTATAAACTTGGTCAAACTTAAAAAAGGTTGACTTTTAACTAATCCTTAGACGCCTTACATTTCGGGACACTACGGGAGAGCTGGCATGTGCCGACGGCCAGCCGATGTGCCGACGGCCAAATGTCGGGGCCGTCGGCACAGAGCCTCCCAGCGACCGGCGATGGAGCCGATCGTCGGCACAGGCCGGCCGTCGGGGAGTACACCGACAGCCACCTTCGGCGCAACAACGGTTGTCGGCACAACCAGATGTTCACCGAAGGCCACCGTCGGCACACTCCTAGCTGTCGGCACACCGTCTGACAAAGCAGGCCGCGCTGTCACTCCGTCACAGCGCCTTCAGGCTGTGCCGACGGCTACCCACGACACATCCTCGGCCGTCGGCACAACAGCCTGACTGCTGGGCCCCACTTTCCCCCCGTGACGGCACCTCCATGTTGTGCCGACGGCTACCCAGGGCATAACATCTAGCCGTCGGCACAACTTATGCACCTTTTTTATTTTTACACTTTTTTTAGTAAAAAGATAATTATTACCCATATAATTGTTAATCCCAATCATTTTCATTTGTTTATTTCTTCCTCACTACTATTTTGGCGAACCCCTTTTAAACCTATGTATAAGGGTGGTATAGATCTCGGCCCGGGACCCCGGTCTAGGGTTTCCCCAGAAATCGAGCATCGGAGGGTGGGAATGTCCCCTAAACTTGTGTGTGTCCACATGGAATGCACACAAGTGATTTGAGATGGTTTTATATCCAAGGCTACCCACCCAGGTGCGTCCGGCTTCTCGGACATGGGGTTCCGACAATTAGGCAGATTCTGGATGTATAGGGGGAACTCCCTGGGAGGTGAACCGGAGAGAAACCTTGAGATAATATGGGATGATACTTGTTACCACATGTACCTATGACCTAACCAAGCTCAAATGGAGGCATATGCCCACCGGGGGACCCCTGCTGGGATGTAGTCAAAGGGGTAGACCGCGCGGCCAACAGAACTAGGGTTTCGTCAAAAATCGAGCCTCGGAGGGTGGGAATGGCCCAAAAACTTGTATTTTTCCACATGTCATGCAAACAAGTGATTTGCAATGGTTTTATATCCACGTCTACCCCTAGGTGTGTCCGGCTTCTCGGGCATGGGGTTCCTACACTTGAGCAGATTCTGGATGTATAGGGGGAACTCCCTGGGAGGTGAACCGGAGAGAACCTTGAGATCGTATGGGATGATCCTTGTTACCACATGTACATATGACCTAACCAAGCTCAAATATAGGCATATGCCCACCGGGGGACCCCGCTGGGATATAGTCAAAGGGGTAGACCGCGCGGTCAACAGAACTAGGGTTTCGTAAGAAAAATCGAGCCTCATAGGGTGGGAATGGCCCCAAAACTTGTGTGTGTCCACATGTCATTGATGGCGTGTAACTCACACGTTCGTTGGGAACCCCAAGAGGAAGGTATGATGCGCACAGTAGCAAGTTTTCCCTCAGAAAGAAACCAAGGTTTAATCGAACCAGGAGGAGCCAAGAAGCACGTTGAAGGTTGATGGTCGCGAAATGTGATGCGGCGCAACACCAGGGATTCCGGCGCCAACTAGGAACCTGCACAACACAACCAAAGTACTTTGTCCCAACGAAACAGTGAGGTTGTCAATCTCACCGGCTTGCTGTAACAAAGGATTAAACGTATCGAGTGGAAGATGTTTGCAAAGAAAACAGGAAAACAAGTAGATTGTATGCTATGTAAAGAATAGGACCGGGGTCCACAGTTCACTAGAGGTGTCTCTCCCATAAGATAAAAGCATGTTGGGTGAACAAATTACAGTCGGGCAATTGACAAATAGAGAAAGGCATAACAATGCATATACATGACATGGTAAATATAGTGAGATTTAATCCGGCATTACGACAAAGAACATAGACCGCCATCCAACTGCATCTATGCCTAAAAAGTCCACCTTCAGGTTATCGTCCGAACCCCTTAAGTTGCAAAGCAACAGACAATTGCATTAAGTATGGTGCGTAATGTAATCAACAACTACATCCTTAGACATAGCATCAATGTTTTATCCCTAGTGGCAACAGCACATCACAACCTTAGAACCCACTGTCACGATCCCAGTGTCAATGAAGGCATGAACCCACTATCGAGCATAAATACCCCTCTTGGAGTTAAGAGCAAAAACTTGGCCAGAGCCTCTACTAATAACGGAGAGCATGCAAGATCATAAACAACACATAAACAATAGATTGATAATCACCATAATCATAGTACTCTCTATCCATCGGATCCCGACAAACACAACATATAGAATTACATATAGATGATCTTGATCATGTTAGGCAGCTCACAAGATCCAACAATGAAGCACAACAAGGAGAAGACGACCATCTAGCTACTGCTATGGACCCATGGTCCAGGGGTGAACTACTCACTCATCTCCGGAGGCGATCATGGCGATGAAGAGTCCTCCTGAGATGAATCCCCTCTCCGGCAGGGTGCCGGAGGCGATCTCCGTAATCCCCGAGATGGGATTCGCGGCGGCGTCTCTGTAAGGTTTTCCGTATCGTGGCTCTGACTGGGGGTTTCGCGACGGGAGCTTTAAGTAGGCGGAAGGTCAACGCGAGGGCCACACGAGGGGCCCAGGGGGGGCCGCGCGGCCAAGACCTAGGCCGCGCCGCCACCCCCTGCTGCCTCGTGGCCCCACTTCGTTAGGTCTTCGGTCTTCTGGAAGCTTCGTGCAAAAATAGGACCCTGGGCGAAAGTTTCGTCCAATTCCGAGAATATTTCTTTACTAGGATTTCTGAAACCAAAAACAGCAGAAAACAGCAACTGGCTCTTCGGCATCTTGTTAATAGGTTAGTTCAAATGCATAAATATGACATATAATGTGCATAAAACATGTAGGTATCATCAATAAAGTAGCATGGAACATAAGAAATTATCGATACGTTGGAGACGTATCAGCATCCCCAAGCTTAGTTCTGCTCGTCCCGAGCAGGTAAAACGATAACAAAGATAATTTCTGAAGTGACATGCCATCATAATCTTGATCATACTATTTGTAAACATAT
The DNA here is from genome assembly GCA_030979885.1 of Lolium multiflorum. Lineage (NCBI taxonomy): Eukaryota > Viridiplantae > Streptophyta > Magnoliopsida > Poales > Poaceae > Lolium > Lolium multiflorum. The sequence goes on from CM061749.1 coordinate 315,414,355, forward strand.
GTAATGAATGCAGCGATCAAAGCAATGGTAATGACATGAGTAAACAACTGAATCATATAGCAAAGACTTTTCATGAATAGTACTTCAAGACAAGCATCAATAAGTCTTGCATAAGAGTTAACTCGTAAAGCAATAAATCAAAGTAAAGGTGTTGAAGCAACACATAAGAAGATTAAGTTTCAGCGGTTGCTTTCAACTTGTAACATGTATATCTCATGGATATTGTCAACATAAAGTAATATAACAAGTGCAATATGCAAGTATGCAGGAATCAATGCACAGTTCACACAAGTGTTTGCTTCTTAAGGTGGAAGGAGATAGGTAAACTGACTCAACAATAAAAGTAAAAGAATGGTCCTTCGCAGAGGAAAGCATCGATTGCTGTATTTGTGCTAGAGCTTTTATTTTGAAAACATGAAACAATTTTGTCAACGGTAGTAATAAAGCATATGAGTTATGTAAATTATATCTTACAAGTTGCAAGCCTCACGCATAGTATACTAATAGTGCCCGCACCTCGTCCTACTTAACTTGGACTACCGGGTCTTTGCATGCCATGTTTCAACCAAGTGTCACAAAGGGTACCTCCATGCCGCCTGTACAAAGGTCCAAGGAGAATGCTCGCATTTCGGATTTCTCGCTTTTGATTATTCTCAACTTAGACATCCATACCGGGACAACATGGACAACAGATAATGGACTCCTCTTAAATGCATAAGCATGTAGCAAAGTTATTATTCTCATATGAGATTGAGGATATATGTCCAAAACTGAAACTTCCACCATGATTCATGGCTTTAGTTAGCGGCCCAATGTTCTTCTCTAACAATTTTGCATGCTCCAACCACTAAAATGATAGACCTTCAGACAAGACGGACATGCATAGCAACTCACATGATATTCAACAATAGTTGATGGCGTTCCCCAGAAACATGGTTATCGCACAACAAGCAACTTAATAAAATATAAAGTGCATAAGTACATATTCAATACTACGATAGTTTTTAAGGCTATTTTGTCCCATGAGCTATATATTGCAAAGGTGAATGATGGAATTTTAAAGGTAGCACTCAAGCAATTTACTTTGGAATGGCGGGTAAATACCATGTAGTAGGTAGGTATGGTGGACACAAATGGCATAGTGGTTGGCTCAAGGATTTTGGATGTATGAGAAGTATTCCCTCTCGATACAAGGTTTAGGCTAGCAAGGTTATTTGAAGCAAACTCAAGGATGAACAAGTGCAGCAAGACTCACATAAAAGACATATCGTAAACATTATAAGACTCTACACTGTCTTCCTTGTTGTTCAAAACTCAATACTAGATATTATCTAGACCTTAGAGAAACCAAATATGCAAATCAAATTTTAGCAAGCTCTATGTATTTCTTCATTAATGGGTGCAAAGCATATGATGCAAGAGCTTAAGCATGAGCACAATAATTGCCAAGTATCACATTATCCAAGACATTTTTAGAATTACTACATGTAGCATTTTCCAATTCCAACCATATAACAAATTAACGAAGAAGAAACTTCGCCTTGAACATTATGAGTAAAGCCTAAGGACACATGTGTCCATATGCAACAGCGGAGCGTGTCTCTCTCCCACAAAGTGAATGCTAGGATCCATCTTATTCAAACAAAAACAAAAACGAAAACAAACCGACGCTCCAAGTAAAGAACACAAGATGTGACTGAATAAAAATATAGTTTCAGGGGAGGAACCTGATGATGTTGTCGATGAAGAAGGGGATGCCTTGGGCATCCCCAAGCTTAGATGCTTGAGTCTTCTTAAAATATGCAGGGATGAACCACGGGGCATCCCCAAGCTTAGAGCTTTCACTCCTCTTGATCTTAGTATATCATTCTCCTCTCTTGACCCTTGAAAACTTCCTTCACACCAAACTTCAAGCAAACTCATTAGAGGGTTAGTGCATCATTAATAATTCACACATTCAGAGGTGACACAATCATTATTTTCACTTCTGGACATTGCATAATGCTACTGGACATTAATGGATCAAAGAAATAAATCCAACATAGCAAAAGAGGCAATGCGAAATAAAAGGCAGAATCTGTCAAAAACAGAACAGTCCGTAAAGACGAATTTATAAATGGCACCAGACTTGCTCAAATGGAAAAACTCAAAACTAATGAAAGTTGCGTACATATCTGAGGATCACGCTCGTAAATTGGCAGATTTTTTCGAATTTTCTACAGAGAATTATGCCCAGATTCGTGACAGACAGCAATGCTGTTTCTGCGCAGCGATCCCAAATATAACATCAACTTTGACATAGAAACTTTACTTGGCACAAAAACATGATAAGGAGAGGTTGCTACAGTAGTAAACAACTTCCAAGACTCAATAAAACAAAAAATTGCTGTAGGTAAAAAACATGGGTTGTCTCCCATAAGCGCTTTTTTAACGCCTTTCAGCTAGGCGCAGAAAGTGCAAATCAAGTAACATCGAGAGTAGAAGCATCAACATCATAGCTTGTTCTAATAATAGAATCAAAAGACAACTTTATTCTCTTTCTAGGGAAGTGTTCCATACCTTTCTTGAGAGGAAATTGATATTTAATATTACCTTCCCTCATATCAATAACAGCACCAACAGTTCGAAGAAAAGGTCTTCCCAACACAATAGGACAAGATGCATTGCATTCGATATCCAAGACAACAAAATCAACGGGGACAAGGTTATTGTTAACCGTAATATGCACATTATCAATCCTCCCCAAAGGTTTCTTTTTAACATTATCGGCGAGATTAACATCCAAATAACAATTCTTCAATGGTGGCAAGTCAAGCATATCATAAATCTTTTTAGGCATAACAGAAATACTTGCACCAAGATCACATAAGGCATTACATTCAAAGTCATTGAATTTCATTTTAATGATGGGCTCCCAACCATCTTCTAACTTTCTAGGAATAGAAGTTTCAAGTTTTAGTTTCTCTTCTCTAGCTTTTATGAGAGCATTTGTAATATGTTTTGTAAAGGCTAAATTTATAGCACTAGCATTAGGACTTTTAGCAAGTTTTTGCAAGAACTTTATAACTTCAGAGATGTGGCAATCATCAAAATCTAAATCATTATGCGCTACAGCAATGGGATCATTATTCCCAAGGTTGGAAAAAATTTCAGCAGTTTTATCACAAGCAGTTTCAGCAGTTTTAGCAATTTCAGGCAGTTTTGTACGCTTTGCACTAGGAGTAGAAACATTGCCAACACCAATTATTTTACCATTGATAGTAGGAGGTGCAGCAACATGTGAAGAATTAGCATTACTAGTGGTGGTAATAGTCCAAACTTTAGCTACATTATTCTCTTTAGCTAGTTTTTCATTTTCTTCTCTATCCCACCTAGCACGCAACTCAGCCATTAATCTTATATTCTCATTAATTCTAACTTGGATGGCATTTGCTGTAGTAGTAATCTTATTATCAAGATCATTATTAGGCATAACTTTCAACTTTAAAAGATTAACATCAGAGGCAAGCCTATCAACTCTAGAAGCGATAGTATCAATTTTATCAAGCTTTTCCTCAACAGATTTGTTAAAAGCAGTTTGTGTACTAATAAATTCTTTAAGCATGGCTTCAAGACCAGAGGGTACACTTCTATTATTGTTGTAAGAATTCCCATAAGAATTACCATAACCATTACCATTAGCAGAAGGATATGGCCTATAGTTATTACCAGAGTTGTTCCTATAAGCATTGTTGTTGAAATTATTATTTTTAATGAAATTCACATCAACATTTTCTTCTTGAGCAACCAATGAAGCTAAAGGAACATTATTTGGATCAACATTAGATCTACCATTCACAAGCATAGACATAATCACATCAATCTTATCACTCAAGGAAGAGGTTTCTTCAACAGAATTTACCTTCTTACCTTGTGGAGCTCTTTCCGTGTGCCATTCAGAGTAATTTATCATCATATCATCAAGAAGTTTTGTAGCCGCCCCAATGTGATGGACATAAAGGTACCTCCAGCAGCTGAATCCAATAAATTCCGCGAAGAAAAATTTAGTCCTGCATAGAAGGTTTGGATGATCATCCAAGTAGTCAGTCCATGGGTTGGGCAATTCTTTACCAAAGTTTTCATTCTCTCCCATGCTTGAGCAACATGTTCAGTATCAAATTGTTTAAAATTCATTATGCTACTTCTCAAAGAAATAATTTTAGCGGGAGGATAATATCTACCAATAAAAGCATCCTTGCATTTAGTCCATGAATCAATACTATTCTTAGGCAAAGATAGCAACCAATCTTTAGCTCTTCCTCTTAATGAGAAAGGAAACACTTTCAATTTAATAATATCACCATCTACATCTTTATACTTTTGCATTTCACAAAGTTCAACAAAATTATTGAGATGGGCAGCAGCATCATCAGAACTAGCACCAGAAAATTGTTCTCTCATGACTAGATTTAGTAAAGCAGGTTTAATTTCAAAGAATTCTGCTGTAGTAGCAGGTGGAGCAATAGGTGTGCATAGGAAATCATTATTATTTGCATTTGTGAAGTCACACAACTTAGTATTTTCAGGGTTGGCCATTTTAGCAACAGTAAATAAAGTAAACTAGATAAAGTAAATGCGAGTAACTAATTTTTTTGTGTTTTTGATATAGCAAACAAGATAGCAAATAAAGTAAAACTAGCAACTAATTTTTTTATTTTGATTTAGTGCAGCAAACAAAGTAGTAAATAAAATAAAGCAAGACAAAAACAAAGTAAAGAGATTGAGAAGTGGAGACTCCCCTTGCAGCGTGTCTTGATCTCCCCGGCAACGGCGCCAGAAAAAGAGCTTGATGGCGTGTAACTCACACGTTCGTTGGGAACCCCAAGAGGAAGGTATGATGCGCACAAAGCAAGTTTTCAGAAAGAAACCAAGGTTTAATCGAACCAGGAGGAGCCAAGAAGCACGTTGAAGGTTGATGGTCGCGAAATGTGATGTGGCGCAACACCAGGGATTCCGCGCCAACTAGGAACCTGCACAACACAACCAAAGTACTTTGTCCCAACGAAACGTGAGGTTGTCAATCTCACCGGCTTGCTGTAACAAAGGATTAAACGTATCGAGTGGAAGATGTTTGCAAAGAAAACAAAAACAAGTAGATTGTATGCTATGTAAAGAATAGGACCGGGGTCCACAGTTCACTAGAGGTGTCTCTCCCATAAGATAAAAGCATGTTGGGTGAACAAATTACAGTCGGGCAATTGACAAATAGAGAAAGGCATAACAATGCATATACATGACATGGTAAATATAGTGAGATTTAATCCGGCATTACGACAAAGAACATAGACCGCCATCCAACGCATCTATGCCTAAAAAGTCCACCTTCAGGTTATCGTCCGAACCCCCTCCAGTATGCAAAGCAACAGACAATTGCATTAAGTATGGTGCGTAATGTAATCAACAACTACATCCTTAGACATAGCATCAATGTTTTATCCCTAGTGGCAACAGCACATCACAACCTTAGAACCTACTGTCACGATCCCAGTGTCAATGAAGGCATGAACCCACTATCGAGCATAAATACCCCCTCTTGGAGTTAAGAGCAAAAACTTGGCCAGAGCCTCTACTAATAACGGAGAGCATGCAAGATCATAAACAACACATAAACAATAGATTGATAATCACCATAATCATAGTACTCTCTATCCATCGGATCCCGACAAACACAACATATAGAATTACATATAGATGATCTTGATCATGTTAGGCAGCTCACAAGATCCAACAATGAAGCACAACAAGGAGAAGACGACCATCTAGCTACTGCTATGGACCCATGGTCCAGGGGTGAACTACTCACTCATCACTCCGGAGGCGATCATGGCGATGAAGAGTCCTCCGGAGATGAATCCCCTCTCCGCAGGGTGCCGGAGGCGATCTCCGTAATCCCCCGAGATGGGATTCGCGGCGGCGCGTCTCCGTAAGGTTTTCCGTATCGTGGCTCTCGACCGGGGGTTTCGCGACGGGAGCTTTAAGTAGGCGGAAGGTCAACGCGAGGGGCACACGAGGGCCCAGGGGCCGCGCGCGGCCAAGACCTAGGCCGCGCCGGCCACCCCGGCTGCCTCGTGGCCCCACTTCGTTAGGTCTTCGGTCTTCGGAAGCTTCGTGCAAAAATAGGACCCCGGGCGAAAGTTTCGTCCAATTCCGAGAATATTTCTTTACTAGGATTTCTGAAACCAAAAACAGCAGAAAACAGCAATGGCTCTTCGGCATCTTGTTAATAGGTTAGTTCCAAAATGCATAAATATGACATATAATGTGCATAAAACATGTAGGTATCATCAATAAAGTAGCATGGAACATAAGAAATTATCGATACGTTGGAGACGTATCAGTCATGCACAAAAGTGATTTGAGATGGTTTTATATCCAAGGCTACCCCAGCTGTGTCCGGCTTCTCGAACATGGGGTTCCTACACTTAGGCAGATTCTGGATGTATAGGGGGAACTCCCTAGGAGGTGAGCCGGAGAGAACCTTGAGATCATATGGGATGATCCTTGTTACCACATGTACCTATGACCTAACCAAGCTCAAATGGAGGCATATTCCCACCAGGGGACCCCGCTAGGATGTAGTCAAAGGGGTGGACCACGCGGCAAACAGAACTAGGGTTTCGTCAGAAATCGAGCCTCGGAGGGTGGGAATGGCCCCAAAACTTGTGTGTGTCCACATGTCATGCAAAAAAAGTGATTTTAGATGGTTTTATATCCAAGGCTACCCCAGGTGTATCCGGCTCATTTGCTTTGTTGCAGGTTAACAAGCACCACAGGTTCCAGGAGAGTCGCTTCTTTTACGTGGTGTCATCAGATGGAACACACACAGACTTCTCATACATCAAGTGCCTGGACAATTACGTGAGGAAGAGCTATGCAGAAGAGCCTGCCGAATTGGTCTCGTAGATGTACTTCTAGAGGCGCAACCGTGATCGAGCACCAGCCGAGGCTTCTCAACCAACTCCGGCTAAGAACTTGCAAGCCACTCCACAGGAGGCTCAGCTAGAGACTCCAGCCCCGCTGGCAGAGACCTCGCATGCCACTCCACATGAGGCTCAAATGATAAGTGGGCATGATGATGTCTTAGGGCATGGTGTAGAAGCAACTGAACCGGTAGACATGGGGTTCCGACACTTAGGCAGATTCTGGATGTATAGGGGGAACTCCCTCAGAGGTGAACCGGAGAGAACCTTGAGATCATATGGGATGATCCTTGTTACCACATCTACCTATGACCTAACCAAGCTCAAATGGAGGCATATATATCATTAGTACCGAATGCTTGCGTCTACCTAGTTGTTAATAATTATCAAATATATCATGCTTCCAATCTTTTTTGCAGCACCAATCTCCAAAACCTCGCTGCATAGCCTCGTCAAAGATCACCTTCACCATGTTCTTCGTCGACGATATTATCGCAGCTGGCAGTCACGACTTTAATTTCTTGCTCCTACTTGATGCTCCTCTGCATGGTTGTATACATGTTTATGCAGGCATCGTTCCTGCTACCATGCTTCCTTGGTCTCGACAACATGAAGTGTGACTTCACTATTGTTGATAAGGTAGAACACATGCTTCGGTGGCTTGTCGGCATGGCACGCCTACGCCATCGTCAACACGGTGGAACACACTGGACTTTTGCCAAATGGCACAAAACCTAATCCCTGCCATGATCCATCAATGTTGTATATTGAACTAATGTGTGATACAATTGGGAGCAAATGATATATTTTGGAAGAAAATTATAATCTCTATCAAAAGCATTCTTCATCAAAAATAATATTTTTTTCCAGTGGGAGTAAATTAATTGTAAACCAAAATATTCATTTGGCCCTTGGAAGCACATTATTTCTATGTTGGAAACTAATAACAGATCGACACTATCTCCGGTTAAGTTGGAAGAAACCTCGTCGATCTGTGGAAGCAAAGTCTTTTCTCTTTTGAATGATTGTTGGTAGAAACAAAGCTTATCTCATTGGAAGAAAATTATAATCTCTACCGGAAGCATTGTTGATCTAAACTATTCTATTTTTTCCAGTGAGTTTAATTGTAAACCAAAACATTCATTTGGTCCTTGGAAGCACAATGTTTCTAAGTTGGAAACTAAATAAAAGATCGACACTATCTCCAGTTAAGTTGGAAGCAGCCCCATCGACCCATGGAAGCAAAGTTTTTTCTCTTTTGAATCATTGTTGGTAGAAACAGACTTTTTTCTTTTCTTTGGAAGCAATATATGAAGGATCCACATGCCTGCTGGGTAGTTTGACTACATATCATTTTGGCGAAAACATCACATATAGGCTACACCAATTCATGCAAAAAAATACTACATAATAAATAAAAATACATGTATTTGATATCACAACTTTATACTTCTGGCTCGGCAGTATTACACCGAAGCAACTCTTGATCGCTTGACGCACATTTTCTATGTTAGAAACAAAATATATCAAACTATCTGTACTTGAGGTATAACTAGCAAAAAATGCCCGTGCGTTGCAACATGTTTAAAACAATTAAATCAATACGGTATTCAATTTCTAAAAACCGTGTAATTTGTGTCCATCATACCTCTTAGATTTCATTTTCGAGGGTGAAGTCCCCCCACCCCCTCCATGGCTCTCCTCCTGCTACAGTAGTATTGAGAGTCGTCTCCCCTCCTGTACATGGTAGTAGTAGTAGGTGTTTGGTTTTGGGCTTTGTCCTAGATTTGGGCGCTCTGCCCATAGCTTCGAGCCGGAATTGGGATCTCTGTGGACCTTATGCTAGGGTTCCTCCTCGTCATGTCCTTTCTCTTCTGGTCGAAGTGGGAGGTGGAGAAGAGGAGCATCGCTCGTGGCAATAAGACCAGCTCTTGTTGCCATCTGCTACGGTGGAGCGAAGACACTGGTGGGCACCCTCTGGCCGGCCTTGGAGGCGAGGGGTGGGCGCATGGCACCATGGCCAGATTCTCCAGGTAAGAGGTGTTGTTCTTCCACCGGCCGACCGTGGAGGCGATGGGGGAAGAAGAGTGAAAGGATCGTATGCCGCACCTAGAGGGGGGGTGAATAGGTGCTAACCTATTTTTAGTTCTTTTTCAATTTAGGTTTGACACAAAGGTAAATTTTCTAGATATGCAACTAAGTGAATTTACCTATATGACAAGGTTACCAACTAAGCAAGATATAGCTACGCAATATATAGGAGATAGAGTGGGATAGAGGTAACCGAGAGTGTAGCACGCGTTGACACGGAGATGATTCCCGTAGTTCCCTTCCTTTGCAAGAACGTACGTCTACGTTTGGAGGAGGGTGGTTGCTACGCAAGCCAAACCAACAGCCACGAAGGCTTCACTCAGATCTCCTGTGAGCAACGCCACGAAGGCCTAGCCCACTTCCACTAAGGGATTTCCTCGAGGCGGAAACCGGGCCTTTACAAGGTTCTTGGGGCACACATCCACAACTGAATTGGAGGCTCCCAAATCTGTAACAATACAACAATCAACAACAACACATCAACACAAATCAACTAGGGAACCAAATAGGAACACTAGCATGAGATCCCTCAAACAAATGAGGGGGAAATGAAAAACGCTTCGGTGAGGATGGGGTGGCTTCTCCTTCGAATCTCCAAAGATCAAGAGATTTGGTTGGGGGAGGAAGGAGATCTTGCAAATCTTGTGTTTCTTGAGGTGGCTCTAATGGTGGTGAAGCTTGGCAGATTTCTTGTGCAATAATTGAGCAGCTTGTCCCTTTGGAGAAGAGAGCTATTTATATGATTGGAGCTCAGATCTGACCGTTTGGACCATTTCTCGTAACACCTAAGTTCGGCAGAGGGCCGAGTTCGGCTGCACCGGAAGTACCGGCTAAGAGAGCCGAACTTCCGCCAGAACAATCTTCGTCGCAACCTGTCGTAAAAGGTGAGTGCGGAACTAGGCGGAACTAGGCGGAACTTCCGGTGACCGGAAGTTCCGCCAAGTTCCGCCAAGTTCCGAAAGCGCGAAACCTTACTGGATGATACTGAGCCACAAACGCGGACTTTCGGAACTTGTCCGGAAGTTGGGCGGAAGTTCCGCTGACCGGAACTTCCGGCCAGCTTCACCAGAACTTCCGTCCAGAGATGAAAACATGTAGACAGACCAACGCTGAAGGGCTACTGCGGGAAGTGCCAGGGCGGAACTTCCGCCTGCTGGGGCCGAAACTTCCGCCAGAACCAAAAAAGCCTTCGGAGCTACAGAATTGCCATACCATTTCACCGATCGAATATGTTTACCGAAAACTTGTACCTGTCTACATCAACACACATGAAAATATACCTAGTGTTGACATCAAACACACAAAACCCAAAAGGGCGGGAAATGTTCTTTAAATCTCCCCCTTTTTGGTGTTTGATGACAACACAAGTATTTGCAAGGAATGAATATTGTAAACCAACAAAGTGAAAGATATAGAGGAGCTCCCCCTAGGTATGAGCAATGGTGTAAAAGAAGCTCCCCCTATATCTAGCATCCGTCTTCCATGGGTTAGCAATACAACATAGTGATAAGCATATGGATAATAGCATCATGCACACATAGATAACCATGGAAGACACACAAACGGAATTTAACATCCACATAGATAAGGTTCCAAACACATAGATAGAGTTTACAAGCCAAATAACCTAAGAACATAGTTCAACCACATAGATAAATGACGACACCACAAGGATAAATGAAGTCACAAGCGATAAAAATCAAAGCCAACACGAGCTTGTGACTTCCCCATGCAAATACCCAACGGAGAGCAACCTAAAAGGTCTCACTCTCCCCCTTTGGCACCAAGGCACCAAAAAGGGAAAGGAGAAACTACACGCCCCAAGGGTCGGCGTTAGCCCAGCCGGGAGGAAGATCCGATGGAGCGCCGGGGTAGGGTGGAGTGTGAGGAGGAGACTCGATCTCAAGCCCATCCGGAGGAAGAGGAACACCATGCTGAGACACCCATTCAGCCTCCGGAGTGATATTCTCCTCGGATCCGGGAGGAGACACTTCCACCGCAAGAGCCCTCATGATGCTCTTCTGGCGAACCCGAGACTTCTTGGCTTCTGCATGCTGCTGATACTGACGGTGGTTGACTGCAGCGGTGAGGCAAAAAATCTGTCTCATGCGGCGAGCAAGCTTAGAAGCCCAACTAGGTGGCTTCTCATCCATGGGGGGAACATCTTCAATAGGGGAGTTGTGGCGCTTGGTCCTCAGAACCTTCACGTCATGCATAGTGATGTTGAGAGGAATAGAGTGAATGAGGGAAGTCTGACAAGAATCAACCCAAGTGTCCTCAATGAGCTTCATAATGTACGGAGCAAACGAGGGAAGCTTCTTCTCCATCACACATGACCACATCTCATTGTAGATGTAGTCCATCACATCAAGCTTCTCACCGGTGCCCATCTTAGCAAAGGAGTTTGCCATAAGGTCGACTTCATATAAATGTAACTCATCAAGGTTGCCACCCTTTGGTCCAATGGTTTCCCGGTAGACTCTAAGCATAATGTCCCAAGTAGGGAGAAGATCCGCACTCTTGCCCGGGATGCCCCAACCTTTGATATAGAGGGGCTCCAACACTTCCCTTGGTTGAGAAAAAGAACTATCGTGGCACCTCCAACCATTCTCATCAACGCCCGGGAGGCGAGGGTATCCAAGGGCACTTCCGAACTTCGCCAAGTTAGACTCAAGAAGCTTGTCATGAGACATCCACCGGAAAGTTTTAGCTTCATCCGAATCAAAGTGGACGGTGGCATAGAATTTATGGATCAACCCGACATCATAATCCTTGGTGAGCTCCATTATGGGATAGAGCCCAAACTCACCACACATAGCATATGCTTCGTCAAAGTACCTCGAAGCGGCCATCTTGCCGGTGTCAATAGCATGTTGAAGGGCTACCCCTTCTTGAAGGGCACATACACCTCATAGAAGATCTCCTCTTGAGTCTTGTTGTGGAAGCGCTTATCCATAACCCGATTGTTCCGAGGAGTGAGGTAAGGGTTCAAGTCACGGATCTCCTTGTACTCAAGATACTGCATGTTCTTCACGGATACATGGATATTCTTGCCCCGAACAGCGGGTGTCTTTTGCCTTTGAGAGGATTGCTGACGAGCGGTGAGCTTGGATGGCCTAGTTTGCTCAAGTTCTTCCTCAATCTCGTCCACCGGAGTTTTGTTCCTCTTCTTGGAAGAACCTGAGATGGAATCAACAGGATAGGAATGATAAATGAGTGCATACTAGCAAGGAAGTCAAGAACCAAAACCTACATAGGACATTGAGTAACTGCAGCAAAATTTGCCAGGCCGGAAGTTCCGGTGAGAACCGGCGGAAGTTCCGCCCGGGGCGGAAGTTCCGGCGTGTTGAGCCGGAACTTCCGGCTGCTCGAAAACAGCGCAGTTTCCCACCAGATCTTGGACAATGGCTTGTTTAACCGCAATACTACAACATCCTATGCACGATCTAGTAAAGGAAAGGCATCTAGAGGAGTTCAACCATAGCTTTGCCTAGAGTATGCCCTATAGTTCATCTAGTGAGGTCTACCCACACATAGAGAGGGAGAGGGCACAAACCGGGGGAGCCATGGAGGAGAAGAAGGAGGGGATGCCGATCCACGGAGCCGATCCGGCGGGGGTCGCCGGAGAAGGGAGATCCGGCCGGAGGAAGCTGCAGACGCCTTATGGGAGAGAGAGAGAGAAACAAGATCTTGGATGGGGAGAAGTGGGAGGCAGAAACTGCCCCCTCCCCGTCCCAGGCCAGATAAGGGGAAAACTCGTAAGGGCGGAAGTTCCGCTCGTTGGAGCCGGAACTTCCGGTCCCACAAAAGTTTCACCAACAGGAACTGCGACAGCAGACAGGTGCTGGCCAGCAGGGTCAGGCCGGAACTTCCGGTCGGAACGACCGGAACTTCCGGTGGGAAAGAAAACAGGGCCAGAACACGATTTTTGACAGAGAATGTGATGCGCTCGGATAGGGAGAGGATATGGCTTAGATGAGATAGGCTTAGGACAGATCCGCCAAACTGAGATGGTACATGATCACTCATTTTTGCAAATAATGCAAATGAAGGCCAAAAATGAGTGATTTCCCATAAAAACAAGGAGATGTCAAATAAAAACCAATTAAGATCCACATAACTCCAAATCTTCACAAAGAAGAGTGTGGTGGCCTAGGCCACCATATATGAGTGTTATGGCATGGCACCGCGAAGATATATCTTGGGCCCAAAACCACTACTCATCATTGAAGCTCACATATCATTATATGATATAAAGAAAATGATTTTCTTTAATGTTGGCATTATGGGGGGAGGGATAGCTCAATAGTTTTAAACCGCACTCCCCCTATTTCCATGCCCACATCTAAACCAAATAGAGTTTTGAGATGAAGTTGTGTTTGCAAGATGGTCAAGCTATACTCCTTGAATCAATGATATTTAGCTCATTCCTCAAATAAGAGAACCTTGCTTCATCAAGAGGCTTCGTGAAGATGTCGGCAAGTTGATCTTTGGTAGGAACATAGATGAGCTCAATATCACCACGGGCAACATGATCCCTAATGAAATGATTCCGGATCTCAATATGCTTCGTTCTTGAATGTTGCACCGGATTATAGGCAATCTTGATAGCACTTTCATTGTCACATAATAGAGGCACTTTGTCACAAATGACACCGTATTCCTTTAAAGTTTGCCTCATCCATAACAATTGAGTGCATCCACTTGCGGCGGCAACATATTCGGCTTCGGCGGTGGAGAGAGATATGCAATTTTGCTTCTTAGAAGACCAACACACCAAGGACCTACCAAGGAATTGGCAAGCCCCGGAAGTTGATTTCCTATCATCCTTGTCACCCGCCCAATCCGCATCGGTATATCCATTGAGAATAAAGCTTGAGCCTTTGGGGTACCAAATACCATATCTTGGGGTATCAACCAAATATCTAAAGATTCTTTTGAGAGCCATCATGTGGCTCTCCTTAGGAGAAGCTTGATAACTTGCACACACACCAACACTCAACACTATGTCCGGTCTAGATGCACAAAGGTAAAGCAAGGATCCAATCATGGAGCGATATACCTTTTGATCCACCTCTTTACCATTGGGATCTAGTGCAAGATGACATTTGGTAACCATAGGAGTGGCCACACCCTTCAACTCGGTCATCTTGAACCTCTTGAGCATGTCTTGGAGATATTTCGCTTGATTGATGAAGGTTCCTTCTCTCAATTGCTTGATCTCAAAACCAAGGAAGAACTTCATCTCTCCCATCATAGACATCTCAAACCTATCGGTCATAAGCTTTGAAAATTCATCATTGAAAGCTTTGTTAGTAGAGCCAAAGATAATATCATCAACATATAATTGGCAAACGAAAAGCTCCCCATTAACCCTCTTAGTAAAAAGAGTGGGATCGATTAGCCCAACATCAAACCCACGGTCTACCAACAATTCTTTAAGGTGCTCGTACCAAGCTCTAGGAGCTTATTTGAGACCATAAAGTGCTTTATCAAGCTTGTAGACATGGTTAGGAAAGTTGAGATCCTCAAACCCCGGGGGTTGCTTAACATAAACCTCTTCATGCAAAGGGCCATTAAGAAATGCACTTTTAACATCCATTTGTTGCAACTTAAAGTTATGATGCGATGCATAAGCAAGAAGGATATGGATGGAATCAAGACGAGCCACGGGAGCATAGGTCTCTCCAAAGTCAATTCCTTCAACTTGAGAGAAACCTTGAGCCACCAATCTTGCCTTGTTCCTCACAATATTTCCGAACTCATCTGGCTTGTCCTTGAATATCCATTTAGTGCCTATAACATTGCGGCACTCCTTTGGCTTCTCTACTAAGGTCCACACTTTGTTGCGCTTGAAGTTGTTGAGTTCCTCGTGCATGGCTTCCACCCAATCCGAATCTTCAAGGGATTCAAATACTTTCTTGGGTTCCACAACGGAGATATAAGCATGATGATTGCTAAAGTTAGCCAATTGCCTTCTTGTGGAGACCTTTGCTCGAACATCACCAAGGACCTTGTCATGAGTGTGTCCACGAATTTCAAGGGTCCTATCTCTTCTTGCTAGACGACGGGCCTCGATCTCCTCCTTGGTTCTTTTAGGCCTTGGAGGTGTCACTTGATCAACTTGATCATTTGGGTCCCCGTCTTGACCTTCAATTTGAGCTTCCTCAATTTCTTGAGCATGCTCATCCTCATGTGCTTGATCTTGGACAACATTTGGTGAAGCACAAATATCAAATGGATACTCATCGAAGCATCATGAATTCTTGGTTGATCTTGTCCTTGATCTTGTACATGAGAGGGAGGGTTTTCTTCTTGTTCTTGGGTTGGTGCATCATTAGCTTCAAGGGATGGGGTTTGTTGATGTTGAGAGGATGAGGGCTCCACCGTGGTAGAGCATAGTTCTTCCCGAGACGCCACACCGTGTCCCTCAATGGGGCGGAAAAATCCCACGCCCATTCTTACTATGGCATCTTGAGGTATTTCATCACCTGCACATACATCAACTTGCCCCACTTGGGAGCTATCATTTTCTTCGAACCTCACACTACAAGATTCGATGATAATCCCGGAGGCTATATCAAAGACTCTATAAGTGTGAGATTCGGCACCGTAACCAACAAATATACCCTCCAAAGCTTTAGGAGCAAATTTAGACAAACGAACTCCTTTGATTTTGTAGAAACACTTACAACCGAACACCTTGAAGTATGAGATATTAGGCTTGTTGCCGGTGAGTATTTCATATGGAGTCTTGTTCAATCCCTTGCGGAGATAGAGCCGGTTAGAAGAGTGGCAAGCGGTGGAGATGGCTTCGGCCCAAAAGTTAGAGGGATTTATACTCCGCCATCATAGATCTTGCCATATCCATAAGAGTCCGGTTCTTCCTCTCCGCAACACCATTTTGTTGAGGGGTGTAAGCAGCGGAATATTGATGACGAATCCCCTCATCACTAAGAAAATCATTGAGTGTGTAGTTCTTGAACTCGGAGCCGTTGTCACTTCTTATTGCCATAATGAGGAGGTTGTGTTGGCGTTGCACCTCGGTGGCAAAGTCAATGAATATTTGTTGAGTCTCATCTTTCGTCTTGAGAAAGTAGACCCAAGTGTATCTTGAGTAATCATCAACAATCACCAAGCAATGTTTCTTCGCACCAAGACTTGCATGAGTAACGGGACCAAAGAGATCTACATGAAGGAGCTCCAAGATTCTCTTGGAGGAGATGATAGTCTTGCTTGGATGCGGAGAGTCATGCATTTTGCCTTCAACACAAGCCCTACAAACACGATCTTTGGCAAAAGAAACACTTTCCATTAGTCCCACAATATGGTTCCCCTTGTGAAGACTTTGCAAAGTTCTAATGTTGACATGGGCTAAGCGGCGATGCCACACCAACCCACATCCGCCTTTCCGAATAGGCACATCGCACTTGAAGTGGTGGTCCCCGAAAAGTCCACCACATACAAGTTATGTTCGCGATACCCAACGAAAGCGACTTTTAGAGTCTTGCTCCACAAGAGGACCACAATATCTTTATCAATAAAGACGGCGAAACCCATCTTGCCAAGGGCGGAAACGGAAAGCAAATTGTAACCAAGGGTTTTGACAAGCATGACATCCACAAGTGTTATGTTGTGTGCAACCACAACCTTGACAAAACCCAATACCTCGGATGTAGAATTATCGCCAAAGGAGACGGTGATATTGTTTATGTTGGGCCTCAACTCCTTGACGAGGTTCTTGCCGCCGGTCATATGACTTGTACATCCACTATCAAGTACCCATTTTGAACCTCCGGCGGCATAGTCCTATGATACGTCCATTTTGCATCACTATTTTATATCATAATTTGCTGTTATTCATTGATATATTTCATATTTAGAGATGATACTTATGTTATTTCATCTATTTTGCATGTTTCGTGATCATTGGAGAATTATTCACCGGAGTCGGGATTCTGCTGGAAAAAGCACCGTCAGGACACCATATTTCGAAGATCAACAATTGACGGAATTTATACGGGAAATCCTATTTTTCCAGACGAAGGGAGCCAAAAGGAGGAGCCGGAGGAGCCACCATGGGCCCCCCAGGCCGGCGGCCCAGGCCCGGTCGCGCCGCCTTGTGGGGAGGGCCCACAGCCCTCTGGCCGCCTCTCCTTCGCGTACTTCTTCGCCCCGAAAACCTAAGCCCCGGGAGTGACGGAGAATTGACAGCCGCCTCTGCGCGGAAAACACCAGAGAGAAAAGAGCTCCCCGGGCAGGAATCCGCCGGGGAAATTCCCTCCCGGAGGGGGAAATCGACGCCATCGCCATCGTCATCGAGCTGGACATCATCTCCATCATCATCATCGTCATCATCTTCACCATCTACACCGCCATCACCACCGCTGCATCTCGTCACCGCTGTAACGATTTGGGTTGGATCTTGATTGTTTGATAGGGGAAACTCTCCCGGTGTTAATTACTACTTGTTATTGATGCTATTGAGTGAAACCTTTGAACCAAGGTTTATGTTCAGATTGTTATTCATCATCATATCACCTCTGATCATGTTCCATATGATGTCTCGTGAGTAGTTCGTTTAGTTCTTGAGGACATGGGTGAAGTCTAAATGTTAGTAGTGAATTATTGTTGAGTAGTATTCAATGTTATGATATTTAAGTTGTGGTGTTACTCTTCTAGTGGTGTCATGTGAACGTCGACTACATGATACTTCACCTTTATGGACCTAGGGGAGTGCATCTTGTATTCGTTTGCTAATTGTGGGGTTGCCGGAGTGACAAAAACCTAAACCCCCGTTAGTATATCGGTGCAGGAGGGATAGCAGGATCTCAGAGTTTAAGGCTGTGGTTAGATTTATCTTAATTACTTTCTTGTATTTGCGGATGCTTGCAAGGGGTATAATCACAAGTATGTATTAGTCCTAGGAAGGGCGGTGCATTAGCATAGGTTCACCCACACAACACTTATCAAAACAATGAAGATTAATCAGCTGTATGAAGCGAAAGCACTAGACTAAAATCCCCGTGTGTCCTCAAGAACGTTTGGTCATTATAAGTAAACAAACCGGCTTGTCCTTTGTGCTAAAAAAGATTGGGTCACTCGCTGCAATTATTTCTCTCGCATTTTATTTACTTGTACTTTATTTATCTGCAATATCAAAACCCCGAATACTTGTCTCGTGAGCATTTACAGTGAATCCTTCATCGAAACTGCTTGTCAACACCTTCTGCTCCTCGTTGGGTTCGACACTCTTATTTATCGAAAGTACTACGATACCACCCCTATACTTGTGGGTCATCATCCTACATGAGATCAATGCTTGGATTTAGGTACCCATTTCTCAATGGGTCCTCTTTTGTTAGCAACAAGGGTCTTTAATTTGGGACCCAAATAGACCAAGCAACATAACCATCATATGGGCCAACATATTTAGCATAAACATCACCATAATAATCTTTGAATAAAACATAGTGAGAGTTAGCATTTCCCGCATCATCATCATTAATGGTTTTGCCCTTAGGGGCTTCACCATTAGTGATATCTTTCTTCTTCTCTTGTGCGGGCTTGGCCTTTTGCTTGTTTGCCTTCTTTGCCTTGGCTCCATAAACAAGGCCCTCCTTCCCATTGTTTGATCTTTGCTTACTCAAGAGATCATCCAAAGAAAGTTTACTTTGGGGAGAGGAGGCCTTAGCAAGTTCATCCTTCAACCTAGCATTTTCCTCAATAATATTTGCATGATCACATGAAGGGGTAGAGGAACTAGGCACATCATATGAAGCAAGCCTAATTTGAAGTTGCTCATTTGACTTGGATATGAGAGCGTATTCACTCTTCAAAGCTTTGTGAGCTTTGTCTAGTTCATCTAGATCCTTCACAAGTTTCTCATGATCAACACCAAATTGGGCCATTTACTTTTTAAGCAATTTAGTCTTAGCCCTAGCATGATCTCTAGCTTTAGTGAGCTTGTTAATTTCATCTTGAGGCTCTTCAAGATTTTCTAGCCTCTCCTCAAGAGAAGCTATAGTTTCTTGACTTTCCTCAAGAGCATTTTTAAGAGCATGGATTTCAAGAGAGTCTTCTCTCTCTATTTGACCCTTTTTCTCAAGAGTAGCATTTTGTTGAGCTAAACGAGCCATGAGATTAGAAACATGCTTTTTGTTGATACCTTGTAGGTTAAGAATGAATTCATCAAACTCTAGCATTTCTTGTTTCACTTTTAGACTAGCATCATATCAACCCCTAGATCACTTGATATGTTAGGCATAGAGGGGCTAGGAGATGATACCTCGGAGGATTTAGCCATGAGACAACTTTCTTCCTCCACATGAATGATCTCATTGGGGGATTCACTTGGTGATGAAGAGTTAGTGGAGAGGGAGGCAAGAGCGACCAATCCATTAGAGGTTGCATCTTCTTCATCATCAACATCATCATCTCCGGAGGTATATTCTTCTTGAGTTGATAGCACAATAGATGTGTCCAAGGAGGATTTTGCCATGAAGCAATGTGCATTCTTGACATGAGGATTCTCATTGGGGGATTCAAAGAGAGATGAAGAGGGAATGTTGGTAGTGACAATGGCGGACACTTCCTTTGAGCTTTCTCCTTCATCATCACTAGAGCTTTGAACTTCATCGGTAGAATACTCTTCCCTAGTCACTAGCACAACTCTTGGAGGCCTTTTGCCCTTCTTGGTCTTGTTGTTGTAGAATTTCTTGTTGGGGGCCTTTGAATATTTGCCCTTTGTGTCTTTGCTCTTGTCCTTGGGAATGAGCCTTCCATTATGAAGCTCTCTATTCTCATAGGGGCATTCGGCAATGAAGTGGCGCTTGTCATCACCAAAGCTAGTGAACCCACTTTTGTGGTTTCTCTTGATGTTGTCTTCCTTGGCCTTGGAGGGATCAACCCAAAATGACTTTGCATGGAAGGCCATGTGATCATGATAGTGGCATTCCAAATCTTCCGGATAGGTCATACTCCAAGATGCCCTATATTGTTCTTGAGGGTACACTTCTTCAACGGGGTTGACCACCAAGGCAAGATTGTTCCCTTTTGCCATACCAATGGCACGATTGCGAGAATCATGAGAGTTTTGCTCGAGCACCTTGAGGGCTTGCATCTCGTGCACGGCATCTTGAGATGAGAGAGAGGAATAGCATTCTCTCCCAACAAGGGTCTTGACATCAATGGGTACAAACGGCATCATGCATTCAATGTACTTCTCCTTGATCCAAGAGTCATGGATGTGGGTGGCACCACTAAGCCGGAAGGCATCGGCAACAATGAGGAGTCTTCCATACATGACTTGATGATCTTCATCCGGTAGCCTCATGAATCCTTCGGCTTGATTCCGAAGAGCATTATACTTGTTCCTTCTTGTGCTCTCACTTCCAATGCAACTAGCGGCCAAACCATCCCAAGCTTCCTTGGCGGTGGTGTAGTTCGAACACGAGGCAGCTCTTGTGTCCCCACACTAGTTTGAATCATGTGCAAGGCGGTGTTGTTGAGTTGACTATCAACCGCTTCTCTTCTAGTCAACTTGTTGGGGTTGTAGGGCTTGAAGCCTTCCAAGATGATTCTCCAAAGTTCATTGGAGGCACTGCAAACATGAGAGCGAAACTCAAATTGCCAAGTATCGAAATTATCAACGGAAAACTTAGGTGGGTCGCCTCGGATGTTCAAATGGGGATGAGGAACCGGTATATCGGGAGATTGAAAAGGTGGAGATACTCGATTGTAGCTCTCACCTCCACTAGGAGATGCAATGGGAGGTTTGATAGTGTTTAAGTTATCACCTTCCACGGGCTTAGTAGAGGAGGGTAATGCCGAAGCACCTCCCTCTTCTAACATACCCGTGTCCTTTACCTCTATGACGGGAGCCCTAGGAGGGACCGGAGTCATAAGCTCGGAAATTAGATTTCTCATGCTTTCCATTTGAGCGTCCATGGAGGATCTCAACGAATTGATGTCCTCCATGGTGACCAACTTACCGGCCTCTTCCGGAGGCACATCGTCCGCATACTCTTAGGCGGTTAAGCTCGAAATAAGAGCCGAGGCTCTGATACCAATTGAAAGGATCGTATGTCGCACCTAGAGGGAGGGGGTGAATAGGTGCTAACCAATTTTTAGTTCTTTTTCAATTTAGGTTTGACACAAAGGTAAATTCTCTAGATATGCAACTAAGTGAATTTACCTATATGACAAGGTTACCAACTAAGCAAGATATAGCTACGCAATATATAGGAGATAGAGTGGGATAGAGGTAACCGAGAGTGTAGCACGCGTTGACACAGAGATGATTCTCGTAGTTCCCTTCCTTTGCAAGAAGGTACGTCTACGTTTGGAGGAGTGTGGTTGCTACGCAAGCCAAACCAACAGCCACGAAGGCTTCACTCAGATCTCCTGTGAGCAACGCCACGAAGGCCTAGCCCACTTCCACTAAGGGATTTCCTCGAGGCGGAAACCGGCCTTTACAAGGTTCTTGGGGCACACATCCACAACTGAATTAGAGGCTCCCAAATCTGTAACAATACAACAATCAACAACAACACATCAACACAAATCAACTAGGGAACCAAATAGGAACACTAGCATGAGATCCCTCAAACAAATGAGGGGAAATGAAAAACGCTTCGGTGAGGACGTAGATCGGTGGCTTCTCCTTCGAATCTCCAAAGATCAAGAGATTTGGTTGGGAGGAAGGAGATCTTGCAAATCTTGTGTTTCTTGAGGTGGCTCTAATGGTGGTGAAGCTTGGCAGATTTCTTGTGCAATAATTGAGCAGCTTGTCCCTTTGGAGAAGAGAGCTATTTATATGATTGGAGCTCTCGATCTGACCGTTTGGACCATTTCTCGTAACACCGAAGTTCGCCAGAGGGCCTGTTCCTGGCACTAAGTACTAAGAGAGAACTTCCGCCAGAACAATCTTCGTCGGCAACCTGTCGAAAAGGTGATCGGAACTAGGCGGAACTTCGACCGGAAGTTCCGGCCAAGTTCCGCCATGTTCAAATAGCGCGAAAACCTTACTCGATGATACCGAGCCACAACGCGGACTTTCTAACTTGTCCGAAGTTGGGCGGACCGGAACTTCCGGCCAGCTTCACCGGAACTTCCGCCCAGAGATGAAAACCTGTAGACAGACCAACGCTGAAGGGCTACTGCGGGAAGTGCCAGGGCGGAACTTCCGCTTGCTGGGGCCGGAACTTCCGCTAGAACCAAAAAAGCCTTCGGAGCTACAGAATTGCCATACCATTTCACCGATCGAATAAGTTTACCGAAAACTTGTACCTATCTACATCAACACACATAAAAATATACCTAGTGTTGACATCAAACACACAAACCCCAAAAGGGCGGGAAATGTTCATTCAAAGAGAACCTCTGTTCTCTGCATATCTAGAGCTCTAGCGACAAGTGACGCAGATGCTGCGTCTCCTGCACTGGCAGGGACTCCTCTTGACTGGCTACGGCGACTTCGTATCTTCATCATCTACTGCGATGACCTCTCCTGTAGCTGGATTCATTGTGACCTCCAAAATCCAATCCACCTTGCTTCTTGGGTGTCACGACCGTTTCTACGGCTTCTACATGCTTTGCTGGATCTGCTAGTCGCCCCCTTCAACCTCCCACGGGAGGCCCTCATCACCTTGCCCATCGACGGCAAGGACGCGGCCGGCGATGGTGGCAAATGCATCGCCGACGAGGTTAGGATTGGCAGGAGGACCCGATGGTGTTTTGAAATTTATTCTATGGTCCTTTTTTTGCAAATCGGAGGGACATGGTTGTAATTTTATTTTCATTCTGGTCCTTCCTGCAGTATTGTAATTTTTTTTGTTTATTAATGCTAGTTCTGGGATCTTCGGGTCCCTTCCCCCATTCAAAAAAAAGATTTCATTTTTGGATTTTTTATACGATTCGAAATATGATGGGCTCATTTCAGAATAAGTTCATATATAAATGTGAAGAGAAATAAATCCATCTCCCCCATTCACCCCTCGCCTCCATCGTTTTACTCGATGGATCTATCCACACCACCGCTTGCAACATTTTTTTCTCCTCGGACTCTCAGACGGGAAGTAAGCTTGGGTTAATATAATAGTAATTCTCTCTTTTCCTTGTCCCTGCCCCTCGTCATACCCTGCCAACATCCTCACCAAACTATTGGGGACAAGCTCCATAGATGACCAGATGCGGGGCGACATCATATAGGCTATGACTACCATGACCGATATAATTTAAATGTAACACTATATATAATTGTTTTAGGTGAAATGGGCATTATTGCAGACAAACTGACAATTGTTCCGGTCCCTTTCTCAAGAAACGACATATGTTTGTATATACTCCCTCTGTTCATAAAACAATGTCAGAGATTCATCTAAATTTCGATGTATCTAAACACTCATATAAATTTAGACAATTTACTCACATCTATTTATGGACAGTATTAGTATTTTTTTAAACTAAGTTCTAAACTATGCATTCATATATACTCCCTCCATTCACTAATATAAGATGTTTTAGTTTTAGTAGATTTATCTTTTTTTTTTGAGGTCAGATTTATCTTTTTTTGTTATGTCTCTAGTCTACTTTTAATATATAGATTCACTCATTATAGTGTGTATCTAGTCCACTTTAAAATATCTAAAATATTTTATATTTTTTAATAGAGGAAGCTATGTTTTTAAACTATGTATTTGTAGGATAGTTTGGCCTCATGCACTGACTCGATAGAAGCTGTTTATCACTCGTGCTAGCCTAACCACTCAAAAAGGACCCAAGAGATCTCTGCTCCAGCCATGTACTAAATAACTACATCGCATCTTTCAACATGGAGCACCGCATCGAACAGGCAGGCAGGGCGGCAGGGGAAAGAAAATTCCCAAATCCCAGATCGAACGGTTTCTTCCGTCCGAATTCGGCCGGAATGTCCGGAATCCTCCGCGGCTGCTCTGCCCCCTTCGCCTTTCAATGGACGACGGCACAACCACCCTGCTGTAGAGCCTCTATCCTTGGCCCTGCCTCTCCCATCAAGACCGCGAGCTCCTCCTCTCTCATGTGCTTCGCCCCTCCTGCTCTCGCCCGAATTTTGTTGGAAGACGAGTAGACGACGCGATCTGGCTTTCAATCGCGACCTCCGCGAGGACTGCGGTGCGCCACCGTAGATCAGCCTAGGACTCCGCCGTCTCTGCACCCACGCGCTCGCCATCCTAGCCGTGGCGACGGTGCTCGGCCAGAGCAGTTTTTTGGCCGCCCGTCGCTCCCGTCTGCGTCAATCATCGCCTGGTGCCGCTGCTGCTCGGCCGCCGTCGCTCTTCTTTCTTTCTTAACACGGTGGGTTTCCTCCGGGATGGGAAAAAAAATAAGACAAACCGGTACATAATGGCATTGTGCAGTATTATGAGGTTTGGTGGAAGGGCAAAATCGTTCAAAAAATTATTGGACGAAAATTTTGGCAGAAACCTTAGCTCCTTTATTATCTACTAGGACAATACCCGTGCGTTGCATCGGTGTCAATATTCTCGACGGTGAACTCAAATTACAATTCAGAAACTAAAACATGCAGAAATATTGACAATAATAGCTTTGAGATAGGGAGTAGACAAAACATGAGTCTGATCTAATGTGATTAAACCTTTGATAGCATAGGAGGACAATCCCAGAGATAGATCCTAACTTTTTTTGGTAATTAATTTGATCTAATGTGATTAAACCTTTGATAGCATAGCAGGACAATCCCAGAGATAGATCCTAACTTTTTTTGGTAATTAATTTGATCTAATGTGATTAAACCTTTGATAGCATAGCAGGACAATCCCAGAGATAGATCCTAACTTTTTTTGGTAATTAATTTGATCTAATGTGATTAAACCTTTGATAGCATAGCAGGACAATCCCAGAGATAGATCCTAACTTTTTTTGGTAATTAATTTGAGCCACGTACCTTGATTGACGTTATCGTAATTTGACTTCGTAAAATTGATTGACTCATGTTTTCAGGCTAGCTTTGGCCTGCCATAGATCTAGTAAAAAAACTGATGACCTGAGACAATAAGTAGTATCATTAAACTCTAATAGAAGGTCTGCAACAATTTGGAAACGTGAATTCTATCACTAAGTCAGTATAGAACAACTAATATGTGTAAAACAAAATATATTTGTTCCAATAACCTTGATAAGAAAATAATACTTACATGTGCACTATTTATTCATGGCGAGAGTAAGACAATACCTTAACACAAAATCCTGCAGACCATCAATTTGATGTGGACGATGACCATAAGTCTTTTTTTTTTTGAAAGCTGACCATAAGTCTTTATTTGTTTATATCACGCATAGGAGTAACATCAGATTAGCACAGAGATATGTTGAATAAATTTAGGGGCTTGATAGGGTGATCAAGAAGTCCAAAACGCTACAATCTCCACCAAATTGAAGATGGCAAGGCAGATAGATGAATATACTCCACAACTGCGCCAACCCGAGACCTGTACTGCTCCTTCTGAGTTGAGTTTCAGAACAACCAGATTTTAGCATAGCTTTATGGCACCCATCCTGAAGTGCAAGGGCGAGGCGGACTGGTAATGCACGTCACCGCAAGTGAAAATTCAGAAGATAGCCCAGTCCATGGAGGAGAAGAGCAACAATGCTATCGGTTCAGTGCAGAGCATCGGCCGCGCAGCTGGGAGGAGCCAGACATCACCAGGCCGGTCAACGAAATCGGCTTCGCCTGGAGGATAGTTGCTCGGAGCTCGCCAGCGTTGGACAGGTTGGGGCGGAGCGGCCGGGCAAGATACGGATCGGCGCAGAGCAGTTTGGCAACGGACGGATCGAGGATCGAGGAGACCGCCTCCGCCGCGGACTGCAGAGTGGATGCGATGAGGAGGACGGCCGTTGCGAGGCTGGATCGAGGAGACCGCCTCCGCCGCGGACTGCAGAGTGGATGCGATGAGGAGGACGGCCGTTGCGAGGCTGGTCTCCTAGAGCATCTGACTGCCGATGCGGTGAGCGAACGGGAACTGGATCGATGGGCTGCCTCCTCGGTTGGAGGAGATTGACTCGTGCAGGTCGTTCGGGAACGGAGGTGGCGGCGCCGGAGTGGGAGGCTGGCGCCCAGGTCGTCGGCTGCAGCGACGAGTAGGTCCATGGCGGCCACGCAACGGAGGGGGCGGCGCCGGAGTGAGAGCGAGCAGGTCCATGGCGGCCATGCGCGTCCTGCCGCTGCGTACGTGCGCCGCTGGTAGGGCCCTCTCGCTATCTCTACCGACCGCGGCGCTCTGCCCGGGTCTCCCGTCGGTGACCTGGTAAGGATTGGGGAACCGGGAGCGTCAGCTGCGATGGGGTCTAGATTGGTTGGGGATCGTGGAATCGGGAAGGATGTCGGTAAGAGGTAGAAGAGAAGAAAAGAACCGGTATGATGGCAGTTGTACGTTATATGCGTTTTGGTGGGAGGGCAAAACGGTCCAAAAAAAAAGCGTTGACGAAACTTTTTGGCAGAAACCTTAGCTCCTTTATTATTAGGTATAGACTAACACATAAATGCCCGTGCGTTGCAACGGGAGATTAAAAAAATGTATTGCGTTCAGACATCGTCGCCACCTCTGCCCGTCGCATTTATATTTGTTATTATGGTGTGGCATTAAACCAGGACCGTCCTATGGTAGTTTTGATTATTTTATATTAAAATTTGAACCTCTGAATGATTCAGATACATGATATGTTGATTTTAAACAGAAGGTATAAAAGGAAAAGAGAAAGAAACCTAGAGTTAACTATTTGGCACAAAAGAAGCCGGCGATAGAAAATCCATGAAATAAAAAAAAATCCAAGATCCAAGACTATTTTCTCTTTGTTGCCTTCTTTTTTCCTTGGACGCCTATAATTAGTGCACACGTTATAGATTTCCATAATCTGTTGATGGTGCACTCTGGATGTCATATTCTTCATGTGCCTTTTACTACACTTAATGACTCGTCTCGATCAAAATTCTCAGGCAAACCCCATCGATATTTTTTTTTTCATGCACACATCATAACCGACATGAAACCAAGTACTCAAGGCGAGCATGTAATAGGCAATTAGGATGGCATCCCTGTGAGTTATTCTTTCGGAGTTGCTTAATTAATTTTCCAGAGAATGTTCCACATGACAAAGAATGGTATTTGCAGCAAACTGTATGCAACTGCACGTTTCCAAACATACAGACGGAAATAAGATACTGAGACCTTCTTCCCGATTGTGGAGCTATCTTACCAGTAGAATTTCCAGATAATAAACTGAGATAGCATACAAATGTTAAAATGGCCGCACTGGTCACTTTATACAGTGCGCTCACATGCCCGTGAAAAACCAAAGCCATTCGCTGCTGTAAGCTCGAGCCTAACCAAGACCACCCGTCCTTCCATGGGGCGTCCTTGCCTCTTGCACTCCTTCGCATCTAGATGCTCCGCCGCCAGCATCCTTTAGTCGGCTCACCGCCGGCGCAGCCCGGACGGGATCTTACCTGGGCGGGTAGTACAAGCGCCAAGGCACCAGTCGGATCCGCACATCCCCGATTCCCAGCAGAGCATATCAGTGCTTCCCGGATCCCTTCTCCGCCTCCTCTGAATTTACATCCCACGATCTCGATCTGCTCCACCGTCCTGGACCTCCCAGGTCCCTCAGCTCCAGCGCTGGGCTGTGCTCTCTCTTCCATCGCCATCGGTCCATCAGCTCATGCAATTGCTCGCTGATGATTGGAATTTCCGAGCGTATATAAACAGGATGAAGTTGCTATAAAAAATCGATGTGGGACTATTCAGCCGAAAACATCAATACACCATTTCTGTTACTACGTTCTTAGGCCGGGAACCATCCTCGTTAATTTTAAAGCCCAAGTTTGGCAGCCAAATTAAAGCCCAAGGGCGCTTCCTCGTTTGTGGCAGGCAACCCAGGCTGCCTTTTCTTGTTCACGATGGACCGGAGCAGCCCGTGAAGGGCGCCAGCGACGGGAGCGCGAGGTGTTCTCCTCTAGATACGCTGGTACAACAGACCGTTTCGTTGACTTACCGGTGGCAGTGCTTGTAATTTGCACTCAAACTTGGGGGCAATTTTAAAACGGACGAAAAAAGTGGGGAGAAACCTTACTTCCTTTATTAGTAGGCTACTAATAAAGGAAGTAAGGTTTCTCCCCAATTTTTCGTCCGTTTTTTAGTTGCCCATGTTTCTGATCAGAATTACAATACTTGCCACCGCCAAGTATAAATAAAACGGTTCGTCCCGAGTCGCGACTCGCACGTGTTTCGCTTCCCAGCGCGTGGCTACGTCCTACATGCACAACCGAGCCACCTATCAGCAGTGTTGGGCCGCGCGAGCCGAAATTTCCCTCGTGGGCTGAGGACTTCCTGAAGCTACGACAACAATTGCTCTGAGCTAATGCAAAGCATTGGCAAACATAAGAGTTTTTAGTACCTTGGATAATCCCACCTCGATCCCTTAGAACGATTCCCACCTCTTTATATACGTACTGTATAGGATTGTCAACAAGCCGCTATGGAAAATAAAAACAAGCACGAGCATGCTCATCGATATGATCGGAAGGAGGATTAAACGAGACGAAAAAAGAGAGGAAACGAATAAATCCCGACGGGCTTTGACTTGGGGGAGGTGCGCACTGCTTGCCGGACCAAGCTCGGCTGGCCATACTGGCGCTGGCGGACGGAGGAGGAAAAGTATAAGAATTCGGTCAGGAACCAGCGGAAGAAGAACAAACCTGTCCAGCGTTGTAAGGCGAGAAGGAGGCCCTCCTCTCAGCGTGAAGGGATCTAAGGCGAACGCTCCTGCTGCGTGATGTGCTGACACGGAAAAGCGGTGAGGGAGAGAGAGCCGAGCTCATGGCTCAATCGAGGAGCAGAGAGCGGCCAGCTCCAAGGGGAATTACCCCCGATCTGGGAAACGCATAAAGATGGCCGCTTATCTCTTTTGGTCATTTCGCATGAAGATCCTTGCATTCACGTGCATTTTGCAAATAAATAATCGGTCCATGGTAGCGACAAAATCACCTGCACGAGCCATTGATCAATAGACGGAGGAAAGCAGTGGGGTCATACAAAATCGTATAATCTATTTTTCCTACATAACAATCAAACCCATATGGAATTTCAAGTTGCCGCCGAGCTTTCTTTCAATCGATTTGCCGTGCAAAGAAAAACACCTAGCTATTCCGTTAAAAAAATAAAAACAACAAGGGACTACATCAGGGTCACCGGGGAGAAAAAAAAACAACACTGGGTTGGGTTGTTTTATCAAGAATCCGATCGTCAAAAAATAAAAACAACTAGCGCTAGATCAAGGTCACCGGCGAGACAAAAAATGACAACACTCAAATCGGGGTTGGGTTGTTTCATCAAGAATCAGATCGGTGGATCGAAGACTATTGGATCAGTGTCGCAAAAAAAAAAAACAATCGCATGCGAGGTTGTGACTTGACATTGATTCCCAAGAAAAATTGTGATCAGATGTGGCCGACGCCTTTCAATAAATTTTCTTTACTGTTTCTAAGAAATATGACGTGCGTATATTTTTCCGCGAGAAAAACTCTTGAATCATTGATCCCTTGCAATGCACAAATATTGTGCTATTGATGAAAAAAACCTGCAAATGTGTATTTCCGCATAAAAAAATTCTCCAAAATCCTAACATGTGTATGCCAGTTATTAGCTTTTAAAAGCGGTGTGGGACCATCAAAATTCCGGTAATGAAATCAAAAAAGCATATTGTGTACTCTCCGATCCATATTATTTGATGCTAATTAAAATAGATGACAACTAAAATGTGTCTAGATAATTTGGACTTTTGGGGCAAAGTTTGGATAGTGCTGATGTTTTTCGACGAAAATTTTATTGTTCCACTTCCGGTGCAACGCACGGGTATTTTTCCTAGTTATATATAATATATATATATACTAGGACAATGCCCGCGCGTTGCCGCGAAATACTAAACATTGTTGAGTTCCATTTCCGCCCGGCTCCGGCCAAGCACGAGCTAGCCCTGCATCTCCCTCTCTCCTATCGGCTTCAAGCACTGCTATCTGCTGCCCACGTCGCCCGTCTTGGCCGCCGTCAACTCAAATGCTGGCGGCCCATTTCGGCCAACCTCCCTCTCTCCGGCACATGCTTGACATCTCGGGCCGCTTCCATCACCCAGCAGAGCTTAGCTCTCTCCCTCGACTCTCACTCGCGGCAACCAGCCAACACGCTCCACCTCGTGGTCGCGGTCCTTACTCGTGAGTCCTGGGTCAGTCTAGAGCTACAGCGCGAGGTACGGATGGAGTGCGTTGCGGCGGCGTTGGGGTGCTCGAGAGAGAAAGGTTGCGCGGATTGGGGAAGAAGACCTATTCCTACCTGTCCAAAACGAGATGTGGTGCGTTACATGTGATTTGGTGAGAGGATAGACCAGCCCAAAGAAAATATTGGATGCGTTGCATCGGGATGGAATAAATCTGGATATGTCCCTTGGTTCAGTGGCACAATTACACCACCGATGCCAGCCGGCAGAAGGTGGTAATCTGCGTCAGCATTGTCACCATGACATTGTGCTCGCCGGTAGCAGCCGCCACCATCTTCCTTTGGTTGACGAAGCGGGCATAGCTCTTGTTACGTTTGTGGTCGCGCAACATTTACTCTGACCACCTAATCACCTCGTGTGATCATGACTGCGAAAGCTTGCGAGTAACGGTTGACGAATGATTTGCCGACGAAGACAAGTCAAGATGGGGTGAGTTAGTTGTTGACTTTTTTTGCGATAGGATGGTGCGATCCCGATGGTGTTACCGCCGACTGAGAGTTCGAGACTGGCGCGATAAAAGAAAGACCGGTGGTCCGGTGCAACAAAATATCAATATAATTTGCATATTACAACTTGACATAAATTTAAAACTAAAATGTAAAGCAAATTAAACATAAGCTAGATTTGTTAAAAACACAAACAAACCTAAGCTAGCTATCCGTTTCGGAGGGAGACTTTTATTAGCTTTTGCTTTCTACATTTCAAAGCAGGGTTGAATCAACCGTGCACAATAAAGACTGATCATACCAATATTCTCCACACCTGCGTTTAGTTTGGCCAGACTGCGCTACTGCCCTACTTCGACTCCGATTTTCCCTTCACTAGATTTAGATGTGCGCCTTGGCGCACCATCCCGTGAAATCTGCGTCAATTTACATTTTATATAACAACGATAAAAATAAGTTGGAAAAACGAATAGCATTTGTAAATTTGAATTACCCGGTGCAAAGTCATTAGCTCGTGAAGTTAAGCACAGAACTAACCATTTTTGTGGTACAATGGAACCATATGTATACATGTGTAGGTTTACATAACAGAAGTCACAATCTGTTTCTCACGAGTACAAAATAGAATACTTTCTATTGAGGAAGTATATGTTAGAAAGATTTACAAAACTAACCTTAATTTTATTATTTTCTTTGGTACAAAAAGACATTCAGGGTCCAAAACTTTTGAGTGACTACAATAATTGTGATTATCCAAGTGAGTGCTTGTTATATCTTGAGGTAAATAGCTGAAATTAAATGATAATTGGAGTCTTTGGTGACACCACACAGAAATGTTACAGGTAAAAGAAATATTATAGCAATATTGCAATAAGAGCAGAGTATTGTAAATCAGCAACAATATTTCACTTGGATAGCATGAAACTCAATCTGATTGACACCATCTAAGTCTCACATTCTGACAGAAGTAGCCTCTGAATGAAGTAAAAGCTCAACATCACAATAGGCAAAGCCTACGCTGCATCTTTTAGGCTTAAGACTAATAAGAACAGCTTATCTCAGTGTGATGTATGTGTCCATCTTCCTCAGGTTTATACTTCTTATCTCGTCCAAACTACTCTTGAATACAGCGGAGAAACTCTGGACTGACCATATCTCTAGGTCACAAAACATAGCAGTACAAAGGTAAAAAAAGAACACTTGGCAAACTGAATTCTGCAATGTAATCTTAATCAAACTCCGAAAATCCTACAACTCTTTTACATCTCCTTTAAAAAGAGCAAAAATAATAAGGAGAGAAAAATGGAGGCATCTTCCATGTTGTTCTGTTACTGACTAAGTGGACACTGGAGACAAAACGCAACATCAATGACAAGAGACTTTGGTTCGCGGTTGCTGAAAGAGACTCTTGCAAGTGGTGTGATTGATGTTGGGGAATCACTCAAGTTCATCGCAACACAATCCCTCACCATCCGTAGTCTTGTCTAGTTGTATGAAAAATAAAATGGAGAGCATCAGATAGGACGAACAGAGATTTCAAGCAGTATAACACAGTACAGACATTGATAGCATGCTAGCAAATTTAGTAATCATGTGCAGCAAGAAACAAGGCACATAAATTGAGCAGCCATTTTTTGCTTTGGCCAATATAAAAGATTTAAAAGTGCACCTTGGCGCACGATCCCGTGCAGTTTGTGCCGATGTTCATTTGTGTAACAACGATAAAAGTTAACTACCAATATGATTAAACATTGCTTAGGTTTTACAAAACGATATTGCTATGATGAAATTAGGATAAAGCATGAAACTATATGACATGATATGTCATCTACTCCAACTATTAGGAGTAATAAAAGATCGATGATATGTCATCAGCAAATCGACAGCGGTGGATTCACCAACTATTTAAGCAGATGCTCAAATCCACCTATGTCGATGGAAAACATGCATCTTTGACATAGAGAAATACATACCAATGGTAGTCTTAGTAAGAGCAAAGCACATTGCTCCTACATACATAAAGGTTATATTGGAGAGCACTGGGAAATACACATCAGTGGTAGTCTTAAGCTAGAGCAAATCCCACTGCCATACATACATAATTGTTACATATACAAAAATCTGAAGAAATTATAGCTAGTAGATGAATGTATTCTTCTGGCACAACCTTCCTAATTAGGAAGCAACATATTTCTCATACTGTTCTTCGAAGCTAAATCTCTAACCTTCTTAAGTTGCAAGGTCTGGACGAATGTAGATCAGATACACCGATCTTTTAATTGTGCCAGAAAGCATGATATACCTCCGTCAGATGGTTGTCATTTCTGGAATGTGGATATTGATATACCAATGGGATAATGTAGTACTTTTAAATGTTGGCATGCATGAAATAATTCATGTGTTATTATAATTTATGAGAGTTCATATGCAAATATTGTATAATTGGAATCTGAAGTTCATACATTGGAAGGGTAATACGTACAAACAATATTGTTATAGATTCTTGCAGAGATACGATGTGGAGGGTGGAAGCATCAAATTTCTCCGCATTATCTCCCTAAGGTGTTAGAATTAGCCATTGGCCTCTTCAAAAAACAAGTTTGTGTATATCAATTGTATGATTACACGTAAAAGGCAAATATAAAATTTACTTTTTTTTTGCTTTGTGAAGCGTACTTTGGATTTGCTAAATATATGTGCCTCCATGGCCGTTGGCTTGATCGGCAGTCACCTCTCATACCATAATCCTACAACATCTTGTTTGATGAACAATAAATGGTATTAGGCAATCTGCATGCACGATTTAGATTACTCTGTTAATTCTAAGGATTTAAATTGTTTACTTCAGACTTTAGAGGAGAGTGTTACTTCCAATGCATGTAATGTAAGAAGAATACTGAAGGGTTATGCATTCAGCCTAAAGAGGGACCATTTTCTCGAGGAGGTGCGACTTGCTGGACCTCAGTTCAGTGAACCGAATTCTGTATCCCGGGCTTCCATGAAGATAAACCTCCTCACTATAAATGTGGTATAAATAATGGTGATTATTCTTAAGAAAGGAAAACTGAAAAGAAGTGTGTTACGTAATATGTACCTCACAATCTGCCATGGCTACACCCAGTTCATGTATATAATCTTTCCAGTCCCTTGGTATCTATTTTCTCAGATCCAGCATAAACCACAAGTTGCCAACGATGAGAAAGCGTTGACAAATAGTAGATCAAGGCTCGTTGTTTGCAGGGTCTAAATGGAAGGAATCAGTCAGGATGTGAAAAGGCAGAAATGGTTCTGATGCCATATACTGAGATTAGGAATCATGTATGATCAAAGAAGTGATGAATATAAAAAAAATTGTAGACTTTTGAAGCATGTGTGATCAAAGAAGTACGACTATAAAAAAATTCATACTTTCAAATAGATTGAGAGAGTAACTTTGGAATGGACAGATTGAGTTGCATATGGTTTATGGTGGAGCTTTCGAAAAAAAAACTGTGCAGCACTGCTAAACAATATTGCTTGTCAAAATAACAGAATGAACATGTCCAGTTCTGTATGTTCATGGCAGCTTTGCCTGGTAAACTTATCAAGTTTTCACTTGCACGCCAAGTGGTCTTAGTCACTCACTCCTATCCCCTAGTCAGCTATTTTTCGATCAAAGGCATTTAACCCTGCTTTATAAGAAAGGGGACAGTCTTACAAAAGCTGGGAACACCAGCTTTTACAAATGAAGAGCATCAGGACAGGTCTCTAACACACTGTCAAACACCACTCCCAGGCCAAAACCCCCAAGTTCAGAATACATAGGACATTCAAACAGTTAAAAGACACACCTTTTCAATCTAGAGACAATCTTCTTTGAACGCTCCACCACCCCTGGAATATCAACCGATACTTCTTGCTCCATAAAACTGCCCATTGCTTCAGAAAAAATAATATTGGATAGATAGCATCAGTAGGATTCTTAAGACATCTCTTCTACAAAATGAACTTATTTCTGGTAGTCCATAAGTTCCACCTAACAGCAGCAAAGCCAATCCAAATCTGAATACAAAAACGCTTCCCCTTTTGTTTAATCCAAGAACATAAATAGGGCCAGCAACATAATATCATGTTTTTTACCCAATTGAAACAGTAGCAGGATGCTCCTCCCCTCCATACAACAACGGTGAGGAAGATAGAGAGACAAGTTTATACCGAGAAGGTGCGCAAGATCCTTCTATGTGAATTAGAATATTTGAGTTATGGAAATGGTATGCTCTTAATTTAGGTGGAAAGTGATACAGTACAAATACTATTTGAGTTATGAAAGCTTGAAAAATCATCCTTTGTGAATCATTAATATACTGGTATAGTTTAGGAACAAATTGCACAAATTGTAAGCATAGTGCAAAATCTCCACACACAAAATACATGGTATAGTTTAGGAACAATAGGTGTAGCATTTAAAAAATGTGTGCTTAACTCCAACACTAATTATCAAAAATACACAACCATGCTTTATTTATGTCGTAGCATAGTAAAACAACATTTAGAAAAGACTGAACATTGTACCAGAAAGATTCAATTTCAAAATAATATGAGCCAGTACAATCATCGCAACAAACCAATTGACTGCTTGGATTATATGAGACCTACGACTTATTCTAGTGAAGAATACTGCTGTGACATATAACTGGAAAATCCACTTACGGAACTACAATTTTACCTTCACCACCAGCTGTGGCCTACGATGGACTGTAAATAAATCAGAGTAGCAATCGTTTGAAAAACGAAACTGACCGAGACTATTAACTGAACCACGAAAACCAGTTACACACCAAAAGAAACCACAACATAAACTAACTAAACCAGGCAGAATTGAACAGAAAATATTCTTCATCCTGGTACAGATAAGTCATCACCTTGCACACAAAATGAGCGGCTTTTGCCCGAATAAGCCTGAATGATGATTAAGAATCCTAAAATCAAGTATTAAGCATGTATATAAATGTCAGGGCAGAGATCAGTCCTCACGAGATCCTGAGGAGAGGCAAAACTGAAAAACTATGGTTATGGGTAGCGGCAAAGTAACATGGGCTGTGTCTTGAAGACAACACGGAGATGAGGATATTTGCTAGAGATTTGGGTTTAAAAAGACCTACAGACACGTAAGAATGTGTGTAACTATAAATTTGGTGAATGATCTACATACTGTGTAAACATAGCCTGCTCCAAAAAAGATATGTTTCTTATAGAATAATGGTAGCAGGCCATATTATGAACTGACCACAAACAAAACAGTAATACATTTCTTAGGAAGCAATGTGTATTCAGCAAAGCCAATAAGGAAAGTCAGACTTGGAGATGATACCAGCAGCTGCACACAAAGCTCTAAGTGCCTTTTCTTTTCATAGATAATATAAACAACCTAAATTATCTGAAATGGAACCAAATGAAACCTCGACTCCTAGCACATAGCTACTAAACCTACAGCCTAAATTGCAGGGACATTGATAGAACCCATGTGATGTGTAGAAACTATATATAACCAACCAAGTTTCCAGCTATTAGGCCTGTAGTTTGTTATGACAGAAAAAACATTTAGGAAAGCATACAATTTCAGTGGATATGACGATATATATCATATTACATCATGTTACATGGTATTCTATCTAGCAGAAATAGAACATCATTGAGGAAACACCGAAACCTGAACTTTCTAAGCATCATTATTCTAGACTGATATACTCTGAAAAAGAACCAGAAAAAGGAACCTATATAAGAAGTGAAATCAGTATAGTGAAAGCATCTGCTGCATAACCCCCTATAGAAAAGGTAAATGGTCATTTTGGTTCCTCTTTTAGATAGAAAAGCAAGCCTTCTTCGCTACTCAATTTCCCAGAAACGAATGTAATATACATGATCATAAGCAAGAAAAGGAGCAGGTATAATAGTACTGTATGCAATGAAAAAACAATCAACCAAAGCTGGTGGAGCTCGCATTTGTCACACCACCAAATCCAATAGGCCACTTGCAGCCATATAACACAACCACACGAACTCAATAAGCCACCAGACAGCTTCGTTGACAATTTGAAGGTATGAATTGTACCTTTGTCATAGCCACCCAAATGTTGTCATGTCAAAGCTGCCTTGTCCTAAGATTGGATGTGTGTACCCTCAATTCTTGGGAGGATCCAAGGAGCCTGATGCGATAGTACTCTTGATCAAGCAATCTCACCACTTTCGGAACCTTCCATGAATAGCTGTCAAAAGACTTCAAGGCACTTGTAACAGGGAAAAATCCAACAATATTGCAGGAAACATAAACTAATGCAGAGAACATTAAAAACTATGATTGATGTATTGTACTTTACGTTGAAACATTTCAACATAGACTTCCCTAAAACAGAATAACCAGTAATGTGCCTATTAACCGTATGAGATGAAGCCTAAATTTCTGAGTGTACACCAAAACAAACAGTAAACATTCGAAGAAGGCTATAGTGAGTATTTACGCACATCTCGGATTTAATTTTTATCCGAAATGAGACTTTGAGGTATTATGGAGCAAATTTCCAATTTAGCATGGACATGCTTGCTGAATATTGTAAAAAGATATTTAGGTTACTGCAGTAAAATAAATTAACAGATCACTCATTTGCTTGTTCCAAGATCTGTTCATAAAACTGCAGAGTATTCCAAAAAAGAGACAAACTTATCTTTTAAAAACCAGCTTTAGTATTACTAATTTTCCTTAGACCCGGGTTTGTCATGGTGGTGGCCATGTTTTTGTTCCAAAAAACTTAAACAATGTTAACTGGTACACCATTAGAAACTGTAGGCTGTTTTTCTTCAATG
The DNA here is from genome assembly GCA_030979885.1 of Lolium multiflorum. Lineage (NCBI taxonomy): Eukaryota > Viridiplantae > Streptophyta > Magnoliopsida > Poales > Poaceae > Lolium > Lolium multiflorum. The sequence goes on from CM061749.1 coordinate 315,452,018, forward strand.
CCTAGTGCCACAGACAACAAAGGTATGTCTTAATTATAATTTGGGCCTTTTATCACCAAGATTTTGGTTGCACTACAGACTTATGGTCTGATAAATACCAAAAATGTAAATTAAGTGGACATATAAAGTTAAACTCAAAAGGACACCTTGATATATCACAATATTTCAAGTGGGCACGTATAATGATAATGAAGCAACAAAATTGATAGGTTCTCACTCTAATTACCTTTGGATACTTTTGTGTTCAACATGGATCCTTAGGCACCAACCTACCCAAATGCTTCTAGCTAGCGAGTTCAACATCCCTGTACCCACAAGGTAAAACACATTTAGAACTTCATCGAAATGCTAGGTGAACATTTTGGTGGTGCCAAAATAACATTGATAGGAAAATGCTTCAGGAAGAAAAACCAACATGAATGCAGAGCGAGGAAGGTGGCCTTTACATTTGTACCAGACGCATGTGTCTCACTACCAGACAAGCGCCGGCCAACACCTGCTCCTCGTCGCCATTGATATCCAGGGCCTAGGTGCCACACTCCATGCCAACAGATCGAACACACGGATGTCGCCACCTCTGTCAGGAAAAAACTTGATTGCCTCATATATCTTTTGGAGGACAAAATAAGCCCAAAGGCTGATTCCAGCACTAAAATAAAAGTGAGATGAGAAACATAAACTCTTCTAGCTTTCTTATTTTAGCATTTCCATAAACCAAATGCAAAAGCTAGATTACAGAGAATAACCATCATAAATATATACAATGAGATTTTGCACATGGTACAATCAGCCTAGCTAAAAAGGCATGAACCTTAACCTGACTTATGGTACGCAGATCCTTATAGTTATATGCTATGACCTAGAATGTGCACATAAATGCTAACCAAATCGTTTCCTTCCTCACTTGATATCTATGCCAACTCTAAATCTGGCAAGAATTGATGCACAAGGGTACCTTAACACCTTGATAAGGTAAACTGGTGTTTCCCTTTTCCATCTAAATTCTTATTTTATTTTCTCACAACCATGTATCAGACCAACACAAAAGCAAACCAGAAAACAGATTCTTGGCGCAAGCGTAAGGTTCTACCTGATTGTTTGAGGATTTGGAGACGTTATGGTCGCCTAAGCTCCGGATAATTTCTCATCGCCGGTGACAGCTTGGATAATGGGTGCCGACAGGCTTGCCGTCATCCACCGACGGGATGATGTTGCAGCGCCCGGCAACGTACCTCCTGATGCTCGAGACATCAGCCCCGACTTTCAATTGCATAGATTTAAAACAAAATATCATTCAATAAGGTCATCAAGCAAATGATGTGCAAAATGAAAACATACAGAAATGAGTTTCTAATTCAGCATAGCACAGGAGGACACTGCAGCTGTGTTTACCTTTTTACAACTTTGGTGAAACATCTGAATTAGAGAAAACAAAAGATCACATGGAATTAGTAACACTTGATAAACTAAAGTTCATTGGATGTATATATTTCACATGGACAACATGCGTGTACTTTTCTGAATCAAAACATGGGCGGTACTTACTGGGGTCTTATACACACCATCTTTCAGCACTGCCATGTGGTTAGACTTCACCAATTAAACAGGTTAACCTAAAAATTAGTATGAATGAAATCTTCCGCATATAGTATTGAGAAAAACATTTTCAGAGCCTGTGTGCAATATTATAAAAAGCAAACATATGCACAATAGTTGCCACATTATTTTTTAACACTCCAGAATAAGGCAATATATTTTTTAGTGGGAAATCAATCAATACTCCCCAAAAGACAAACCAGTGGTCGATTTAATTTCATTGTTGTACTCATTCAACTACGAAGTGAGGAAAAAGTTTTCCACATACCTAGATCTGTAGCAAAGGGTGACATGGAGAAAACCTGCACCTTGCTGGCATATCTAAACAAAATCAGCGCAAACACAAACATTTCAGAGATTCAATTGAGAGAGAGAAAGTGGGAGAGGAGGGATAGAGAGGACGGAGAGCTGGAGGAGCCATTGATACGGAGGAAGGAGCTTCCATGTGAATGGTAATCAGTAGGGAGGGCTGCTCCTCATGCTCGCAGCAGCAGGTCGGGCCGGGGGCGAGCAGGGAGGGGCGTGGTGGAGGCCCTGCTGCCTTCTTCTGCTCCGGCCAAGGGGAAAGGGAGGGCTGGAGGAGAGGGAGCCTGGCCGGCCGCGCGGGCTCCCGTACGCCCTCCCTCGCGCCCGCGAGACCATCAACGGCGCCATTCCCGCACGCCTCCACCGACTGCGCTGCTCCGGGGGCGAGCACCAGGAGAGGAGATCAAGGAGAGAGAGGAACGCGTCCATGGAGAGCGGGAGCCAGGGAGGAAGACCAGCAGCGCGATGGGGATTGGCTAGGGTTTGAGAAGCATGGGAGGGGAGTGGAGGAGAAGAACGGGAGGGGATTGGAGGAGATGGCCTTTTTGTCTCCACGGGGAGGGGATTGGAGGAGATGGCCTTTTTGTCTCCACGGGGAGGGGATTTTTGTCCTGCCCAACCACGCCTGACCGAAACCATTCTCACCCGCAGTAACCGACATGCGGGCCCAGACGATGGTGGGGCCCAACAGCAGCCAGAGGCGGGTAGCACACGGCCATTGCATGGCTTTATCTAGTGGGAGGAGAGGCAACAACGAACGGACCAGATTGCACTGACTGGAAGATCCGACGGCTGAGAAGCTCAAAGCGCTGTGAGACCCCCATGGAGGGGCATCTATTATACCTTTAGACTAGATTTAGATGTGCGCCTTGGCGCACGATCCCGTGGAGCTCATGCTAATATTTATCTCTTTATAACTGTGATAAAAATGGCTGCAACATTATAATACCTTTCTTAGGTTTTAGTGGAAGCAATTAAGATAAAAATCTCAATGACTCTTGAATCTCATACTCTTAAATACTGGAAGCATTAAATTTCATTCTTCTCGTACTAAGATGCCGGCGGCAAGGAGAGCGAGGTTGATGTCCAACTCGGGCGCTAGCAGGAGTCGTGCACAAGGAGGTCGAGCTTGTCGTGCTTCTCCGTGTCGATGTCATCAAGGGAGGGCCGAGCTTTCCACGCATCCCCGACATGCCCCAAATACTTTTGACACATGCGATCACCGGCGACGCCCCACACGTGCTCCTCCTTCCCTGACCATCTCTGGTCTCCTGCATCTTCCTGGACCTGAGCGCGTCATCATAACATGCTGCCAACGCTGGGACGAGGTGTTGCCAGGGTATATTGGCATTGCTACCGACGGTGCATGGTGGTGCTGCCATGGCGCGATGATGCTGCTTCCGAGGTGGCACGGTGGCACGACAGTGCCACCAGCCAGGGTCGTGGGCGCTCCAATGCGGTGTTGTCGATGCTGCAAGGGAGGGGTGGCAGCACTGCCTATTGGAGTCGACCTGCTACCGGCGGCTGGCGATGTTGCAAGGACTTCGCTGACGACCTCTTAATAAATGATGTGATGCTATAATAGTATTATTTGTTTTGCTACAATTGTTGCTTTTCTATTTTAGTACAAAATGTGCTACGATGTCCTTGGCGAGTTCTTCATCGATGTCTCCGGCGAGGTTGGGTTTGCTACAATAGCACCTTTTTTTTGCTTTGAGATCTTCGGCGAGGTTCTGGTGAGGTCTCTAGCGATCTCACTATTTTTATTTTCTTTCGTGGGTGAACCTTTTTTTGCTACACTGGAGAAAAAATAGCGGTATTCACCCAATATTGTCCTAAAAATTAATTATTAACAAATGTATTTAAATTTATACGAAGTTGAGATGTACTTTATCTGAGCAGAGAGAGAGTACATTTTTTTGGTTTCACCAATTCAGCTCACCGACCGAGTGGTCCGACCACAAGCTAAAATATAGGAGCAAAATATAGGAGCAGGGAGCCAGGGACACCTCACGAGCACAACGACAAGTGTCAGAAAGGAAGAGTTCACTTCACTTCCATCGCCAAGGGTGAGATTGGGCTGCTGCTCGCGCTCGTCGGAAGCTAGCTCAGATGGGTGCGTATGTGGCTGCTCCGTCGTCCCGCGGCGTCCCACCACTGCTGCTAGCTGATACCGCTGGGGATCGTCCTGCTGCTCGGCGACAGCTTGAGACACGCCCGCGCGGCGGTTGACACGGGCGGGCTGATCCGGGCGGAGTTTCCGAAGGTGTTCGTATTCGGGACCACAGATGAGTACCACCTCTACAAGGTAGGTACACGAGAATCTGATGCCAGCCACCTCTGTTTCTGAAATCATGTGCAGTTAATTTCTGTAAACTATCTTGAGCGAAAAATGGATTATGTCGCCCTAATATTTTGTGCTGCTTATGTTACTACAGGAAGAGGTTGATCTGCTGAACATTATGTTGCCCTGGCAGGGGGAGATCCGGAGCGCCATGTTGGCGGCTGCAGGCGTTCATGCCTTCATGGGCTGTAGCTTGTAGTGGTGCTTGCTGGAAGCTTTTTTTGTCATGACGGAGGACATCAGAGGAGGAAGAAGGAGCACTCTGTTGCGAATGGTGTTGGTGGCTTACTGTCTGGTACGCTGCTTTTCCTTAACACTTGCCGCTGCTTTTTTTTTACACTTGCAGTAAGCCATTATACTGTAGGCTATTTCCTGATGCATCTCTGTTTTGGGGAAAACTGAATTCCAGAAATATGGTACATGATCCCTTGGTGTTTTTCCAAGAGCTTCATTGTTTTGTTGGGCCGTTTGGTCGTAACACCTAGTGTATCAATTAAGGACAACAATTTACTGAAAGAATGGAAAGGTAAGTTTCATATTCGATAAGCTTATAATTTATTGATGTCTGTCTCCAATGGGTCGCTGGCAGGCCCACAACTAAACAAAATAATTTTGAATAACTCACCTGAATGTCTTATCTTCCTCCTACAATGTAATTTCTACATCAGATTGCAATATCTATCCACAGGACATCTCCTTTGCATGGTAATAAACCAAAAGTACCTGTAACAGAAATAGGGAACATTTATCTTCTCTAGCTCCTCCTCTTGCTCCTGATCCCCAGCAACAGCAACACATCGTGCTCGGCCAGCAACTTACCATGGAAAGGCACTGCAAAGAGTAGACATCGCGAGATGCGTCAGCACATGGACGCGGAACCAACACATTCACAAGAGGAGAGCACACAGTGAGTGAGCAGCGTGAGGGATGTAGGAGAGGGCGCTCACCTCGGTCATAGGCATCACCCTAGGGTTTGGCGGCAGCAGCGGCGTGCGGCTCCGTCGATGCCATTCTTCTGTCCCCATACCACTTCCTCATCTGCAGCTTCCCCGCCTGCTCCTTCATGTTGAGCTATGCCTCCCCATCCATGGCACCACTTCAGCCCTCGGCCTCATTATGTACCGTAACATTAGAAATGAAGCACAATTCGAAACCATCGTGCCATCATAAAAAAAATCCTTTGATAACATAAACGGATAAAAAGCACATGGAGGTCATACTGGAAAAAGTAACCAACAGGTGTTTTTTTAGAACCCTGACCGTACATTGGCGCATACAAATTTCCGTAGATATATTAGCTTCAAGCTTTCCCCTCAGTTTCTTCCCTGCAAGGGGTGTAGGCAAACCAGTAACCATCGAAGTAAAGTAGTATTAAATGGTGAACAATCACAATATCAGGGTTACAAACTAAAATTCCTTTCATGCAGTACGGCTTGCAGAAGCACCACTTTCAAATAAAATCAAATGGAAGATAGCATGCTTTGAAATGTTTATTACCTAGATCAAGTCACCAAACCTTGAGCGTGGTCATCTACCTAGAGTTGTTTAAGATTCCACATAGAGACAACCAAAAATAAAATAAAATTCACCTCTGTAAAGAAATATTAGTACTATATGTGATGAGGTACGTACCACTCAAACCTGAAGTGCCCATATGACACAAAACCAATTTGATATCCAGAAGCAATTCTCTCTAATAAGTCATGCCATTTAGATTTTGGTATGTATGAATGATCATAGGGAAATCTGATAATATTAGGCACACAGAGCAATTCCTAGAATTCTAGGAGAAGAATATAAACAAGTGATTTTCTGTTGGATTATCATACTGTTGAATAGTACAAAAAGGAAATAAGCTTATATGAAGTTTACCAAATAACATCTCAGCCGACACTATTAATCCCAGACCAACCCGGCCTACTGCTGCTATCCCTTGCATAGTACCATTCATCTCTTCCTAGTGAAATCTGCAAAGCACACGCAAAGCATTGTTGGTGTGTGAGTGAACACCCAATAGAACATACGCATAGATTGGCATGGAATATAACAAGCAAGCATGAGCTTAATTAGAAAGATGGGAAATTTTGGCCAAAGATAAATGCATCCATAGTGGTGGTCGCTGCTGGATGTTGAGTGGAGTAAAGGAAATGACAACAGCTGTTTGAAACCGAGACCGAGACAATGAAGAACGAAACTGAGAGATGAAGTGTTGCAACAAAATTGGAATTTTTTTAATACCTTGTTAATAAATTAGAATGAAACATAAAGAATCAAAACATGTATGAATGGGAATTCAAAGTGCCCAAATATGAAACCATGGAACAAACATTTACCTATGACTGAAGTGTAGAAAAACTGCAAACATTACTCCTCCATGAAACTATCCAATACCAGCAAGCACATCACACCGATGTGCAATCTGCTACAAGCTTACAACCATTTTGATAAGACCACTTGATTCATCACATTAACATTTTTTATAGTTTGCAAGTCCTTAAAGGGAAGTGTTAAGATGCAGGTTGTTCAACCATAAATAAAAAGAACAACCAACCGTAGCAGAAAAGAACTATAAACTATGCTATCAATTTCTTATATATAACCTTACCCATCATATGCTTTGTCCTAAAGGACCAAACATAGTTCGAGTGCATAACATGCAAATTAAAGCTTTGGTATGCCAAGATTTGGTAAACATGTTCACCGAGCATGCCTTTGAATAAAACATGAAGATAAAACCAATACAATGTGGACCTTATAGTAATGGCCATGCCATTGACATGAACGAAAAAACTGGCATAAAGAGTAAATAGAGTAGTCAGCCATTAAATATATTGTAGTAGAATAGACTAATAGAGTAGTATATACGCATATCTCTTATAATCAGAGAAAGGAAATTTAAATGGTAGGTGGAGCAGATGAAAAACAAACATCTTATTTGCTAAATTAATCATTGTCTTTAGGTATAAACATAATATTCTGGTATGCGAATATTTATTTATATGTAGAACAATTTGCAGCCACCACCGAGAGCTTCCAGCTCAATTGGCTTGTAGGTCAAACAATTAGCAAGCATCACAAAATCATCAAATAACCAATTTAGGTTCTTGATCCAAGCAGATTGGAAATGATGCACAAATAAGTTCTGGTTGTAAACTGATTGCACCGTCTATCACGCTGTCGAGGCACGCAGGAAGAGAGAACAATGGTGCATGAGGAGGAGAACACATAATAACCTTTGCATCTACAGAAAGTAATTAACCTCTAACACGTAGAACAGAATTAAAGAAAACTTTCCCTGGCTATGTAGCACTATCCCAACCTAGGAAGCTTTGCAAGTGTTACTCAAAAATAATATTAACTGGGAAAAATCATTATACAGAGAGTATTAGTTGGTTCTGGGCAAGGGACAAAATCTTGTGCTTTAATTTACTGCAATCGCCGATTTTCGTAGTTAAGTAATGTGCTAGCCTACGCTAAGTAATGGCAAGGGGCAAGGCCTTATTGTTTTATCATCCTTCCAACTGACTTATATTCTGTGGGTGGTTCATCCAAAAATCTAAAACCTAAGGCTAAGCAATTCTCCCCAGCTTATTTGCAAGGCTTGACCAGTGACACTTCGAAATAATTGAATCATTCCAAACTGTTTGTGAATTATAAAAATTCATCAATGTAGGCATTTCCTAATAGAACCACACACATTCAGAAAGTCTCAAATGGCACAGAAACTTGGGGAAGCAACACCTCAAACTTGGAAAAAGAAGAGGATGAACACAACGAAAAACTATAGTTGGAAAACTATCAGTTTGTGAGCGCCAACTCATATAACGTTAACACCAAACTGGTTAGGAAGGCCTAATACAGAACCATATAACGAGTAATTTGATGCTCACCGAAGCTGCTGCGAGTAGAGACCATGACCATTGCAGTGTGTGCGCACCAAGTAATATGATTTCTATGACTCAAAGTTAAAACAAACGGGAGAAAAGAAACAACCAGTTACGAATATTTACAAACATCAAGAAACAAATGCTTGCAATAAAGCATCTGAAAGTTCTCTAAATTAGAGAAGCATCTGAACCTGGACAATACATTTGCATGGAGGCAACTTTGCAAAGGAAGTGTACACCTGCGGACATCAGAAACGCAGGTCATGCTCACCTATGAGCTGCCACACCGGCAAGCATACTCGATCAGTGTGTGGGCGCCAACATACCTCTCGATGCATGTTTTGCCACGCCATCCATTCTACAAAATCCAGACAGGCTCCTAGTTTACCTAAATGATAAGGATCAGTTAGTGCTGGACTTCATGCACCTTAACACCGAGATAAGCAATAAAGCAAAGCCCTTTTTTTTAACCTCTCAAGTGCATCGATTGCTCTTCCTATTGGTACTCAGTTTCAGCAGATTATCTATTTGCAGTACGCCAAGCACTAACTCTGGAAGAAAAGGCTCACCATATTGGACCAACGTGAGTAGGTGCTGCAGTAGGCGCAGACGGCCGGTGACTTCGCAACGTAGTCTACCTAATGAGAAAGCCATGATAATGAAAAAGATATAGATGAACCCTCAACCCACTACCAAACATTTTATGCTACACATACCCAAAGCTTGATAGCTTGTCACGGCACAACAAACTACACTCGTATTAAGTTTGCATGGCAAGTGCTCTACTGGATCACTGGTGTGGTGCTTTGAGTGTCTGAATTTATGGGCGCACGCAAGTGATTGGCCATATTTCAATTCAATGTAAATTCGTTCATCAACCAATTTGATTTAGTAGGGATGCAGAGCCTATCATTAAAGATAACACCACACTGAATCTCACCCACTAAATGTAGATACCTGAATATGTATGTAACTTTTGGGGCCTCCCCAGTGATTAGAGATTCAGGCCTCCCCAACTTTACCTTGTGGTTATTCATAAATACAAAACAAACAACCATTATCTCTACAAAGAAGTAACTAACAGAAAAGGGGAAACGGAAAATATCTTTCAACTGAGCATGATTATAATGATCCTCCAATATTTAGCTATCTAACCTGACCATTTTTGACCTACTGCTACGTCGATGACGATTATAATTATCCTCCAATATCCATAATCCATTCGTGGTGGGTCTGGCCATTTACATAGAAAGTCCATCTACGGATCATTCACTCAAAATAACGTGATATACAATAAATCTATGATGAAATGTTAGTAGCAATAATTAACTTGTATGAACTGGGGCTACCTAGCAGACCAAGCATAGTAACCTGGAATATACTTCTTATAGCAACATGGAAGACCATATGGCAGGAAAATCAATAAGGGGAAAGGTGAAATGCTGAGAAACATGACCAAATTGACCGACATAACTGAGATGTACGAAGCATTTGAATCATACCTCCTCCTAGGCAATTCATGAGGACAAAGTTGGAAGTGACACTGTAATATCTTCACATAAATATACATGATACAATTTACCAATAACAGGAGCATCGTTTGGAAATGTGTGCTTTACTCCAACACCAATTATCTGAAAAGATGAAACCATGTTTTATTTATCACACAAGCTTAATAATATAATATAGAGAAAAACTTGAATCTTTTACAATTTTAAAAATGGAAGAAGCATTAGCACCGGTTCAGATTGATAATGAAAAGTCCTACAAATTCTCATGAACTAAAAGAAATATTGTGTGTATCAGCTTTAGTCCTACTCAAAGGCAACTAACCTGCAAAGGAAAATCATCAAATGTCTGCAGGTCCATCTTGCTGGAGACGCTATGGTCAGCTCTGGAAGTCTTATGAAAACAACATAATCTTTGACGGGCAGACATCAAAAGAGGAACAACATAATCTACTCTTAGGCACACTTTTTTTTTGCTTAAACATTCTTGTGCTTCATGCCTAGCTGAACCAACAAAAAGAGCAACACGTTTATTGTTAATGAAAAGGGATAAAAGTATAAATCTCTCTCTCCTTTAATTGCTGCTAACCACATGATTTTTGGATATCTAGCAGAAGCCCCTTTGCGTAAGGGTTTCTAAGACTTTCCTACATTCTAATTTCTCTAAGAATGGAGATAGATGGAAGATACAGACTTGGAAGTTCAAAAGCAAACGGTGACATGTTGATAGTTAGACAAGGAAAATGTGATTTCACTGCTATTAAGCGAGTACGTACCATTTGCAAATGGTATAAATGTTTGCACTTCCCTTTTTTTCTGCAAATAAGACCGACACATCAAAAAAAGACAGTTTAGAATAATAGCCAATCTCTTTGTCACAATGCAGCAAAAACTCATTGCACCTTTCCCCTGCCTTTTCCTTATGTGGTTCTCTTTATATAGCATAGCAAAGAAGAGGAGGCTGAAGGGAATATCTCAGTAACTTCATTCTTAACAATATTGGCTTTATGGTTATGAGATGCCTTCTAAAATCATTGTTAGGAGTATTAGCATTATGGTTTGCAAACAGCTATATGGAGCATAAATATACACTAACCTTATCTAGGATTTTCATCAAACACCTTCTATGCAAAGATAAAACAGATCTGTACAAACAAACGTGAGATGTTCCAGGGGTTAAATCAAGGAGGGGGAGTTTGGAACCACTTTTACCTCAACCTCGAGGAGGGCGAGGAGCAGTTCACCTTGAGGAGATTGCACACTTCCTGCTCCTCCCTATAGAGGAAGGCTGCTGAGAGAGAGAGAGAGAGAGAGAGAGAGAGAGAGAGAGAGAGAGAGAGAGAGAGAGAGAGAATAAGATACAGAGAGGGAGAGCATGTACCTACCTGACAAAGTAGAGGCGGAGGGCCATGCCGATGTGCTGCTGGCCGGCGTCTTCAATCCTCGGAGGTTGATGGATGTATGTGGTCCTCCTACCGCTGGCAGCAGCTTCCGCTCCTGCAGCTGCTGTTTAGCACTGCTGCTCCTGGCCGGGTACAGCAGAGGAGAGGCGGCGCAAGGGCGGCGAGCTTGAGGAGGAGGAGGAGAGGCGGCGCAAGGGCGGCGAGCTTGAGGAGGAGGAGGAGAGGCGTCGCGATGAGAGGCGGCGCGATGAGAGGCGGGGTGCGGGAGTGGATTGGGCTGGGCGATTGGCTTGTGGAGAAGAGCGAGAGGACGAACGGGATTGGGGAAAGGAGGACACGCTGCGATTGGGGAGAGAGGGTCGCGCGAGGATTGGCGGCTAGGGTTTCACTGCGGGCTGAATGCTCTATTTTATACCGCGCGGTGAATGCAAATGCACGGTCGAGATTCTTTGCCAAGCAACATCCTAGGGCTGAGAGATGCTAATCTCTGTGAGGCCCCCTATGGGGGGCATCTATTATATCTCTTAATGCTGGCCGCCCCCTGCCGCTCCCTCGTGTTTTCGGGTCATCTCTTTTTATTAATTTCTTCCTCGGTAACAACTGTGGCAACTGGCAATGCTTATTGACTCCCTGGGCCGCTTGTGGTCTGAGGCAACTTGCAAACATATATAAATCAGTCAGACTCCGTTTAAGGGAGCGATGTGGGACTATTAAATAGCTTTTTTTTTTTTAGAGAAGGGACTATTAAATAGCTCAGCTGGTTTTTGCAGTTTATGGGCTGGACTCGCGTTATGAGTTTAATCCCCAGCAGCTATATGTGTATGGTATACAATACAAAACGAAGGCGGCCCATCGCGAGCCAGCCACACAAAGCGAGCAAATGCCCAGCGCTAGCCATCGGTGGATCGGAACCGAGCGAAGCTGGACAAAACAGAACAACCGAACCGGTATGTGGCAATTGTGCAGTAATATGCGATTTGGTGGGAGGGCTAAACGGTCCAAAAAAAAACGTTGACGAAACTTTTTGGCAGAAACCTTAGCTCCTTTATTATTAGGTATAGATAGGACAATGCCCGCGCCTTGCTGCGGAAGAGCAAAATACGTGAACTTTAAAATTAAAAATTGTTCTAACAACATAGCAAAGTACGGCTTGAATAAGAAAGTTTATAAGATGAGTGTAGAAAAATAATAAAAAATGTATAGATACACCTGAAAATATAAGTTGGATCCGTGAGATGGATCGGAACATTGTTCATTACCTTTGTGGAAACTCCAATCATAATGATAAAAATATTGTCGTATAGTAGGCATCATAAATGATTGATGTGCTAGAAAAGCTATGTTAAGCAAAACATCCAGCAGGATCCAGCGGCGCTCCGTGTTTTTTCTGTAGCGACAAATCCAGTAACCTCTCCTCTGAACAAATCGAGGCCCGGCGGGTGTATGAGATCGATCTTGGCGAAGACTGTCCACTGATGTCTACGTTCCCCCTCCTTTCCTGTAGACAGTGTTGGGCCTCCAAGTGCAGAGGTTTGTAGAACAGCAGCAAGTTTTCCCTTAAGTGGATCACCCAAGGTTTATCGAACTCAGGAGGAAGAGGTCAAAGATATCCCTCTCATGCAACCCTGCAACCACAAAGCAAGAAGTCTCTTGTGTCCCCAACACACCTAATAGGTGCACTAGTTCGGCGAAGAGATAGTGAAATACAGGTGGTATGAATATATATGAACAGTAGCAATGGTGCCAAAATAGCTTGCGGCGTGTAGTTGATGGTGGTAATATTGCAGAGTAGTAACACAAGAAATAAAGAAAGCAGTAGTAACTCAGTATTTAGGGACAAGGCCTAGGGATTAGACTTTCACTAGTGGACACTCTCAACATTGATCACATAACAATAGATAAATGCATACTCTACACTTTTGTTGGATGATGAACACATTGCGTAGGATTACACGAACCCTCAATGCCGGAGTTAACAAGCTCCACAATAATGCTCATGTTTAAGTAACCTTAAGTGTAAGATAGATCAAAACGACTAAACCAAGTACTAGCATAGCATGCACACTGTCACCTTCATGCATATGTAGGAGGAATAGATCACATCAATATTATCATAGCAATAGTTAACTTCGCAATCTACAAGAGATCATGATCATAGCATAAACCAAGTACTAACACGGTGCACGCACTGTCACCTTTGCACACATGCAGGAGGAATAAAACTACTTTAATAACACATCACTAGAGTCGCACATAGATAGTAGTGATACAAAACTCATTTGAATCTCAATCATGTAAAGCAGCTCATGAGATCATTGTATTGAATTACATAGGAGAGAGATTAACCACATAGCTACCGGTACAGCCCGAGCCTCGATGGAGAACTACTCCCTCTTCATGGGAGCAGCAGTGATGAAGATGGCGGTGGAGATGGCAGCGGTGTCGATGGAGAAGCCTTCCGGGCACTTCCCCGCTCGGCAGGTGCCGGAACAGAGACTCCTGTCCCCAGATCTTGGCTTCGCGATGACGGCGGCTCGGGAACTTTTCTCGTATCGTGGCTCTCTAAGGGTTTTCGATGCGGGGGCTTTAAATAGGCGAAGAGGCGGCGCAGAGGGTCAACGAGGCGATGACACCATAGGGGCGCGGCCAGGCCCAGGCCGCGCCACCATGTCATCTGGGCCCACAGGCCCATCTCTCAGCTCTCGAGTGTTCTGGATGGTTCCGGGAAAATAGGAACCTGGGCGTTGATTTCGTCCGATTCCGAGAATATTTCGTTACTAGGATTTAAACCAAAAACAGCAAAACAAACGGCACTTCGGCATCTTGTTAATAGGTTAGTTCCAAAATGCACAAATATGACATAAAGTGTGCATAAAACATGTAGGTATCATCAATAAAGTAGCATGGAACATAAGAAATTATCGATACGTCGGAGACGTATCAGCATCCCCAAGCTTAGTTCTGCTCGTCCCGAGCAGGTAAAACGATAACAAAGATAATTTCTTAAGTGACATGCCATCATAACCTTGATCATACTATTGTAAGCATATGAGATGAATGCAGCGATCAAAACAATGGTAATGACATGAGTAAACAACTGAATCATAAAGCAAAGACTTTTCATGAATAGTACTTCAAGACAAGCATCAATAAGTCTTGCATAAGAGTTAACTCATAAAGCAATAATTTAAAGTATAGACATTGAAGCACCACAATGGAAGATTAAGTTTCAGCGGTTGCTTTCAACTTGTAACATGTATATCTTATGGATAATTGTCAACATAGAGTAATATAACAAATGCAATAAGCAAGTATGTAAGAATCAATGCACAGTTCACACAAGTGTTTGCTTCTTAAAGTGGAGAGAGATAGGTGAACTGACTCAACAATAAAAGTAAAAGAAAGGTCCTTCAAAGAGGAAAACATCGATTGCTATATTTGTGCTAGAGCTTTGGTTTTGAAAACATAAAGAGAGCATAAAAGTAAGATTTTGAGAAGTGTTTGTTGTTGTCAACGAATGGTAGTGGGCACTCTAACTACCTCATCAACCAGACTTTCAAGAGCGGCTCCCATGAAGGACGTTATCTCTACCAGCAAGGTAGATCATCCCTCTTCTCTTTTGTTTACACATGTACTTTAGTTTAGTTTTTCTTTATTTATGGATGACACTCCTCCCAACCTTTTGCTTACACAAGCCATGGCTAACCGAATCCTCGGGTGCCTTCCAACATTCACATACCATGGAGGAGTGTCTATTTGCAAAATTAAGTTGCTTACTGATGAATCAGAGCAAAACATGTGAAGAGGATTATTAATGCAAGTTAATTAATTGAGGCTGGGAACCTCATTGCCAGCTCTTTTTGCAAAATTATTGGATAAGCGGATGAAGCCACTAGTCCATTGTGAAAGTCTGTCAGAAGTAAATGACAAGATTGAAAGATAAAACACCACATACTTCCTCATGAGCTATAAAACATTGACACAAATCAGAGGTGATAAATTTTGAATGGTTTAAAGGTAGCACTCAAGCAATTTACTTTGGAATGGCGGAGAAATACCATGTAGTAGGTAGGTATGGTGGACACAAATGGCATGAATATTGGCTCAAGTATTTGGATGCATGAGAAGTATTCCCTCTCGATACAAGGCTTAGGCTAGCAAGGTTATTTGAAGCAAACTCAAGGATGAAACGGTGCAGCAAAACTCACATAAAAGACATATTGTAAACATTATAAGACTCTACACCGTCTTCCTTGTTGTTCAAAACTCAATACTAGATATTATCTAGACCTTAGAGAGACCAAATATGCAAACCAAATTTTAGCAAGCTCTATGTATTTCTTCATTAATAGGTGCAAAGTATATGATGCAAGAGCTTAAACATGAGCACAACAATTGCCAAGTATCACATTATCCAAGACATTTTACCAATTACTACATGTAGCATTTTCCAATTCCAACCATATAACAATTTAACGAAGAAGAAACTTCGCCATGAATATTATGAGCTAAGAACACATGTGTTCATGCGAACCAGCGGAGCGTGTCTCTATCCCACACAAGGATGAACTTATTCAGAGAACTAAGATAACAAAACAAAAACAAAAATAAAAGCACACAGACGCTCCAAGTAAAATACATAGGATGTGATGGAATAAAAATATAGTTTCACTAGAAGAAACCTGATAAGTTGTCGATGAAGAAGGGGATGCCTTGGGCATCCCCAAGCTTAGATGCTTGAGTCTTCTTAAAATATGCAGGGATGAACCACCGGGCATCCCCAAGCTTAGACCTTTCACTCTTCTCGATCACATTATATCACCCTCTTCTATTGACCCTTGAAAACTTCCTTCACACCAAACTTCAAGCAAACTCGTTAGAGGGTTAGTGCATAATCAAAAATTCACATGTTCAGAGGTGACACAATCATTCTTAACACTTCTGGACATTGCACAAAACTTCTGAAAGTTAATGGAACAAAGAAACTCATTCAACTTAACAAAAGCGGCAATGCGAAATAAAAGGCAGAATCTGTCAAAAACAGAACAGTCCGTAAAGACGAATTTTAAAATGGCACCAGACTTGCTCAAACGGAAAAACTCAAAACTAATGAAAGTTGCGTACATATCTGGGGATCACGCTCGTAAATTGGCAGATTTTTGAATTTTCTACAGAGAACTGTGCCCAGATTCGTGACAGACAGCAATGCTGTTTCTGCGCAGCGATCCCAAATATAACATCAACTTTAACATAGAAACTTTACTTGGCACAACAAAGCACAAAACTAAGATAAGGAGAGGTTGCTACAGTAGTAAACAACTTCCAAGACACAAATATAAAACAAAGTACTGTAGCAAAATAACACATGGGTTATCTCCCAAGAAGTTCTTTCTTTATAGCCATTAAGATGGGCTCAGCAGTTTTAATAATGCACTCATAAGAAATAAGAGTTGAAGCAAAAGAGAGCATCAAGAGGCAAATTCAAAACACATTTAAGTCTAACATGCTTCCTATGCATAAGAATCTTGTAAATAAACAAGTTCATGAAGAGCAAAGTAACAAGCATAGGAAGGTAAAACAAGTGTAGCTTCAAAAATTTCAGCACATAGAGAGGTGTTTTAGTAACATGAAAATTTTTACAACCATATTTTCCTCTCTCATAATAACTTTCAGTAGCAACATGAGCAAACTCAACAATATAACTATCACTTAAAGCATTCTTATCATGAGTCTCATGCATAAAATTATTACTCTCCACATAGGCATAATCAATTTTATTAGTTGTAGTGGGAGCAAATTCAACAAAGTAGCTATCATTATTATTCTCATCATCAAATATAGGAGGCATAGTATCATCAAAGTAAATTTTCTCCTCAATGCTTGGGGGACTAAAAATATCATGCTCATCAAAGCCAGCTTCCCCAAGCTTAGAATTTTCCATATCATTAACAACAATAGTGTTCAAAGCATTCATATTAATATGTTCCATGGGTTTTTTAATTTTCGCATCAAACCATCCATGTCTTAAATCAGGAAATAGAATAAAAAGGTCATTGTTTTCCATTATGCCTAACTAGTGTAAACAAGAAACCAAATGTCGCAATTGCAGAGTCTAAAGGAAATAGCTTCGAGTACTTACAACGGCGCCAAAATAGCTTAGTAGCCGAGATCCGGAGTGTGAGTACCTTTTACCTTTCCTCCCGGCAACGGCGCCAAAAGTGCTTGATGTCTACGTTCCCCTCCTTTCCGTGTTGGGCCTCCAAGTGCAGAGAGGTTTGTAGAACAGCAGCAAGTTTTCCCTTAAGTGGATCACCCAAGGTTTATCGAACTCGGGAGGAAGAGGTCAAAGATATCCCTCTCATGCAACCCCGCAACCACAAAGCAAGAAGTCTCTTGTGTCCCCAACACACCTAATAGGTGCACTAGTTCGGCGAAGAGATAGTGAAATACAGGTGGTATGAATATATATGAACAGTAGCAATGGTGCCAAAATAGCTTGCTGGCGTGTAGTTGATGGTGGTAGTATTGCAGCAGTAGTAACACAGTAAAAAAACAAGCGTAACTCGCAGTATTTAGGGACAAGGCCTAGGGATTAGACTTTCACTAGTGGACACTCTCAACATTGATCACATAACAGAATAGATAAATGCATACTCTACACTTTTGTTGGATGATGAACACATTGCGTAGGATTACACGAACCCTCAATGCCGGAGTTAACAAGCTCCACAATAATGCTCATGTTTAAGTAACCTTAAGTGTAAGATAGATCAAAACGACTAAACCAAGTACTAGCATAGCATGCACACTGTCACCTTCATGCATATGTAGGAGGAATAGATCACATCAATATTATCATAGCAATAGTTAACTTCGCAATCTACAAGAGATCATGATCATAGCATAAACCAAGTACTAACACGGTGCACGCACTGTCACCTTTGCACACATGCAGGAGGAATAAAACTACTTTAATAACACATCACTAGAGTCGCACATAGATAGTAGTGATACAAAACTCATTTGAATCTCAATCATGTAAAGCAGCTCATGAGATCATTGTATTGAATTACATAGGAGAGAGATTAACCACATAGCTACCGGTACAGCCCGAGCCTCGATGGAGAACTACTCCCTCTTCATGGGAGCAGCAGCGGTGATGAAGATGGCGGTGGAGATGGCAGCGGTGTCGATGGAGAAGCCTTCCGGGGCACTTCCCCGCTCCGGCAGGTGCCGGAACGAGACTCCTGTCCCCGATCTTGGCTTCGCGATGACGGCGGCTCTGGAACTTTTCTCGTATCGTGGCTTCCTCTCTAAGGGTTTTCGATGCGGGGGCTTTAAATAGGCGAAGAGGCGGCGCAGAGGGTCAACGAGGCGATGACACCATAGGGTGGCGCGGCCAGGCCTGGCCGCGCCACCATGTCATCTGGGCCCACAGGCCCATCTCTCGGCAGCTCGAGTGTTCCGATGGTTCCGGGGAAAATAGGAACCGGGCGTTGATTTCGTCCGATTCCGAGAATATTTCGTTACTAGGATTTCTGAAACCAAAAACAGCAGAAAACAGGAACTGGCACTTCGGCATCTTGTTAATAGGTTAGTTCCTAAAATGCACAAATATGACATAAAGTGTGCATAAAACATGTAGGTATCATCAATAAAGTAGCATGGAACATAAGAAATTATCGATACGTCGGAGACGTATCATCCACCACCTCGTCGATTTTGCTTCCGTCCGTCGTGGTCGCTAGGAAGCGTCGCTCGATTTCGATTTCGATTTCAATCGATCTGAGAAAGCAATTGGAAGTCGATGCTCCGTATTTAAAGAACTCGAAAGGAAATTGGATTCGTGTCTGGTTTGGTCTCTCCTGGCGTCTCCGGGGTGGGCTCAAGCGACCCGCTAGGGAGAGCTGCGTGCGCGGCGTGAGCTACGGTGGAAATACAATAAATGAACCGGTACCATGGCATTAGTGTGTTATATGTGATTTGGTGGGAGGGCAAAACGGTCCAAAAAAAAGCGTTGACGAAACTTTTGGCAGAAACCTTAGCTCCTTTATTATTAGGTATATATATATATATATATATATATATATATATATATATATATATATATACTAGCACAAAACCCGTGCGTTGCTACGACAACATATCAAATGAAATGAAAAATAATTTATATGTTTATAAATCCGTACCTCTATACTATATGCATATATCCAGTATATGGTATTTTTGCTTTGTAAGGATCAAGATCAAATAAATGCTTTCCATGGGAAGTGTCCGACAACAATGTCATATGGCCGGCGAGCACCGTTGCCTATGAATCTTGTGTGATGTTAGTTTCAGCAGATTGATACTTCCCTTTTTGTATATATCTCTCTACCCAATCCTTTGATGATTGCTCAACTTTCAAGCATGGAAACCTGCGGGAGTAAAGAAACATGTCCGTGAAGGTGTGCCTGAGAAGTTCCAAGTATCATGATTTTATGAGATTGAATCAGCTCACGTAGGGTACTATGTAAAGACGTAGCGCAAGATCTCGTCATGGATGTGCGTCTCGCTGGAACGTTCGAGGCACTGAAGAACTCGTGGACGTGGACGCCGCAGCAACAACATAACACAAGAGGTGCCGATAGGTACGCCACGTAAATCGGCAGTCTCCACTTCGGAGTCATATCTGTTGGCTGCCGACGTCGAGCTGCTCACCACTCTACGCAGCACCTGCAATCTCTGTGTTGTCGGTAGCGTCGGCAAGGCCGGCCGCGATGGATTCTACACGGACTTGATTTCGATGCATGTCTAGGACCTCC
The DNA here is from genome assembly GCA_030979885.1 of Lolium multiflorum. Lineage (NCBI taxonomy): Eukaryota > Viridiplantae > Streptophyta > Magnoliopsida > Poales > Poaceae > Lolium > Lolium multiflorum. The sequence goes on from CM061749.1 coordinate 315,471,866, forward strand.
TGTGTCCTCCAGCTATCTGGTGGTGGTCGGTGCAAGGGAGGCATTGCGCGGCTGCGGCCCTCACATGCCTGAAATCCTCCAGGGCCACGTCCCACGCTGAGACGATTTGCACTTTCCTTTGCTGTTTTCAACCACAAACGGAAAAGATGGATCTCCACAACAGGACATAGCTAGCGCACACCGCATAGATTGATCAGCAAAAAGAACTCGCGAACGAACGTCTGTATGATCCGTGGGCCGCATTAGCCTCGTTGACGATCGGCGGCATGAAGGCGAGGTAGCAGCATGAGGAGCACCAAAGCGCCGGTCATGCCAGAACCTGTCTAGGCGCCTCCGATCACGTCGCGCCCCGTACGTTGGCTGAGCAGCGCTGGTCGATCGGCGACGACGGCGCTCGTCTACGATGCACTGGCTCTTTTCACGGGACGGGTGCAACCCTAATCCTCTCCCTGGATTCGACGCGGGCCGATGAGCACGTATATAAAGGGCCACGCCGTAGCTAGCTAGCCTGTTTTTCTTGGAATCGGACTCTGGGTTGCGCCGATGACGGACGAAACACCTGATCTGGTTTCCAACAGAAACACAAAAGGATTCCTCCATAGATACGCTTTTGCGCTTCGATTGACCCGGACGAAATTAGCCCACGCGTACCACGGACGAAATCTAACAATTTTTTGGACAACTTTACCCTCCCACCAAAATACATAATACCTCTTCGTTTCTAATCTATACCTACCTAATAATAAAGGAGCTAAGGTTTCTGCCAAAAAGTTTCGTCAACGCTTTTTATTGGACCGTTTTGCCCTCCCACCAAATCGCATAATACGCAGATATGCCACCGTACCGGTTGGTTCTTTTATTTCGCACGTCCGTGAGAAATCCTTGTCTTCCCTGTTCGATTCCCCCAACAAACACAGCGCCGGCCGTCCACAGCTGTGAGCACTTTCTCCACCCCCTGCTCCGTGTGAGGCTTCTCCTCAGATTTCCTTGCAAATCCGGTGCGGTTGAGCATCCGGGACTGCGGGCGGCATCTCCCCGCTCAGGTCGTCAGCATCTTGGACTGGGTACATGGGCCTTTCCCGGATCCGTCGACGACCTCGTGTGGAGGAGCGGGCGGCGAGGCCAGCAGGCGGTGGGCCAGCAGGCCCAGCGCCAGCAGCCCAGTGGGCGAGCAGCCGCGCGCGGCGCCATCTGCAGAGGAGGTAGGGTGCAAAGTTCAGGGGCGAGCTTGACTGGAGGGGATGAGGACGGCCACGAGGGGGAAGGTAGCCGGAGGGGTTGGAGGATGAAGAAGGCGCACATCCCCACTGCGACCAGGGCCTGCAGGCTGCAGCTCGCGGTAGAGCTCGCACCTCGCGCTCATCGACAGCGATCATCCCCGCGCACGACGGATGGCGAGGCGGTACGCGTAGGTCTAGAGCAACCGCTAGATTCGAGCCTCTCCCTAGCATCTCTGGAGCATGGAGAATATACACGGACTGTTCAAAGTAGCAGCTCAAAATCCATCACGGAGAGATAACTAAATCATCTCAGGTGCGGTGGCAAATCCAGCTATATATTTCTTTTAGATGCACTCCTTTCGCTATATGGATATGCGATTAAAGGAGGGGACTGCCGTTTCCGTGTGTGCGCGTGCCTGATAATCGAACATATATTACGAGGGATGCCAGTTACAAATCAACCAGACCCTGATTGCCCTCTCGCCAAGGCCGTGTCTCCACTAAATCTTACATTCCATATTCATCTGCTTTTTAATCTTTGTTTATTCCCTATAAATATATTTTTTCTATTTTTATTTATTTCGTGTTTTGGGTGTAGGCACAGTCAATTTTTATAAAGTTTGACTAAAAATATATTAATATTAATATTCATAATACTGAATACATATCATATCAAATTATGTTTATGCAAATTGTAATAAAATAAATTTTATTTTGTAGATACTCACGGTAATGCATTTTAATTGCTTTACATATAGACGCATTACCATATATTGGGGATGATTTCCATGTAAATTATGATATATATGTGAATCGAAGTTGTTCTATAAATTAATAATTGATGCAAGTTACGTGTTTCATATTTATATTTCACATTGCATTTGTATTTTTTTAACTGATGCAACATTAGAAATGATAATTTTCTTGCAAACAACAAGTTGTGACGGCATGCTGAGGAAGGCGTCAATGCCCAGGACGACAAGTACCCAAGCTAGGCGACCAGTGGGGGGATTTTAAAAGTTTCACCTTTTTGCTAGGGAGAAAAAATTTAAGAGTAAATTTGAAGGAATATGATTTTAAGATTTTTTATTTGCATATTTTCTCTCCCGGTGCAACGCACGGGCCTTTTTCCTAGTCTATACCTAATCTATATCTATACCGAGCCGAGTAGGAAACGCAATCGATCTAGATTCCCTACGGTATTACAAGTTTCAATGTTGGTTTCATAAAGTTCATTATAGCCGCTCCACCAAATCCTAAAATCAAGTTAGTATTCGATAAAAAAAACAGGAGAGAACTCGATTCGGCAGCACCACTTGGACGCATCACCTCCGTCCAGATCTGGGTCTGGTAGGCTTTGGGGGACGCCGCCGTCTGTCAGATCTCGAACCCCTGTCAGTTGAGGATGCAGTGCTAGCGGCAGCGAACCGACGATGTTCTCGACGGCGTGGTCGCGAGCATTGGCATGGTCCGCCGACCAGACCTCCACGGCGAGGACGCCCGGTGCAGTCCATGGCCTGGCCTTCCCATCGCATTGGCCGCAGTCAGAGCACGCTTATTCAGATAACGATCCGAAATTGGGCTTGTCACCGAATTCTCTGTTGTTTCGGTGGATTCAGCGGTTTAATCTCTGGCAATCGACTGAGCCCTCGCGGACTTGCCTCCTCCTGCGAGAATATGAGATGCAGGAAGAAGGCGCCCGGATATGAAAAATTGTGTCTGACCATCTGAACGAACTGTCCTAGACGGCTAAAACTAAACTATATCAATTGTACCTATTATCGAAAAAATGTATTGCCCAGTCTGACGACAGTATCCCAGCCGCCGAAGATGCAGGCCAGCTCTATTCCAAGGGCAACTCTGGCCAAGACTCGCATGTTATGCTGACCATGCTCATGCTTGTACAATTTGGGTCAAATCCTGTGTGTGTGATGAATTTGACGGGTAGATGAAAGGAAACACGAAAGGAAGCATTGTAGACACGTGTGATGACTAGATAAAAAAAAGTAGCGGAAAATCAGTTTCTCCAAGTTCACATGTAAAAATAGTATGCACCATCTTATTTCAGTTCTGATTCAATTCTAAAGACATACCAGATGGTAACAGTACAATCAAGTTCTGATGGAATTTGTGGGAAATTTTGGATAGCGCCGATGATTTTTCGTCGAGATGTTGATATTATTTTTCATACCCGATGCAACGCACGGGCAAATTTGCTAGTCTAACTTAGGTATAGATTTGGTGGGAGGGTAAATTCGTTAAAAAAATGTTGGACGAAGGAAACAATCCTCCCTTTATTATTAGGTATAGATTATTATTACTCCCTCCGTTCCTTTCTATAGTGCCTATTGTTTTTTGGCACGGAAATTAGCGCAAGCCGTTTTTGGCATAAAACCCCATAGCGATATCACAGACAAAATAGTAAACTAAAAACAGATCTCAGAAATACATGACCAGATCGGTTTCCAGATTTTCTGGACTTAACCTGATCGGTGGAAGGGGTTCTTTGCAAAAAAAACATAGATTTACTCTTATATTCTGAAACAAATGCGAAAAAACAATAGGCATTATAGAAAGGAACGGAGGGAGTATTATTATTAGGTATAGATTAAGTCTCAACGAAAATGAAGCTTTTTTTGAACTTTCGACAACTTTATTACTCAATCAACACACGGTCCTTTACAATAACAGGAATAATAAAAGAAGGAGGGTCTGAAAACCAGAAACTTTTCACCCTCTCCAAAGAACCATGGCGAGCAAGCTCATGTGCGGCCTCATTTGCTTCTCGCGGACAATGCCGTATCGTTGCCTTGCCAATCACCGTCAACAGGTGCCTACAATCATCAATGACCACCACACTAGTTGTTGGAGATATGCCCAAGAGGCAATAATAAAGTAGTTATTATAATATCTTTGTGTTTATGATAAATGTTTATATACCATGCTATAATTGTATTAACCGAAACATTGATACATGTGTGTTATGTAAACAACAAGGAGTCCCTAGTAAGCTCTTGTATAACTAGCTTGTTGATTAATAGATGATCATGGTTTCGTGATCATGAACATTGGATGTTATTAATAACAAGGTTATGTCATTAGTTGAATGATATAATGGACACACACCCAAATGAGCGTAGCATAAGATCAAGTCATTAAGTTCATTTGCTATAAGCTTTCAATACATAGTTGTCTTAATCCTTCGACCATGAGATCATGTAAATCACTTACACTGAAAGGGTACTTTGATTACATCAAACGTCATTGCGTAAATGGGTGACAATAAAGGTGGGATTAAGTATTTGGAAAGTGTGAGTTGAGGCATATGGATCAACAGTGGGATTTGTCCATCCCGATGACGGATAGATATACTCTGGGCCTCTCGGTGGAATGTCATCTAATTAGCTTGCAAGCATATGAATAGCTCATAAGAGATCACATACCACGGTACGAGTAAAGAGTACTTGTCGGTAACGAGGTTGAACAAGGTATGGAGATACCGATGATCAAACCTCGGACAAGTAAAATATCGCGAGACAAAGGGAATTGGCATCGTATGTAAATGGTTCAATCGATCACTAAGTCATCGTTGAATATGTGGGAGCCATTATGGATCTCCGATCCCGCTATTGGTTATTGCTCGGAGAGAGTCTCGACCATGTGCATAGTTCGCGAACCGTAGGGTGACGCGCTTAAGGTTCGATGTCGCATAAGTAGATTTGAGTATGGTATGGAGACGAAGTTTGTTTGGAGTCTCGGATGTGATCCAGGATGTCACGAGGAGGTCCGGAAGAGTCCGAGAATAAGATTCATATAAGGGAAGTTGATTTGGGTTTTCGGAAATGTTCGGGATTGTTCCTGTTGACTGGAAGGTTCTAGAAGGTTCCGGAAGGGTCCACCATGGGGCCCACGACCCGGGAGGCCCACCGTGGGCCGAGGGGCTCCCTGGCCTAATGGGCCAGGGGCACTTGGCCCCCAAGGCCCAACCCCCAGGGATCAACTTGGAGGGAAAGCCCTCTCCCCTTGGCCGCCGCCCCCAACCCTAGATGGGAAGGGGGCCACCTTGGCTGGCCAGCCCCCTATATAAAGAGGGGAGGGTGGCCGGCCACACCATCCCACAATTGCCTCCTCCTCCGGCCGCCTCTCCCTCCACCATACGCCGGCGAAGCCCTGCAGTTTTCTTCCTCCTCCACCACCACCACGCCGTCGTGCTGCTGGACGTTGGAGGAGATCTACCACACCTCCGCTGCCCGCTGAACGGGAGAGGAAGGAGCTTCATCGACACCGTACGCGCGACCGAGTACGGAAGTGCTGCCGGATTGCAGCACCGGGGACGATCATCTACACCAACAACGAGATTAATCTCGTAGGCTTTGGAATCTTCGAGGGTTAGTCTCATCTCCATCTCGTTGCTTAGATCTAGTAGATTGGATCTTGGGTGTTCCATAGATTAGATCTGTTGGTTTTATTCGCTTTGCGGTAGGAAAATTTTTGTTTTCTATGCAACGAACCCCATCAGTGGTATCAGAGCCACGTCTATGCATAGATCTGTTGCACGAGTAGAACACAATGGTTTGTGGGCGGTGATGCTTTTGTTGCTTTAGTTTGTGTACTTTGCTTCTTGCGGGATGGTGGGATGAAGCGGCCCGGGCTAACTTTACATGACCGCGTCTCATGAGACTTGCTCCACGCTTGACATGCAACTTGTATTGCATAAGTGGCTTTGCGGGTGTCTGTCTCTCCCACCATAGTGAAGATTGTAATTTGCACTTCTATTGTCAACACTAGTATCACCGTTGTGGTTCATGTTCGTAGGTAGATTGGATCTTACTCGAAAACCCTAAACCACGTAAAAGATGCAAACCAAATTAGAGGCGTCTAACTTGTTTTTGCAGGGTTTGGTGATGTGATATGGCCATAATGTGATGATGATTATATTCGATGTATGAGATGTTCATTGATGTATTATGGCAACCGGCAGGAGCCTAATGGTTGTCTTTAATTTTTGTTAAAGACCTGCGTGTCTATTCATCATGTAATAGCTTTATTCCAAGTAGTTGTTATAGTAGCTATAAGTGATGGACAACCATGAAGCGGCGCCACTGACCTTGACGCCATGCTGGTGATGATGGAGATCATGTCCGTGCTTTGGAGATGGAGATCAAAAGCACAAGAAGAAAGGCCATATCATATCAACATTATGAATTGCATGTGATGTTAATCCTTTTATGCATCTTATTTTGCTTAGATCGCGACGGTAGCATTATAAGATGATCCCTCTCACTAAATATCAAGATAATAAAGTGTTCATCCTTAGTATGCACCGTTGCTAAGACTTGTCGTTTCGAAGCATCTCGTGATGATCGGGTGTGATAGACTCTACATGTGCATACAACGGGTGCAAGCCAGATTTGCACACGCGGATACTAAGGTTGCCTTGACGAGCCTAGCATGTACAGACATGGTCTTGGAACACGGAATACCGAAAGGTAGAGCATGAGTCATATGAATGATATGATGAACACTTTGAGTGTTCGCCTTTGAAACTACATCTTTTCTCGTGAAGATCGGACTTGGTGTAGTGGATTTGGTTCGTGTAATCACTAAGACAATGCGAGGGATGTTGTTTTGAGTGGGAGTTCACCTAGTTAATTTAAGAATTAAAACTGAACTCATTTTATCATAAACTTAGTCTAAACTCTTTGCAAATATGTTGTAGATCATGGCGCCCCCTCCATCAATTTTAACCAGTTCCTAGAGAAAGAAAAGCTTAAGGGCAATGGTAGCAACTTCACTGACTGGTCCCATCATGTGAGGATTTTCCTCACTGGCGTGAGCATGCAATTTGTGCTCGAAGCACCGCTAGGTCCCCCACCACCTCCTGCAGTGTCCGAGGACATAAAGAATGTTTATGAGACTCGAGTAACTCGGTACTCCGAAATTCAGTGCCATCTTGTGCAGTTTAGAGGCAGAGCTCCAAAAGCGTTTTGAGCACCACGACCCATGTGAGATGATGCGTGAGCTCAAACTTATCTTTGAGACTCATGCAGCCGTGGAGAGCTATGAGGCCTCGAAACAGTTCTTTAACTGCATGATGGAAGAGGGCAGCTCCGTTAGTGAGCACATGTTCGCCATGTCCGGACATGCGAAGAAGCTCAGTGACTTGGGGATTGTGATCCCTAACAAGCTGGGTATTCATCGTGTCCTCCAATCACCGCCACCAAGTTACAAGAACTTCGTGATGAACTACAACATGCAGAACATGAACAAAGAGTTACCTGAACTCTTCTCCATGCTGAAGTCTGCTGAAGTAGAAATTAAGAAGGAGAACCAAGTGTTGATGGTCAACAAGACCACCAGTTTCAAGCAGGGCAAGCCTAACAAGGGCAACTTCAAGAAGGGCGGCAAGAAAGTTGGCGCCCCTGAGAAGCCTAAGGCTGGTCCTAAGCCCGAGACTGTGCTACTACTGCGGGAAGGGGCACTGGAAGCGGAACTGCACCAAATACTTGGCCGATAAAGAGCGGCCATGCCAAGAAGAAAGGTATATTTGATATACATGTTATAGATGTCTATCTTACGGTTCTCGTAGTAGTGCCTGGGTATTTGATACTGGTTCGGTTGCTCACATTTGTAACTCGAAACAGAGCGGAATAAACGAAGCCAAGGGACGAGGTGACGATGCGCGTTGGAAATGGATCCAAGGTCGATGTGATCGCCGTCGGCACCTCTACATCTACCTTCGGGATTAGTTTTAAACCTCAATAATTGTTATTTGGTACCTGCGTTGAGCATGAACATTATATCTGGATCTTGTTTGATGCAAGACGGTTATTCGTTTAAGTCCGAGAATAATGGTTGTTCGATTTATATGAGTAATGTCTTTTATGGCCATGCACCTGAGATGAATGGTTTATTCTTGTTAAATCTCGATAGTAGTGATACACATGTTCATAACATTGATGCTAAGCGAATTAAATTGAATGATAATTCTACTTATATGTGGCACTGTCGTCTTGGTCATATTGGAGTGAAGCGCATGAAGAAACTCCATTCCGATGGACTTCTTGAGTCACTTGACTTTGAGTCACTTGACAGATGCGAAGCATGTCTAATGGGAAAATGACTAAGACTCCATTTTCTGCACAATGGAGCGAGCTACAGACTTTATTGGAAATCATACATACCGATGTGTGCGGACCAATGAGTGTAGCATCGCGCGGTGGTTATCGTTATGTTCTAACCTTCACGGATGATCTGAGTAGATATGGGTATATTTACTTTATGAAACACAAGTCCGAGACTTTTGAGAAGTTCAAGGAATTCCAAAGTGAAGTAGAAAATCAACGTAACAAGAAGATTAAGTTTCTGCGTTCTGATCGCGGAGGCGAATATCTGAGTTATGAGTTTGGCATGCATTTAAAGAAATGCGGAATACTTTCACTGTTGACACCGCCGGGAACACCACAGCGTAATGGTGTGTCCGAACGTCGTAATCGAACTCTCTTAGATATGGTTCGTTCTATGATGTCTCTTACCGATTTGCCATTATCGTTTTGGGGCTATGCTTTAGAGACAGCCGAATTCACTTTAAATAGGGCACCATCTAAATCCGTTGAAACGACACCGTATGAATTATGGTTTGGAAAGAAACCTAAGCTGTCGTTCCTTAAAGTTTGGGGTTGCGATGCTTATGTAAAGAAGTTACAACCGACAAGCTAGAACCCAAAGCGGAGAAATGCGTCTTCATAGGATACCCTAAAGAAACAATTGGGTATACTTTCTATCACAGATCCGAAGGCAAAATCTTTGTTGCCAAGAACGGATCCTTTCTTGAGAAGGAGTTTCTCACTAAAGAAGTGACTGGAAGAAAAGTAGAACTCGACGAGGATGATGAACCTTCTCTCATAGATCAGAGTAGCGCAGTGCCGGAAGAAGTTCCTGTGCAGCCTACACCGATAGGAGAGGAAGCAAATGATGATGATCATGAAACTTCGAACGAGGAAGCTACTGAACCTCGCAGATCGATGAGGGAACGTACCACTCCTGATTGGTATGATCCCTGTCTAAATGTCATGATTGTGGACAACAATGATGAGGACCCTGCGTATTAAGAAGCGATGATGAGCCCAGATTCCAACAAATGGCAAGAAGCCATGAAATCCGAAATGGGATCCATGTATGATAACAAAGTATGGACTTTGGTAGACTTACCTGATAGCCGCAAGGCTGTCGAGAATAAATGGATCTTCAAGAGAAAAACAGATGCTGATGGTAATATTACTGTCTATAAAGCTCGACTTGTCGCAAAGGGTTTCCGACAAATTCAAGGAGTTGACTACGATGAGACTTTCTCACCTGTAGCGAAGCTAAAATCTGTGAGGATTTTGTTAGCAATAGCTGCATTTTTCGATTATGAGATTTGGCAGATGGATGTCAAAACGGCGTTCCTTAATGGTGACATTGAGGAAGAGTTGTATATGGTACAACCCAAAGGTTTTGTCGATCCTAAAAATGCTAACAAGGTATGCAAACTTCAGCGTTCCATTTATGGACTGAAGCAAGCATCCCGGAGTTGGAACCTACGCTTTGATAGAGTGATCAAAGATTTTGGTTTTATACGGACTCATGGTGAGGCCTGTATTTACAAGAAAGTGAGTGGGAGCTCTGTAGCGTTCCTGATATTATATGTAGATGACATATTATTGATTGGGAATGATATAGAACTTTTAAGCAGCATTAAAGGTTATTTGAATAAGTCTTTTTCAATGAAAGACCTTGGTGAAGCAGCATACATTTTAGGCATCAAGATTTATAGAGATAGATCAAGACGCCTAATAGGCCTTTCACAAAGTACATATCTGGACAAGATTCTAAAGAAGTTTAGAATGGATGAAAGCAAGAAAGGGTTCTTGCCTATGTTGCCAGTAAGGTCTTGAGTAAGACTCAAGGTCCGGCTACGGCAGATGAAAGGGAAAGGATGAGCAAGATCCCCTATGCTTCGGCAGTAGGCTCTATCATGTACGCCATGCCGTGTACTAGACCGGATATCGCACATGCGTTAGTTTGACCAGCAGATATCAAAGTGATCCGGGTTGGAACACTGGACAGCGGTCAAGAATATCTTGAAGTACTTGAAAAGGACTAAGGATATGTTTCTTTGTTATGGCGGTGACCAAGAGCTCGTTGTAACCAGTTACACCGATGCAAGTTGGAACACCGACCCCGATGACTCTAAGTCTCAGTCTGGTACGTGTTTATATTGAATGGTGCGGCAGTAAGTGGAGCAGTTCCAAGCAATGCACGGTGGCGAAATCTTCAACAGAATCTGAATATATAGCGGCTTCGAGGCTTCATCGGAAGCGGTATGGATGAAGAGGTTCATTGTTGAGCTTGGTGTGGTTCCTAGTGCATTGGACCCGCTAGTCATTTATTGTGACAACACGGGTGCGATCGCCAATGCAAAGGAACCAAGGTCACACAAGAAGCTGAAGCATATCAAGCTGCGTTTTCATTCGATTCGCGAGTACATCGAAGATGGTGAAGTAGAGATTTGCAAAGTACACACGGATCTGAATGTTGCAGATCCGTTGACTAAAGCTCTCCCAAGGGCAAAGCATGACCAACACCAGAATGCCATGGGTGTTAGGTACCTTACAATGTAATCTAGATTATTGACTCTAGTGCAAGTGGGAGACTGTTGGAGATATGCCCAAGAGGCAATAATAAAGTGGTTATTATAATATCTTTGTGTTTATGATAAATGTTTATATACCATGCTATAATTGTATTAACCGAAACATTGATACATGTGTGTTATGTAAACAACAAGGAGTCCCTAGTAAGCCTCTTGTATAACTAGCTTGTTGATTAATAGATGATCATGGTTTCGTGATCATGAACATTGGATGTTATTAATAACAAGGTTATGTCATTAGTTGAATGATATAATGGACACACACCCAAATGAGCGTAGCATAAGATCAAGTCATTAAGTTCATTTGCTATAAGCTTTCAATACATAGTTGTCTTAATCCTTCGACCATGAGATCATGTAAATCACTTACACCGAAAGGGTACTTTGATTACATCAAACGTCATTGCGTAAATGGGTGACAATAAAGGTGGGATTAAGTATTTGGAAAGTGTGAGTTGAGGCATATGGATCAACAGTGGGATTTGTCCATCCTGATGACGGATAGATATACTCTGGGCCCTCTCGGTGGAATGTCATCTAATTAGCTTGCAAGCATATGAATAGTTCATAAGAGATCACATACCACGGTACGAGTAAAGAGTACTTGTCGGTAACGAGGTTGAACAAGGTATGGAGATACCGATGATCAAACCTCGGACAAGTAAAATATCGCGAGACAAAGGGAATTGGCATCGTATGTAAATGGTTCAATCGATCACTAAGTCATCGTTGAATATGTGGGAGCCATTATGGATCTCCAGATCCCGCTATTGGTTATTGCTCGGAGAGGAGTCTCGACCATGTCCGCATAGTTCGCGAACCGTAGGGTGACGCGCTTAAGGTTCGATGTCGCATAAGTAGATTTGAGTATGGTATGGAGACGAAGTTTGTTCGGAGTCTCGGATGTGATCCAGGATGTCACGAGGAGGTCCGGAAGAGTCCGGAGAATAATATTCATATAAGGGAAGTTGATTTCGGGTTTTCGGAAATGTTCGGGATTGTTCCGGTGTTGGAAGGTTCTAGAAGGTTCCGAAAGGGTCCACCATGGGGCCCACGACCCGGGAGGCCCACCGTGGGCCGAGGGATGCTCCCTGGCCTAATGGGCCAGGGCACTTGGCCCCAAGGCCCAGGCCGGCCAACCCCCTAGGGTTTCCCTGGGGGGATCAACTTGGGGGAGGGAGCCCCTCTCCCCCCGGCCGCCCCCCCAACCCTAGATGGGAAGGGGGCCACCTTGGCCGGCCAGCCCCCTATATAAAGAGGGGGGTGGCCGGCCACACCATCCCACAATTGCCTCCTCCTCGGCCGCCTCTCCCTCAACCATACGCTGTCCGGGCTTAGGCAAAGCCCTGCAGTTTTCTTCCTCCACCACCACCACGCCGTCGTGCTGCTGGACGTTGGAGGAGATCTACCACACCTCCGCTGCCCGCTGGAACGGGAGAGGAAGGAGCTTCATCGACACCCACGCGCGACCGAGTACGGAAGTGCTGCCGGATTGCAGCACCGGGGACGATCATCTACACCAACAACGAGATTAATCTCGTAGGCTTTGGAATCTTCGAGGGTTAGTCTCATCTCCATCTCGTTGCTTAGATCTAGTAGATTGGATCTTGGGTGTTCCATAGATTAGATCTGTTGGTTTTATTCGCTTTGCGGTAGGAAAATTTTTGTTTTCTATGCAACGAACCCCATCACTAGTACCTCTGAACTCCGAAGGATCCAGGACAGCTTGAACCACCTCCATCGAATCAGATTCAACCATCAAGAGGCTTGGTCCAAATTGTTCAGCTAACTGGAGACCCGCTAACAAAGCCGAAGCCTCCATCGCTGCATCATCTATGGCACTGTCAGTGAAATCACAACAGGCAGCCATGAAATTTCCTCCAGAGTCTCTGATAATGGCCCCTGTAGCTCCATGCCCAGTATCGCTATCAAACGCAGCATCCACGTTCAGTTTATACACACCAGACGCCGGTCTCTGCCAACCCGCTCGTCTGATCACATTACCCGTGCCCTTCAGCTTGACACCATTAGCCACAATACCCTGGATATTAATAACAGTCCTCTCCGGCGTTGGCACCGGCTCTTGATGCTTTACTTGCCTTCTAGACCACCATAAGTACCAACATGTGGTCATGACCAACTCCATAAAATGTTGGTTATTGCATGTGACTCCTCCTGGGGTAGGAGAACATAGAAGCTCTTCCAAAACCAACGAGCCTGAGCGATCAACTCGTGAGGCGCCTATGATAGCCTCAGCAACATTCAGCCCCTCCCAAATCTCCAAAGTCCTTGGGCATGTAAATAACATATGTCGCATATCCTCCGCATCCCGCATGCAAACAGGACAATTTACCTCAGAACCAATATGTCTGTTCGCTAAAGCGCAAAGACATGGTACTATACCTTGGAGAGCTCTCCAACAGAAAATCTGAATTTTCCTTGACACCTTAGCTTTCCATATTTTCTTCCGTACTTCATGAGGTTTAGATCGGTCAGCCAAATCAGTTTGCTGAGCTCTTCTCCGATACTGAACCCTCCACTCCATATGATAAGCTGATTTCACCGTAAAACAACCAGTCTTACTAATATGCCATGCAATGAAGTCAGACTGTCCAAAATTTGGTAGCGGAATTCGCAGTATACGCTGCGCATCCACTCCCCAAAAATTCTCTGTGATTAACTCTTCATCCCACCCACCGGTGATTGGACTAATCAGCTCCTCAACCCTAGTAAGCAGACAACCGCCTCTAGGGGTTACAACCTTCCTCGTTGGGCTATCAGGGACCCAACAATCCGACCAAATATTGATTGTCGCTCCATCCCCTGGCCTCCAAATAGAACCACGTTTGAAAGTGGTTGAACCCGCCATGATGCTCTGCCAAGTGAAAGACGACCCCTTCTTCAACTTTGCATAATTAAATCACCATCAGGGTAATATTTAGCACGTAGAACCTGTGCACAAAGGGAATCAGGCTCACTCAACAACCGCCAACATTGCTTTGTAAGCATTGCCTGATTGAAACTGTGAAGGTCCCTAAAACCCATTCCCCATTCGTGTTTTGGAATACTCATCTTCCACCACGCCATCCAATGTAATTTGCGCTGGGATTCACTTCCACCCCACCAAAACCTTGCAATAGCATTAGAGATCGCCTTGCAAACTTGCTTTGGTATATTGAAAACTGACATGGCGTAGGCCGGAATAGCCTGCACAATTGCCTTTAGCAGAATTTCCTTCCTTCCCATGGAGAGGAGTTTTTCATTCCATCCATAAATCCGTTGACAGACCCTCTCAATAAGATGCTGAAAACAATCACTACGGTCAATACCAACCAAAGTCGGGAGACCAAGATACTTGTCTGATAGTGCTTCCACCATAATATTCAGGTGTAGACAAATCTCTTCTCTTACCAACACATGGGTGTTTGGACTGAAAAAGATACTAGACTTTGCAACACTCACCAGTTGGCCAGAGCTTGCACAATACATATCCAGAGCATGACGGAGAGCCGTGGCGTTAGACATATCAGCCGACATCAAGATCAAAGAATCATCAGCAAAAAGAAGGTGAGACACTGACGGTGCACCACGGCACACTTTGACCCCTTGAATACCACCAGTCAACTCCTCATACGCTAGAAGGCTAGACAAACCCTCAGCACATAACAAAAATAGGTATGGCGACAGCGGATCCCCCTGTCTAATCCCCCTCGTCGGGATAAAGCTTTCAGTCTCTTCAGCATTAAACCACACCCTATAATTCACCGAAGTGACACATGACATGATTAGATTTACCCATGTTTGGTCAAAACCCAATCTAATCATCATATCCTGCAGAAAATTCCACTCCACACGGTCATAAGCCTTGTGCATATCCAACTTAATTTACCGCACAAATTCCTCTATTTCCTTGCCTCTTATTTTTTATAGTATGAAAGCTCTCATAGGCCACCAGGACATTATCTGTAATCAGCCTCCCTGGTACAAAAGCACTCTGAGTATTAGAAATAACCTCTGGCAATATAGCTTTTAGTCTCCTCGACAACACCTTCGAGACCACCTTGTAAATCACATTACAGAGACTTATAGGCCGAAACTGTGACACAAGTTCCGGGCTCTCAACGAAAATGAAGCTGACTGCAATTGGAAACAAAATTTCTTTACATGGAAGCAATCAAGCGGACTATACAATTGGTAATAAAATTTCTTCAGAAGGAAGCAAACTGCATGGCGCTAGCAGCAAGTTCTGTCGTGAATCAAGGGAGCACTTATTAGAAAAATAATAAATTGCCATTACTAGTACACGCACTGCATGCAAAAAAAATGGAGCGCTTTTTGCGGGGAAGCCTAGGATCGGCATCCGATCCCTAGTGGTCATACTACATATCTGAGTCCGATGGGAAACAAATCATCGGACCTCTCCCAGGCCGTTCATCTCTTGCCCATTGAACCGCTTAGTTTCGTATCAATTTATTTTCCCCGGGTGTGGACCTGTAATCCCAAATTTCCTCATACATTATGTTAGGTAACTTCTGAAACAGCTCCCTAAATCGCTAGTGGTGCCCTAAGTATATGCAGTACATGTACATCGTGTACCTTGGACAAAAATAATCTGGCATCGAGTTCACTCGGTATGCAGGTGTGTGGCAAGCTGCAGTTACTCGGATGCCTTGACAACAAGCCGGCGGTCTCCCCACATTGCTGGAGTATAGGACCTTCTACACGAGGCGCCATACAGGGGTCCTTCCTACAGCCATGACTGCAGATCGACGTCAACATTGATTGACCTCGACCACGTACGGATGTAATCCATCAGGACACCTGACCTGATTAATTTGCCAGGGCCAGGGGCACACAATTACTCCTGCACCCATGCCAGCCGCCGTACGTACGAGCATGTGTGCATGCATAAATCTCTGCCAACGTACGCTCTACTGCACTCGAGGAGTATATTCAGCGATCTGCACCCTGCCTTGCTTGCTACCTTGGCTGGCGCGCGGTTTCAAGAGCTACCTCCAGAAGAATGCGGATCACCGGCTGGCACGCCCTGGGGGAGGAAGCGGTCGGCGTGGTGCAGCAGGCGGTGAGCCTGGCGGGGCGGCGTTGGCACGCGCAGGTGACCCCGCTCCAGATTGCCAGCGCCATGCTCTCCGCCGAGTCCACGGCCGGCGTCCTCCGCGCCGCCTGCGTCAGGAAACAGTCCCACCCGGTCCAGCACGACGTGCTCGAGCTCTGCCTGGACGTCGCGCTCGATCGCCTCGCCGTGGCCAGGCCGGCATCCGCCTACCGTGGCGCCCGCGTTGACCCGGCGCCGTCAAACGCGCTCTTGGCCGCGCTGAAGCGGGCGCACGCGCACCGGCGCCAGGGCGAAGGGGTCGAGCTCGAGCAGCTCGTCCTCTCAATTCTCGACGACCCGAGCATCGACCGTGTCATGCGCGCCGCCGGTTTCTCGAGCTCCCGGCTGGTCAGAGGTAGCGTCGAGAACGCTGTCTCATCGGACCAGAACTCAACCATGGCTGGAGGACAACCATCTCTTCAGACGGTCCACCGGTCAGTCGTCGCCCAGCTCCCAGATCACCGAAGGTACCCTAGTATTTCACAGGGTGCCGTGCTGGTTAATCTTTTTTATCTTTCCTACTACCTGACATAAATGGCTTGCGTATGCGTGGGTTCGCTTTCTTATTTTGGGCATGTTTGGAGTCGAGGTAAAATTAGTGGGGGCACTCGTACTTAGCTTAAAGTTGAACTAAGTACCAGTGGACCCACTAGAATGGGTTAGCTTTCCTACTTAGGTTTGGAATCACTACCATTTCCCAAACGTAGAATGGGATTTTTTTTTCCTTCCCGTGCATCTTTAGGTCAACAAATGTGCAAGTGAGCAATCACTTGTTCCACATCTCAAAATCTAAACTTATACTCTCTAAAATATACATACATAATGCCCAAATGCGCAACATTTTTTAAAGTTATAATCACTTAAAAAATTACTACTTCCTCTGTTTATAGTAATATAAGACATTTTGGCAGACCAAAAACTCTTTCCTAATTATATTACTGACGGGAGGATGTACCTTTCTTAGTCGATTTAGAAACATGTACTCCCTTTTTTTTGGCTTCGGCACACATAAAGAAAAGAGAGTGTTTCCAGTGGAATCTCGATTTTTTCGATAAAGAGCATATATTAATATCGCGGAGATACCAATTACATCCAGCCTCTGCAACAACATCATGCTCTAATGGCATAAAGGATGCACACAACCAAAAAAAAAAAAGAATTACGGAAAACAAAGGTCTCCTACAGAGATCGAAAACTTGAAACAACAACACTGACACCACCAAGACAACACCAGAAGATCAACTTCTCCATAAACGAGGCCTCTAAGAATAAAAAATAGTCTCAAACGCTGTCATCGCCCGATCATAGATTTTAGGTTTTCACCCTGAAGAAAATCTTCTCTCTCAAAACAATGCCTCCAACAAGAACATTGCCAGGCATAACCAATTAAAGGCAGACCTTAGATTTTCACCACAAGAGTAGAACTCTGAACTTCTCCTGTAGACCTTGGATCTCGATAAATACGAATTTCTTCATCGACTTCTATTGATCCCATCATCTAGTCTAGGTCTGTGCACTACGAATATGATCTAGATCTCATCCCGGTCAGCTAGAATTAGTCTCATCTATCTCCCGTTCGAGAGCAGCTTTTTGAGCTCCCGTGCCATGCAGGGCCAACAATATCTTCGACATTTAGCGAGATCCCAGCTCGCTCATCATCTCTCCATCCCTGCTAGCTTTGCATGGAGATACTTGCTTGCTCATCATCTCATTCTAAAAACTTCTCTTTGTGTTTCTCCCAAACTACAAAATATATATATGGACTTAAAATTATGTACGTCAAGAACACAACCAGACTACAACATAGAGGAATTATGATTCTTTTGCTGCAACATAAATACTTCAAATCATATCATGTTAGATATTTATGTTGTCCCATATAATATACACATTGACATATATTGTAGTTCCTACATGTTGTTGACTTGCAATGTATCAAGCTCACATGTTGCGTTGTTTGGATAAAAAAATAAAAGGTATATATATATATGAAACGATCTCAACAACCAAAAAAGGACTGCGAGATAGAGTACCTACATGGGTTGTGCTCCAGGGAGACTCGAGGGCGACCTAGGGTTTCCGCCGCTGGCCCCCCTCCCCCACCCTCGCCATGCCGCTACCCGAGGGGGTCTCCGGGCAAACCCGTGTCGCCTCCGGTGAAGGTGGCGGCGATGATTCGCCGCTCTACTACTCTGGTGGCGTGGTTTTCGCAAGCTGAGGCGGCAACCTCAGGAGGAGAGGTGGCGTTTACTAGGTCGGCTAGTGGCGTTCGCGGATGCTTGTCGTCTTCCTTGGTTGCATGGGCGGCGAGGTGCAGCGTAGGGTGGCTATCATGACGAGGTGGCTGCTCCAACATTCTCCTCGTCAAATCTGAAGGTCAGCTGTTGTTTTCCCCTTTAGCTCTCTCCCCCCATCCAGATCCGGTCGCTGGTGGCCCTTGGGGTGCTGGTATTGTGAGATCAGGATCGGGAGAAATCCCTAGTCCGTTTGCCAGGCCACGGCGGTGGCGACGCTCCGGGCGTCGTGTTACCCCTTGAGGTATTGTCGACGTCCTGATCTTCTCACCCCAGCCCCTGTTCCCGAGTGAAAACCGAAGGATTCAGATTGGGCAGCGGCGACGCCATGGGTGTCGCTTCCTCCTTGCAGGCGCTGCCTGGGGAACTGGGGTTACCGGTTGAGGGCTGTCAAGGTTGGTAGGTGGCTGGTGGTGGTGTTTTCCAACTGGTGTTAGCTTTGGCGTGTTGATGGGTCCACATGCACCTTCCCGTGGGTGTGCTCTCTACGGCGCCCAGTGTTGTTCTTCACCGGTGGGGTCGGCGCCCTTTATCTTGGGCGGGAGGGGACCCGTAGGTAAAATTGTTGCAGGGAAAGGGTTTCCCTCCCCCTGCGACAGTTTTACCTGCGGGTGTGGAGGGCCTGTGCTTTAGCACTGCCGTCAGTTTCCTTCTCGTCATCGTCGTCCATGGTTGTGGCATGTTCTTTCTTCAACGATCGCGACTCCGGCTTACACTTCTTGATGTCGCAGTTCAGGTCCGTTTTGTCATATTGGCTTCAAAGAGGTAGCCCTGGTTTCTGCCCCTGGGTGTGGGCAGTATCTTCCCTAGCTCAGCGTGAGCGCTTCCGGTGCCTGGCGGTGTGGCGTCCCTTGAGACAGGACGAGAGGGAAGGGTCCCTCTTCAGTGTCAGACAAGGACGGTGATGCCTCTTCCCTAACCTGCAGACGGTGTTGGTTCTTCCTCAAGGCAGCCGATAGTTCATTCGAAGCTGCATTGCCTACTCCCTGGTGACTTCTCATGGAGGATTTCAACTTCTACAAGTTGTGCTTTCGTTTTCTTTATCTTTTTGTTTGTATATTGATCTGTCGTATGTAAGCTGTTTTCACCATTGTTGTACCAGATTCTGGTTTGCTATGGCTTTATTAATTTAAAGCTGGGCACTTGGGTGTCTGTTATCTAAAAGAAGATGGGTTGTGCTCAACTACAACTTCCCTCTCACAATGGACTGCAATCTTCAATGAAATTTCTCATGTGCATGATTTCCAGTCATTATACTTTCTAATTAAAGTCTAATCTCTTCCTCCTCGTGTGGTTTATAAAATGGTCGGAAGCCAAACAAAATTCTTCCCGGCAGATATGGGAACATCTATGAATAGGGGTTTAAATGGATAGGATAATATCCGCGCCAAAACTGGCCCCGAATCCGTTTTAAGGTATTTATATCTTATTTTAAAGAATCCGGCGGATGAGGAATCCGATGCTGAAGTGGTGCCCCAGATACGGAATAGGACATGGTATAACAAATAGAATGCGGATATGGATTATCCAAAACTTGTCAAAATCCACTCCGATCAGAACCAGAGAAAAATCTATACCTAATAATAAAAACAAAAGGGTTTCTCCCTCGGTCGTTCGTCCAACTTTTAATTGGACCATTTTGCCCTCCCACCAAATTTCATATTACCCACAATGCCATTGTACCGGTTCGTCTGTCGTTCATCGCCCGTTTCGTTCAAGTTTGGGAAAATTGGATCCATACCACTGAAAGAACCAATCTTTAGAAAAATACCACTCAAAGTTTATGAGCTAGAAAAATACCATTGAAAGCTTGGCCCGTTATCTATTTTGTACCATCGCCGTTATCTCCACCTGAACTGGAGCTTTAAACGAATCGATCAACACATGCACGCCATCAAGCAGCAAGGCAGCACTTCGCTGCCCTCTTTTGCAGCTCTCCAGGTTGCACTTCAACGCCCGCTCCAGCAGCATTCATGTTGTAGTTTAATGGCCTCTCAAGCAATTATGGCAGCATATAACATGACTTTAGTACATATTATCACAGTTGCAGATGTAGCCATACAAAAGTGAGATTGGAGCCATCCTTCTAGTTGTTTAGAGCATCTCCACTGGCGGCCCCCAAATAGGCGTTGGCAGCCGGCACTCAGCTTATGGGGGACGCCGGCACACCTTCCTCCGTTTGGGGAAGGGTTCCCCTCAACGGCGGTCTTAATACGACGGCCCCAATAAAGTTGGAAAATTCGAAAACACAAAAGGACGGCGAATTTCATTCGATTTCTACAAAAGACAGCGAGTTTGTACAAAAGACATCGAATACACATAGTAAACTAGCGAGGCGCCTCCATCTTGGGATGCCTCCTTGGGGCGGCGAAGTTCGAGCCGCCCGGAAGCGTCCCGTCAACTTCACGGCCGAACCACCAGCTCCGGCGGCCCATGCGGTTGGACTGCCCGTGAGGAGTTGGACCGCCGCTGCGTGGGCATTCATACGGCGTCTGGCCTCCTCGCCGTCTCGTTTAGCCTCGGTTAAAAACGCGACCGGCGCTATGTCTCGCTGACATGGCTAGCCTACCGGCGTTTTCTAACATGGCTCGAGGCGCCGGTTCGCCCGTTCGGCGCCCCACGCGAGGGACCGACACGGGATTGCCAATGGTTTTATTGTGCTTAAAATAGCGACGATACTTTACTGGACGCACCGGTGTGAGCCAACTTTACTGGAGCTCCCGATTTATTTTTCCTATGAGGCAGTGGGCTAGCTAGTGAACGAAAATTGCAGCACAAATAAGAAACAAAAATCCGGCGGCAAGGTGCCGCGTGGCACGACGGCGAGGGCGACATTGCATCGGCTGTTGCGCACCATGGTGATGCTGACAGCCAGCTAGGCGACGACATCTCTGGCTCGGCGGCGAGGCTAAACGAGACGTACTCTCTGCGCGTATACAATGGGGGTTGGGGTCGACTGCAAGACCAGGCGAAATCCCCACGTGAAGCTGATGACTCTTTGGATCGGGCGGCGGCGGCGTGGTTGTGAAGCGGGCGTGTACCATGGAGGAGCACTCGGAGGAGCAGTCGCCGCCGCCGGGTGTTCTTCCTTTGGCCTAGCCTGGGTGGAGTGTGTGCGTGTGATCTGGCTAAGTTGTGTGCGTGCATTGTGTTCAGTTCAGGTTCAGCTGGGTTTGTCAAGTTTGATCGATTCGTGTAGTTAATGTCCATTTCACGGTGGTGGCATAAATCAATAACGGACCAAGCTTTCGATGGTAATTTTCTAGCCCATAAACTTTCAGTGGTATTTTTCTAAAGATTGGATCTTTTAATGGTATGGATCTAATTTTCCCTTCAAGTTTTGGAAACGGCTCTCCCCGACTCCCCGTGTTCATCCTCAACTCCAATTCGACCCGATCTCCTCTCGTGCCGCAACCGACCTCTTCCTCTACTTATACACAGTCCCTTCAATCTATCCCTCTTACTTGCCCTCGATTTCAATTGGAATCGGCTCCTCAAATCGGGGCGGCGGCGGTGCCCTCGATTTCGATTGGAATCGGCTCTTCAAATCGGGCCGGCGCCGGTGCCCTCGATTTCGATTGGAATCACTTCCTCAAAATTGGGGCGACGCCGGTGCCTAATGGTGTGGCCTTGGCATCGAGCTTGAGTCCATGTTGCCCGTTTCTCGTCGATCCCTAAATCCCCCGCCAACTCCACTCGCCGATCCCCTACCTCGCTCTCGGTTCTTTTTCTATCGGCGTCCCCTCCGGTTCGCTGCTACCAGAGCACCCACGCCGCCGTGCCCAGCTACATGAGAGCTACCAGAAGCTCCAGCTCCAAGGACGGTCAGCAGCAGCGCGCACGGCCCCCTCATAAGCATCGCCAGCGAGGCATCGGAGGCTGGTACAGGGGCGACGACGGGAGAAAAGGTGTTGTTCCCAGTGGCCGCGGCCGGGGCGGCGCCAGGCATGGTCCAACGCACAAGGAATTGGACTCCGGTGCTCAGGCCATGCTTGCCCAGGGAGGTTCTGCATTGCTATTCATCCAGGACAAAGGGCTAATTGCGCCTCTCTCTGCACCAAATTTGCCAGTCAAATACGGCCAGCCACATATAGGCGTTGGCCGTTGGTCTAGGCAATGCCGGAAATTCACAGGAAGGTGGTGTTTGAGGTTCCTTCTGAATCAGCTAGAAAATTGAGTTCAGACTTAAATGAAGGATTGGATTATTTTCTACACCTTTTGGGGGGCATATATTAGTTCAGGTCTTCTGGTCCTGCCATTGGCATCTGGGCAGCAAATTTCGATGTAATATTTGCCCCCTACAACTTGGTTCATGCATGGATAAAAAGTATTATTGTCAGATTATCATTGCTGACACTTTGTCCGTCAAGTCACCATTATTATGATGGATATTGGCTTGCTCTTTCGTATGATTTATCTATGAACAAGTAGGACTGCGAAAACATATATACTACAGTATAAACAGGAAGCTATCAGACTGCCGACAGAGCCTGAAATTATTGTGTACTTGATTTCTTTTCAGGATTTTCAGAGTTTGAAGTCTTATTTCAAATACAAGCATTATTGGAAGTGATCTGGAGTCCTCTGTGACACGATCTATACTATTTTATAAAAATCCAGGCATCATTATAATTGACCTGAAAATTTCGATGCAACATAGCAAGTTTTTGAAGGAATCTGGTATGATATAAGAAGCTTGAATCTGGAAAATACCAGTTAAACCTAGAGGCCCTCCATCTTCTTTATAAGATAAAACCTCATAGTTTACCTTACCCGGTGTCCATTGCTGAATTTTATGAATGTTTGAAGCTAGGTTGCTATATTGGTGCGCATACTGCAAAATTTAAATGCTTAATTTGTTGCTGAATATGACACGTTGATTAGTTACTGAGGTTGAGTAAGGACTGCTTGCTTATTTAGAAGATCCTGATTAGCTTATAGCTATTTGACAATGGAAAATTACACTTGCAGATAGCTAAATTTGATAATAAAGGAGCAGCATTTCATGGTTTCTATTTTTGCGGGGAGGTACAGTGTTGAATACTTCCATCTTGATGTGTTTTTAGGAGTGAAAACTCAAAACTTAATATTTTTTATTCGATGAAGAACTATGCTTGAATTAAGCAGAGTGCCTTCCACTATGAATTTTACTATTGTTGTGATCTTTCCAAAATCTTGGACTTGAACAAAAAAAGAGGGATGACTAGAGGAGATGAGCGGAGTCAGTCTTCTTAAAGAAGGCCAATTTCGGCTCCCACTCTTGCCGTTGATGAAAACAAACAGTGGCCTGGAATCTTGTGGCAGTTGGCAAATCTCAACGCTCATACTTCTTTTCCCATCCGTTAGAATGCAAGATCCATGTATTTGCTTGAGAGACGTTCTTGATAACTTGGAGCTTGGCAGCACTAAGTACTGCAATGCTCTGATATTTAACAGTAATTTGCTAACTGAATGTGGCACGTTTATTAGACTACTAAGGTTGAGCAAGGGCTACTTGCTTTTAAAAGATCCTGATTAGCTTATAGCTATTTGATGATGGAAAATCAGATTTGCAGATAACAAAAATTGACAATAAAGGAGCAACACTTCATGTATTTTATTTTTGCGGAGAAAGTGCAGTGTTGACATGTGTTGTTCTCAAATCGATTTCTGTGAAACAAATCGAGGGTGCCTCGATGTGGTATTGTGGGCTTTTCTGAACTTATGAGAGAAAAAATGGCAATCCTTTTCTTTAGTGCCTCCATCCAAGGATGTCGTTGAGAATTTTTTTTGTTTGAAAAAACAGTTTTCCGTTGGATCTTTAGTTTCATGGTCTTCAGACAAGATTGAGAGTCGATTCATTTTCTATTTTGAAGACAACTCAATTGCAGTTAAATAAAACATCAGTGTGGATGCAAAGTTTAATTTTTTAATAGATGTATGTGCTATTTTTATTACAGATTGTTTTACGAGCTATTTTATTATGGAAAATTATGTGAGAATTTTAGGTTTTGGAGTGAACACAACTTTATAGGTCTGATCTTACACGGTAGATGACAATTTCCTTATAAAATAGCTGTCACGTTGGCAAGTTGTGAGTGCTCACCATCAAAATCCCTATAAACTCTCTATGAGCCGCACCAGCGTGCAAGGGGCATGAAGGTAGGGCACGCGTCCTTTATGTTTAGGTTTTTCATAAATTATTAATTTTTTGACAACCATTTAATTTGTTTAGATTCTTTTATTACACACGTCGTAATGTGCCGTAGCAACGCACGGACACTTTTGCTAGTATATGATAAAGGATATGCATGGTATGAGTAAAATCCAACCGCTCCACGGTTTACACCCCTATCTAGGAAGGATGACTAAGATACTGTTCTTTTTAGTTCTCTGCTAGTTAATTTCTACTAGCTAGTTCACTTACATAATATAATAGCATGTAGATTTCCCTTGAGCTTTGCCCAAGTAAGTTATGTTTGTCCTAAATATATTCTTTTTAGCTACCTGCCGACAGTCAATAACATGATCATTGCATGCATGCATGACTATTCGGCCGATACTAATTGTAAGTACACTCCATCTAGTCCCGTAAGCAGTGACATATATGGTCAAACTTTATATCATTTCGGCCATTTACTGGTACTTTTGCATATACTAGTATATGCTTAGATTTGATCCCTAGCCACATTACATATTTCTTTTGGATTTCCTTGATGAGTAGAGATATCCGGCTGTACTGAGCTAGAGTGGTCCCATTATTTTCCAAAATTTTAAAGTTATGTTTGCAGGTTTGAAAAAACAGGAAAGAAAATATTTTGGATGTACTCAGTGATTTAATTTATGAATGAGAAAATAAATTTAAAATACTTTATAGTGAACAATGTTCATATTTCACAACTCCAAAATTTATTTGATTTTGTCATTTTTTGTGTAGCCTAGATTTTTTTAAATTTTTTTTATGTGATTTGACAATTCGCATGCTTGTAGGATACATCAATCCAGACCTGTTTTTAGATTTTTTGAAAACATGGAAATATCATTTTCAAAATTGTAAAATAAAGGGATCACTATATATCGACTAGGAGCTAAAGAGAGTTTGCGTTGGTGAAAGTTCTATTTTGAAGACCTCATATTTCGACGGTTCTAACGCTGGATATGCGTGCTAATTCGATGTATGTGTTTTCCCTGTTTCCTTGTTTTCTTGCAGTGAGACTCAAGCTAGCCAGGTAACACGGCCAGTGTTGCCGGCTTTCTCTGACGGTAGGGAGGTACTCCCAGCGACGGCGATCCTTCCTAAGTGGCTCCGCTGCTACAGGACGATCCCTGCTAGTCTTCAAGCGGACGTACGTATAACACCACTCCACCAGCTGGCCGCTCACCGCCGGCCGAAGTTCACGGAGCTCACCACGCAGAATCTGAAGATCCTCTGCGACGCGCTCGAGTTGTGCTATCCAGGGCACGGGGACATCGTTCCCGGCATATCCAGCACCGTGCTCCTGTGCCGATCTGGCATGACGAGGAGGAGGGTGAGGAAGAATACGTCTAGTCCGTTGCCAGCGACGACGACCTGCCTGCTCTTCCTAGGAAAGGACTCGGGCGGCAAGACGGCGGTTGCTCGGGAGCTCGCGAGGCTCGTGTTCGGCTCGTACGCCGAGTTCACCGCCCTGCAGGTCGGTAGCTCCGACGAACCAACACGCGGCGGCAAGCTCGCCCTCAAGAGGCGGAGATCACTGGGGAACGGCAATGGTGGCTATGCCCTAGGGAGGCTGTTCAAAGAGATCGTGGAGAACCCCCACCGCGTTATATTGATCGACGGCGTTGACTGGCTGGATCCCGATTCGCAAATGCACATCAAGGACGCGATGATGAAAGGTACGGCAAGGGGATGCAATGGCGACGTGGTCGGTTTGGAGGATGCCATCGTGGTGCTCTGCTCTGACGTGTTGGACGCGAGGTGTGTGGTTTCTTCCCCTCAGGTGAAGGGGCAACTCGAGGATGGAGACGCCACGGGCAAGGATGTGAGATCATGTTGTCGTCTTGGATTGGATTTGAACGCTTTCCCAGAGGTTGGGGAAGATGAGGAGGACACTTTTGCAGATGATGATGAGGCGATCCTGAATTTCGTGGACGGTGTTTTCTTTTTCAAGTAGCAGATAACAAGAGAGAGGTCTATAATTCTATTGCACGGGGAATGAACAAATATTGATTCTCTAATTCCAATCTAATTATTTTCTTAAAGAATATCCAATGTTCAAAAGCCTCCTTCTCTAAAATTTCATCCTTTTGGTGATTTTATTTGACATGACAGGATGACAACGACCATTTTCTTCATCCGATTTTTATGAGTGGTTAGTTATATAGTTGGATATATTACCAGCCAAGCCATTGTAGGATGCATCAGGAGGCTGACGTATACTAGCTTGTCAATAATTAATACAGTCAAGCTTCAGACGATCCACAAAAATTAAAGCGAAAACACGAGGCTATATATGTGGCTTAGTATGATTCCATTAATTTACAGAGCAAAGGACGAGAGGGTACACTCGATATAATTTGCCTTATAGTACGGTCACACGATGGATACATGGTGAAAGCAAAGTATCATCCGCAAGGACCACGAGGGAATTATTTCGGCTAACCTGTGGACACAAGACAAACTGGAGAAATACGATACAGATTATTAGTACTTAGCACCTTAATTTCATATTTTTCAATCCAAGCTTGATGTACATTGGACTGAGTTCATACTTAGGTGCGAAAAAAAACCCCTCTCGCGAAAGGCTCCCACGACCGCGTCGTCCCCCGCGGGTAACGAGGCCGCGCCGCCACCTCCCTCGTCCAGCTCCCCCCTCCTCCTCTTCTCCTCCGCCGTCGTCGGCGTGCGTCGCCGGGCAAGGCCCAGGCGGCGCCGGCGCCGTCGGCCCCTCGACTTTCCCCTCTCGGCGCTGCGCCTGCACGGGGTAGCTGCGGCCGGGAGGTGCTCTTCGGCCGGCGGCGGTTCGGCGTGGTGGCGTGAGACCCGCACGTCGGGGGGTGGGAGGAGGGACGGCGGCGCAGCCAGTTGGAGGCGGAGCAGCGAAGGCGGGCGGCGCGGGCGGGCCTGCTCGGCCCAGATCTGGCCCAGTTCGGGGCCTAGATGGGCTGGGCGTGCTGCCTGCGTTTCGGCGCGCCGGCGGTGCTCCCTGACGGCGGAGATGGTGCGGCCGCGGTGGATGGGTGGCGGCGGCGCTCCGGCCGGCCTGCTGCAGCTTGGCAGTAGGGCATTACGGGCTAGTTTGGGCCCGGCCGGGCCAGTTCGGGCCTGGTTTGCCCTCTTTGCCATGTCCGATCGGCGACCGCGAAGGCGGTGGAGGCAGTTCCCTCCCGCCCGGTTGGGTTGCCGCTACCCCCGTCCCTGCTGCATGTCGTCTCTTCCTCTAGGCCCTGTTCCGGTGACCATAGTGCGACGGCGAGGGTGACTACAAGACCATGGTGGCGTGTGCTGGTGGGTGGCATGTTTGGTGGAGCGCGTCGGAGCGTTCAGGGTGGTGGGTTTGGTGGTCCGGAGAAATCCGTGTCGGCATGTCCGATTCTGACGCGGCGACGCCTGCGGGTGCCGCCTTCCTTCCTAAAGGGCGTCAGATGTATCCCTCCCCAATCCCTTCCGCGATACCGGGGGAAACCTAGGCCTAGTCCGGCAGCAGCGGCGTCGTCGTCGTTCCCTTGTTGAAGGTGATGCTTGGTATGTGGCGTCTCGGCGTGCTAGGACCGTGGTGGTACTTCTCCGGAGGGCGCAGCGGTTGCGGAGTCATCCTCGTTTTCGTCAATCTGCCGGTGTCGGCATTAGTTTCTTTTTCTTTTCTTTGTCTTTTCGTTTGGGCTTGGTTGTGATGCGGGCCCCAGTTGTTTCGTTGTATCGGATGGTTGATATATTAATATAGTGTGATGAAAGCCTATTTCGAGGAGTGATACGTCCAAAACGTATCTACTTTCCCGAACACTTTTGCTATTGTTTTGCCTCTAATTTGTGCATTTTGGATACAACTAACACGGACTAACACTGTTTTCAGCAGAATTGCTCTGGTGTCTCGTTTTGTGCAAATCCAACTTTCAGAAAAACCTCGAATTTATACAAGACCCTATTTTCCCGTAAGACTCACGGAGGAAGGGCGAGCCAGTGGGGGCACGAGGGCCCCACACACTAGGCGGCGCGGCCGGGGGGGCGCGGCCCTAATGTGTGGCCCCCTCTGGCCTCCCGACGCCCTCCTTCGGACTACTTATCGCCTCGACCTAAAAACGCACGGGAAGTCGAAGTCGCCAGAAACCCTCCAAGAGCCGCCACATCGCGAAACTCCGTCTCGGGAGCCGAAGTCTCCGTTCGGCACTCCACCGGACGGGGAATTGAGGAGATCATCACCGCCATCACCGCCAACGCCTCTCCATCAACCAGCCATGTTTCCCCATCCATGTGTGAGTAATTCCCCGCTGTAGGCTGAAGGGGATGGTAGGGATTGGATGATATTGGTCATGTAATAGTCATAAGATTGTTAGGGCATAGTGCCTAGTATCCGTAGATGTCACTTTTATGATATTGTTGCAACTTGTTATGCTTAATGCTTGTCACTAGGGCCCGAGTGCCATGATCTCAGATCTGAACATGTTATTGATTCATGAAGATATTCGTTGTTTATGATCTTACCGCAAGTTGTATACACATGTCGATGTCCGGAACCAATGGCCCCGAAGTGACAATCGGGACAACC
Source organism: Lolium multiflorum (assembly GCA_030979885.1). Taxonomy (NCBI): domain Eukaryota; kingdom Viridiplantae; phylum Streptophyta; class Magnoliopsida; order Poales; family Poaceae; genus Lolium; species Lolium multiflorum. The sequence goes on from CM061749.1 coordinate 315,500,914, forward strand.
GGAGGGAATGGTAGTGATGTGAGGATCACATGTGTTCACGGAGTGTTAATGCTTTGCTCCGGTACTCTATTAAAAGGAGTACCTTAATTTCAAGTAGTTTCCCTAGAGGCCCGGCTGCCACCGGCTGGTAGGACAAAAGATGTTGTGCAAGTTTCCCATTGCGAGCACGTACGACTAAATATGGAACACATGCCTATTGATTGATTAGTACTTGGATACCGTTTTATTATTATCTGCAAATGCCCCTGCTTTGATTGTTATATGAGTTTCTCTCATCCATGCAACGCCCGTTAATCCGTCTCTGTGCCTACAGTATTTTAATCCTGCTGTTTACTATAATCACTACTGCTGTCTTTATTTCACCGCTGTTATTTTACTATTCCTACTGCTATAAAACTGTTACTACCGATAAACTCTTGCGAGCAAGTCTGTTTCCAGTGCAATGAATTGACAACTCCGCTGTTAAGGCTTACAAGTATTCTTTGTCTCCCCATGTGTCGAATCAATAAATTGGGTAATACTTCCCTCGAAGACTGTTGCGATCCCCTATACTTGTGGGTCATCAAGACTATTTTCTGGCGCCGTTGCCGGGGAGCAAAGCTTTATTGGAAGTTCACTTGGATTGATATTGTTTGCTGCAAAGTCTCCATTATGGGTAAACCTCGCGATACTAAGATCGCCATATTACCATCCACTACAAGAAAAGGTACAACTCTTAGTACCTCTGCTGCTCTTGATTCACCATCTGTGATAAGTAAACTTGTTTCACCACCACAAGCTTCAAATGCTGGTACTTCTGCTGAATCTGAAAATTCCTCTCATAATTGTGATGATGCTTCTGCTGTGCTTGATAATGATGGTTCGTTAGGATCTTTTCTAGATGCTACAATTGCTAGGTCTAGGCAAATTGAAAATACTGAAACTCCTAATGAAAATGCTGCTACACCTGTTAATTCACCTGAGTCTGTTGAATATTCTAGTGATGATCTTGATGAAGATTATGTAGAGCTTGATGATGATTTTATTGAAAAATGCAATGCTACTACTGATGCAAGAAAAATTAAAAAGTTGCTTGCAGAACATGCTGTTAGATATAAATTATCTCCTGATCCTAAATTTGCCACATCTCCTATAAACATTAGGGATAAAGATTATGATTTTTCTCTTGATTTATCTCATATAGCTATTGTTGAGAAAACTCCCTTTTGTGGTACTGAAAAAGAAAGTGTTGTTGAACACATGACTGAGTTATCTACTCTTAGTGGCTTGTTTTCTGATGATGTCAAGATGCGTACTTATTTTGTCGCTAAAATTTTTCCTTTCTCATTAAAGGATGATGCTAAAACTTGGTATAATAATTTGCCTCCTGGTTCTATTAAAAGTCCAAAAGAATTGCTTGATGTTTTCTTCCGGAAATACTTTCCTGCTAGTGCTCAACATATCGCTTTGCAGAGAATTTATAATTTTGACCAGGAAGATGGAGAGAAATTGCCTGAGGCTTGGGAGAGATTTTGCTCTCTTATTAGAGCTCAGCCTGACCATGATTTGGAAAAGCATGATTTACTTGATATATTTTATAGTGGACTAACCATTGAGTCTAGGACATACCTGGATAGTTGTGCTGGTTGTGTTTTCAGGAAAGACGCTGAAGAATTATTGGCTAAAATAGGCCGGAATCATGATGATTGGTCTACACCTGAACCAACCCCGACACCGATATTGAAGAAGAGGGGTATGATTAAATTAAATGATGAAGATATGAGGGAAGCCAAGAAGTCTCTTAAAGAGAAGGGTATTAAACCCGAAGATGTGAAGAATTTACCTCCTATAGAAGATTTATGTGAGATAACTCCCCCTTCATCCATGATTGAGGTACACTCTCTTCAACGCTTTACTAGGGAAGATATTCCGTATTCAAAACCTCCTGCTCAATGCTTAGATGATTTTGATAATTATATTGTTAAGCAAGAAAACTTTAATATGAGAGTAGAGAATCATTTAATGGAAAATTCTCGAGCTATTAGTGAATTGCATGATATTGTGGAGAGAACCTCCAATGATGTTAAGATACTTGTTAAACATTTGCATATGGTTCAAACTCAAATTGATCAACTCACTAAAGTGCAAAATGACTTGTTGGGAAATAATTCTAAAGAAAAACATGCTTATGAAGTAACAACTAGAGGTGGTGTTTCTACCCAGGATCCTCTATATCCTGAAGGGCATCCCAAAAGAGTTGAACAAGATTCTCAACTAATTAAAACTAGTGTTCCATCTAAGAAAAAGAAAAAGAAACGTAAGAATGTTGTAAAATCCTCTGAACCTGTTAATGATCCTAATAGTATTTCTATTTCTGATGCTGAAACTGAAAGTGGAAATGAACATGAGGAAGATAGTAATAAGAATGATACTCCTGATAAAGAAGAAATTGAAAAAGAACCTGAAAAGCATGCTAAAAATAAAAAGTACACTAAAGAAGATTTTATTGCTGAGAAACATGGTAATGAAAGAGAACCGTGGGTTCAAAAGCAAATGCCTTTTCCTGCTAAGAAACTAAAATCAAAGGAGGAGGAACATTATAATAAATTTTGTGATTGGATGAAACCTTTATTTTTGCAAATCCCTTTGACTGATGCTATTAAATTGCCTCCTTATTCAAAGTATATGAAAGATATTGTCTCTAACAATAGGAAAATTCCCAATGAGGAGATTTCCACTATGCTCGCTAATTACTCCTTCAGTGGTAAGATTCCAAAGAAGCTTGGAGACCCAGGTATACCGACTATTCCTTGTTCCATCAAGAATAATTATGTTAGAACTGCTCTATGTGATTTGGGAGCAGGTGTTAGTGTAATGCTTTTTTCTCTTTATAAGAGACTTGATTTAGATAAGTTGATACCAACTGATATATCTTTGCAAATGGCTGATAAATCTACCGCTATTCCTGTTGGTGTATGTGAAAATGTTCCTGTTCAAGTTACTCAGCATTGCTTGATATTAACTGATTTTGTTGTGTTGGAAATGCCGAAGATGATAATATGTCCATTATTCTTGGAAGACCCTTTCTTAATACTGCAGGGGATGTTATTGATTGCAATAAAGGCATGGTTACTTTCAATGTTGATGATAAGGAACATACCGTCTATTTTCCCAAGAGGATTGATATATCAAACTATTTGTGATATGGATCCATATCCATATTCAATATAAGGTAACATGATTGATTTGAGGTTTATTTCTTCTTATGTCATATAAAATCTATTTGGTAGCAAGACTTGATCAACCTTGTTAACAAGTATATTTTAATGCATAAGAGAGCTAAACAACATTTCTTTCTTTCTTTCTCCCTCCACTTATTTTACTTGCTGTAGCACTTTTTGCTTTGCAATATGCTTTAGTTGTTTAAGATTTTGGAAATCATTTTCCTGCGCAGTAATAATTAATTTAACACCCAGAAATGTGCATTTTTCGAAGTTCTCTAAAAATTACAAAAATTATACTGGTAGTCCTATTTTTCGAAGAGGCACTGGGAGCACTGGGGGTGACTGGGCACCCCAGGGTGGCACCCCAGCCGGGCTGGCATGGGGGGCGCGCCACCCGGTGTGTGTGGGCCCTTTGCCCCACTTCAGCATCTCTTCCTCCCACTCTCTTCTCTCTCCCGAAAAAACTCACACCAGTTTCTCTCACTCGCGTTTCTGCTCAAGAACTCGCGATTTTTCGATCTCTTTGCTCAGCCCAGATTTCTGTCTGAAATTTGGCACATTTGCTCCTTGGTATGTGACTCCTTTGATTGTCCAATTAGAATTTTGTTTGGTTGAGTATATCTTGAATATTTTGCTGCTGTAGATAACATGTTTAGTGAGCTTGCATGCTTGTTCAAAGTGGCAGAAATTAGTTTTGATGCATGTTTAGTACTCTAGCAAGTTCCTATAGTAGTTCCCCTCAATTATATACCTTGAAATCAAATTTTATAATGGTTGTTGAAAATTTCAGAAGAGGAAAATGAAGAAATTCAAATTTGGAGAATTATTCAAGAAAGGAACAACCAGCACCGGGAGACCCTCGAGGGCGTCCACTCAGATTAGGCGATCCTACAATGGGGATATCATCGCGCCTAGCTTCGCGCCCAAGGAGGACAATGGGGCTCCTAATGCTTCATCCTTCCCATGTTATGATTTTCTAACAAATGCAGGGATATTGGATGACTTCTTCACCCTTGTCAACAGGGCAGGCTTAGCCACCTACGTGGGAGATGAAAGGGAGCAATACCACATGCTCACCAAAATTTTCGTTGAGAGCTTCAAGTTCCACAACACGCAATATGAGCCGACAGTTGCATTCAAGATCTATGGTAATCTTGTTACTATGGAACTGGAAGAATTTTGTCGTGCATTGGATATTGCCCCTGTAGGTACAGCAAGGAGGATTGATGACAACCCACGGGACTTGTTGGAGCTTTATCGAGGGATCACCGAAGATGATTGCCGCACCATTCAGCGCGGCAAGATAAGAAATATTCAACTCCCCGCTATTAAATATTTTGTATATTACATTGCTACTAGCATTCTTGGCAGGGAAAATACTAGCAATATCTCTAGCTATCATCTTGCTTTCTTGAATGTTGCACTTACTGGACAGACACCTTATCATCTTGGTTCTCTTATTGCTCGCCGCCTGTCTAGCAGGGGGCCTATTTTTGGAGGAACTATTGCACTGCGCATTTTAACACATTTAAGACTCCCTCTTGATTCTAATGATGTGCCATTAACCCCTAGGAGACTAGATATTGCTGCTATGAAGAGCCATCATTTTGTTACTACTGATTCCACTATAGATAATATGGTCTATAGAATGTTGTTTGCTGATGGGAATGAGAAGAAAATCCCTCTTCCCCAGCCAGGTTTGTTCAATATTGACAGGCAATCATGGTCGCTCACTAAGGAGGAGGTGGAGGAACGTATGAAGATACAAGACTTCCACCAGCAGCATGATTTCGAGGACGCCGAGCCCTCCTACGACTGCACCGTCACATACCCCGATGTTTCCTCCAGCACATACCTGGAACCGGGTCTTCGTCATACTACGGAGACACCACTTCATGGGGACCGTGGGAATGAACTCCACTTAGGCCAAAAGCCTAAGCTTGGGGGAGGTATACCGGCATCACTCATTCTTTGCATATTATGGTTGCTGGATACTTGTACATACTTGTTTAGTTTCTTAGAGTGTTTTCTAATGAGAGGGAGATGATATTTGGGGAAGTGCTGTCCAAAAACAGATTCTGGGCTGTTACCAAAAAAATCGTACGCACAGCCAGAACGTTATTTTGAGTTGCCAATTTTTGAGCATGTGCCCCAGGTTGTTATCTAACTTTCATCAGTTGAACACTTTTTGAGCTGAGCAATGGAAGATTTTTGTTAATTTCGATTTCTGTACTGCTGTCAGGATTTGGCAGATTTCTGTCATCCTGCTTTTCTGTGTTTCTGTTAGTTTGCATTCTTTTGTTTTCGCCTTGTTTCTTTCCTAAAACACAAAAAGACCAAAAATATTTCTGTTGTTTCTCTTCACCATTTGTTTATTTGGTTCTTTGCTCTTAGTTTACTTTATTTGCTATCGTTGGTTTGCTATGAGAAAACCCAAAAAGATTTTGCTTTGTTTTCTTGTTTCTTTTGTTCTTGTTTCCAATTCGAAAACACCAAAAATATTTGTTGTTCTTCTTTGGTTTGTAAAGTTCATCATGAGTTCAATGGTCTTCGGTGGCTGGAGCGTGGTTTTCATTTCATATTATCCAAGCTACACAAGTGAAAGGCAATAATGACGATCTACAACAATTGGATTGTGGTGAGAGGCTGGTATGAACTCTATTTGTTTTCATTTTTGTACATATACTCATCCATGTGAGCATGCTTAGTTGGTTCATGTGAGGTATGTGTTATTTGAGAAATTCTAGTAGTTCATGATCTCTCATGTTTAGCTCCAATTTATTAATATGAGTAGCATGTCATGGATGTTCGCTTGCATTGTTTTATTCATAAGTAAGTATGGCATTGTGGTATCCTCCTCTGAATAATTCACTTGAATCGACTTGGCACATGCTCACGCATGCATATGACTGAACAAAAAGTCAATTAAGCCTCGATGATTTATATTGCTTCAGAGTTCTTGTATCACTTTTATGCCTCCATTAATTTATTTTGCCGCAAGCATGATTATGACAGTTATTGCTCTCTTGATTTGTCGCTCCTAGTCTTTTGCTAGCCTTCACTTGTACTGAGCGGGAACGCTCGTGCTTCCAAACACCTGAAAACCAAGTTGTTCCAAAGTGTCCACCATAAATACCTATGCATGGCATTTCAAACCATTCCAAGTAAATTCTCATGCGCTACCTTTAAAACTTTCAAAATGCTTCTCAAATTGTGTTAATGTTTCATAGCTCATGAAGAAGTATGTGGTGCTTAGCTTTCAACCTTGTCATTTACTTTTGACGGACTCTCATATGGACTAGTGGCACATCCGCTTATCCAATAATTTTGCAAAAAGAGCTGGCAATGGGATTCTGATGGCGTGTAACTCACACGTTCGTTGGAAACCCCAAGAGGAAGGTATGATGCGCACAGTAGCAAGTTTTCCCTCAGAAAGAAACCAAGGTTTAATCGAACCAGGAGGAGCCAAGAAGCACGTTGAAGGTTGATGGTGGCGAAATGTGATGTGGCGCAACAACAGGGATTCCGGCGCCAACGTGGAACCTGCACAACACAACCCAAGTACTTTGCCCCAACGAAACAGTGAGGTTGTCAATCTCACCGGCTGCTGTAACAAGGATTACCCGTATTGTGTGGAATATGATTGTTTGCAAGAAAACAGTAAAACAAATATTGCAGAGATTGTATGCGATGTAAAGAATAGGACCGGGGTCCACAGTTCACTAGAGGTGTCTCTCCCATAAGATAAAAGCATGTTGGGTGAACAAATTACAGTCGGGCAATTGACAAATAGAGAAGGGCATAACAATGCATGTACATGATATGATAAATATAGTGAGATTTAATTGGGCATTACGACAAAGTACATAGACCGCCATCCAACTGCATCTATGCCTAAAAAGTCCACCTTCAGTTATCATCCGAACCCCATTCGTATTAAGTTGCAAAGCAACAGACAATTGCATTAAGTATGGTGCGTAATGTAATCGACAACTACATCCTTAGACATAGAATCAATTTTTATCCCTAGTGGCAACAACACATCACAACCTTAGAACTTTCTGTCACTGTCCCAGGTGTCAATGAAGGCATGAACCCACTATCGAGCATAAATACTCCCTCTTGGAGTTAAGAGCAAAAACTTGGCCAGAGCCTCTACTAATAACGGAGAGCATGCAAGATCATAAACAACACATAAACAATAGATTGATAATCACCATAACATAGTATTCTCTATCCCTCGGATCCCGACAAACACAACATATAGTATTACAGATAGATGATCTTGATCATGTTAGGCAGCTCACAAGATCCAACAATGAAGCACAATTAGGAGAAGACGACCATCTAGCTACTGCTATGGACCCATAGTCCAGGGGTGAACTACTCACTCATCACTCCGGAGGCGACCATGGCGGTGTAGAGTCCTCCGGGAGATGAATCCCCTCTGGCAGGGTGTCGGAGGCGATCTCCTGAATCCCCGAGATGGGATTCGCGGCGCGTCTCTGGAAGGTTTTCCGTATCGTGGCTCTCGGTGGGGGTTTCGCGACGGAGGCTATTTGTAGGCGGAAGGGCAGGTCAAGAGGCGACACGAGGGGCCCAGTGACAGGGCCGCGCGGCCAGGGCCTGGGCCGCGCCGCCCTGTCATCTGGCCACCTCGTGGCCCCACTTCGACTCTCCTTCGGTCTTCTGGAAGCTCCGTGCAAAAATAGGACCCTGGGCGTTGATTTCGTCCAATTCCGAGAATATTTCCTTACTAGGATTTCTGAAACCAAAAACAACAGAAAACAGCAACTGGCTCTTCGGCATCTCGTTAATAGGTTAGTTCCATAAAATGCGTAAATACAACATATAATGTGCATAAAACATGTAGATATCATCAATAAAGTAGCATGGAACATAAGAAATTATCGATACGTTGGAGACGTATCAGCATCCCCAAGCTTAGTTCTGCTCGTCCCGAGCAGTAAAACGATAACAAAGATAATTTCTGAAGTGACATGCCATCATAATCTTGATCATACTATTTGTAAACATATGTAATGAATGCAGCGATCAAAACAATGGTAATGACATGAGTAAACAACTGAATCATAAAGCAAAGACTTTTCATGAATAGTACTTCAAGACAAGCATAAATAAGTCTTGCATAAGTGTTAACTCATAAAGCAATAAATCAAAGTAAAGGTATTGAAGCAACACAAAGGAAGATTAAGTTTCAGCGGTTGCTTTCAACTTATAACATGTATATCTCATCGATATTGTCAACATAAAGTAGTATAACAAGTGCAATATGCAAGTATGTAGGAATCAATGCACAGTTCACACAAGTGTTTGCTTCTTAAGGTGGAGGGAGATAGGTAAACTGACTCAACAATAAAAGTAAAAGAATGGTCCTTCAAAGAGGAAAGCATTGATTGCTGTATTTGTGCTAGAGCTTTTATTTTGAAAACATGAAACAATTTTGTCAACGGTAGTAATAAAGCATATGAGTTATGTAAATTATATCTTACAAGTTGCAAGCCTCATGCATAGTATACTAATAGTGCCCGCACCTTGTCCTACTTAGCTTGGACTACCGGATCTTCGCATGCCATGTTTCAACCAAGTGTCACAAAGGGGTACCTCCATGCCGCTTGTACAAAGGTCTAAGGAGAAAGCTCGCATTTTGGATTTCTCGCTTTTGATTATTCTCAACTTAGACATCCATACCGGGACAACATGGACAACAAATAATGGACTCCTCTTAAATGCATAAGCATGTAGCAATAATTATTATTCTCATATGAGATTGAGGATATATGTCCAAAACTGAAACTTCAACCATGATTCATGGCTTTAGTTAGCGGCCCAATGTTCTTCTCTAACAATATGCATGCTCCAACCATTAAGGTGGTAGATCCTTCAGACAAGACGGACATGCATAGCAACTCACATGATATTCAACAAAGAGTAATTGATGGCGTTCCACAGAAGCATGGTTATCGCACAACAAGCAACTTAATAAGAGATAAAGTTCATAAGTACATATTCAATACTACGATAGTTTTTAAGGCTATTTTGTCCCATGAGCTATATATTGCAAAGGTAAATGATGGAATTTTAAAGGTAGCACTCAAGCAATTTACTTTGGAATGGCGGAGAAATACCATGTAGTAGGTAGGTATGATGGACACAAATGGCATAGTGGTTGGCTCAAGGATTTTGGATGCATGAGAAGTATTCCCTCTCGATACAAGGTTTAGGCTAGCAAGGTTATTTGAAGCAAACTCAAGGATGAACCGGTGCAGCAAAACTCACATAAAAGACATATTGTAAACATTATAAGACTCTACACCGTCTTCCTTGTTGTTCAAAACTCAATACTAGATATTATCTAGACCTTAGAGAGACCAAATATGCAAATCAAATTTTAGCAAGCTCTATGTATTTCTTCATTAATGGGTGCAAAGCATATGATGCAAGAGCTTAAACATGAGCACAACAATTTCCAAGTATCACATTATCCAAGACATTTTAGAATTACTACATGTAGCATTTTCCAATTCCAACCATATAACAATTTAACGAAGAAGAAACTTCGCCTTGAATATTATGAGTAAAGCCTAAGGACATATTTGTCCATATGCAACAGCGGAGCGTGTCTCTCTCCCACAAAGTGAATGCTAGGATCCATTTTATTCAAACAAAAACAAAAACAAACCGACGCTCCAAGTAAAGAACACAAGATGTGACCGAATAAAAATATAGTTTTAGGGGAGGAACCGATGATGTTGTCGATGAAGAAGGGGATGCCTTGGGCATCCCCAAGCTTAGACGCTTGAGTCTTCTTAAAATATGCAGGGATGAACCAGGGGGCATCCCCAAGCTTAGAGCTTTCACTCCTCTTGATCATAGTATATCATACTCCTCTCTTGACCCTTGAAAAATTCCTTCACACCAAACTTCAAGCAAACTCATTAGAGGGTTAGTGCACAATTAATAATTCACGTGTTCAGAGGTAACACAAACATTCTTTACACTTCTGGATATTTCATAAAGCTACTGGACATTAATGGATCAAAGAAATTCATCCAATATAGCAAAAGAGGCAATGCGAAATAAAAGACAGAATCTGTCAAAAACAGAACAGTCCGTAAAGACGAATTTTAAAGTGGCACCGGACTTGCTCAAATGGAAAAACTCAAAACTAATAAAAGTTGCGTACATATCTGAGGATCACGCTCGTAAATTGGCAGATTTTTTCGAATTTTCTACAGAGACTTGTGCCCAGATTCGTGACAGACAGCAATGCTGTTTCTGCTCAGCGATCCTAAATATAATATCAACTTTAACATAGAAACTTTACTTGGCACAAAAACATGATAAGGAGAGGTTGCTACAGTAGTAAACAACTTCCAAGACTCAAATATAAAACAAAGTACTGTAGTAAAAACATGGGTTGTCTCCCATAAGCGCTTTTCTTTAACGCCTAGGCGCAGAAAGTGCAAATCAAGTAACATCAAGAGTAGAAGCATCAACATCATAACTTGTTCTAATAATAGAATCAAAAGGCAACTTCATTCTCTTTCTAGGGAAGTGTTCCATACCTTTCTTGAGAGGAAATTGATATCTAATATTACCTTCCCTCATATCAATAACAGCACCAACGGTTCGAAGAAAAGGTCTTCCCAACACAATAGGACAAGATGCATTGCATTCGATATCCAAGACAACAAAATCAACGGGGACAAGGTTATTGTTAACCGTAATGCGCACATTATCAATCCTCCCCAAAGGTTTCTTTTTAACATTATCGGCAAGATTAACATCCAAATAACAATTCTTCAATGGTGGCAAGTCAAGCATATCATAAATCTTTTTAGGCATAACAGAAATACTTGCACCAAGATCACATAAAGCATTACATTCAAAGTCATTGAATTTCATTTTAATGATGGGCTCCCAACCATCTTCTAACTTTCTAGGAATAGAAGTTTCAAGTTTTAGTTTCTCTTCTCTAGCTTTTATGAGAGCATTTGTAATATGTTTTGTAAAGGCTAAATTTATAGCACTAGCATTAGGACTTTTAGCAAGTTTTTGTAAGAACTTTATAACTTCAGAGATGTGGCAATCATCAAAATCTAAATCATTATGAGCTATAGCAATGGGATCATTGTTCCCAAGGTTGGAAAAAATTTCAGCAGTTTTATCAATTTCAGGCAGTTTTGTACGCTTTGCACTAGGAGTAGAAACATTGCCAACACCAATTATCTTACCATTGATAGTAGGAGGTGCAGCAACATGTGAAGAATTAACATTACTAGTGGTGGTAATAGTCCAAACTTTAGCTACATTATTCTCTTTAGCTAGTTTTTCATTTTCTTCTCTATCCCACCTAGCATGCAATTCAGCCATTAATCTTATATTCTCATTAATTCTAACTTGGATGGCATTTGCTGTAGTAGTAATCTTATTATCAATATCATTATTAGGCATAACTTTCAATTTTAAAAGATTAACATCAGAGGCAAGTCTATCAACTCTAGAAGCAATAATATCAATTTTATCAAGCTTTTCCTCAACAGATTTGTTAAAAGCAGTTTGTGTACTAATAAATTATTTAAGCATAGCTTCAAGACCAGAGGGTACACTCCTATTATTGTTGTAAGAATTCCCATAAGAATTACCATAACCATTACCATTAGCAGAAGGATATGGCCTATAGTTATTACCAGAGTTGTTCCTATAAGCATTGTTGTTGAAATTATTATTTTTAATGAAATTCACATCAACATTTTCTTCTTGAGCAACCAATGAAGATAAAGGAACATTATTAGGATCAACATTAGATCTACCATTCACAAGCATAGACATAATCACATCAATCTTATCACTCAAGGAAGAGGTTTCTTCAACAGAATTTACCTTCTTACCTTGTGGAGCTCTTTCCGTGTGCCATTCAGAGTAATTTATCATCATATCATCAAGAAGCTTTGTAGCCGCCCCAAAGTGATGGACATAAAGGTACCTCCAGCAGCTGAATCCAATAAATTCCGCGAAGAAAAATTTAGTCCTGCATAGAAGGTTTGGATGATCATCCAAGTAGTCAGTCCATGGGTTGGGCAATTCTTTACCAAAGTTTTCATTCTCTCCCATGCTTGAGCAACATGTTCAGTATCTAATTGCTTAAAATTCATTATGCTACTTCTCAAAGATATAATTTTAGCGGGAGGATAATATCTACCAATAAAGGCATCCTTACATTTAGTCCATGAATCAATACTATTCTTAGGCAAAGATAGCAACCAATCTTTAGCTCTTCCTCTTAATGAGAAAGGAAACACTTTCAATTTAATAATATCACCATCTACATCCTTATATTTTTGCATTTCACAAAGTTCAACAAAATTATTAAGATAGGCAGCAGCATCATCAGAACTAGCACCAGAAAATTGATCTCTCATAACCAGGTTCAGTAAAGCAGGTTTAATTTCAAAGAATTCTGTTAGTAGCAGGTGGAGCAATAGGTGTGCATAGGAAATCATTATTATTTGCGTTTGTGAAGTCACACAACTTAGTATTTTCAGGGGTATTCATTTTAGCAACAGTAAATAAAACAAACTAGATAAAGTAAATGCAAGTAACTAATTTTTTTGTGTTTTTGATATAGAGAGCAAGACAAGTAAATAAAGTAAAACTAGCAACTAATTTTTGTGTGTTTTGTTTAGGTGCAGCAAACAAAGTAGTAAATAAAATAAAGCAAGACAAAAACAAAGTAAAGAGATTGGGAAGTGGAGACTCCCCTTGCAGCGTGTCTTGATCTCCGGCAACGGCGCCAAAAAAGAGCTTGATGGCGTGTAACTCACACGTTCGTTGGGAACCCCAAGAGGAAGGTATGATGCGCACGGTAGCAAGTTTTCCCTCAGAAAGAAACCAAGGTTTAATCGAACCAGGAGGAGCCAAGAAGCACGTTGAAGGTTGATGGTGGCGAAATGTGATGCGGCGCAACAACAGGGATTCCGGCGCCAACGTGGAACCTGCACAACACAACCCAAGTACTTTGCCCCAACGAAACAGTGAGGTTGTCAATCTCACCGGCTTGCTGTAACAAAGGATTACCCGTATTGTGTGGAAGATGATTGTTTGCAAGAAAACAGTAAAACAAATATTGCAGTAGATTGTATGCGATGTAAAGAATAGGACCGGGGTCCACAGTTCACTAGAGGTGTCTCTCCCATAAGATAAAAGCATGTTGGGTGAACAAATTACAGTCGGGCAATTGACAAATAGAGAAGGGCATAACAATGCATGTACATGATATGATAAATATAGTGAGATTTAATTGGGCATTACGACAAAGTACATAGACCGCCATCCAACCGCATCTATGCCTAAAAAGTCCACCTTCGGTTATCATCCGAACCCATTCAGTATTAAGTTGCAAAGCAACAGACAATTGCATTAAGTATGGTGCGTAATGTAATCGACAACTACATCCTTAGACATAGAATCAATGTTTTATCCCTAGTGGCAACAGCACATCACAACCTTAGAACTTTCTGTCACTGTCCCATGTGTCAATGAAGGCATGAACCCACTATCGAGCATAAATACTCCCTCTTGGAGTTAAGAGCAAAAACTTGGCCAGAGCCTCTACTAATAACGGAGAGCATGCAAGATCATAAACAACACATAAACAATAGATTGATAATCACCATAACATAGTATTCTCTATCCATCGGATCCCGACAAACACAACATATAGTATTACAGATAGATGATCTTGATCATGTTAGGCAGCTCACAAGATCCAACAATGAAGCACAATTAGGAGAAGACGACCATCTAGCTACTGCTATGGACCCATAGTCCAGGGGTGAACTACTCACTCATCACTCCGGAGGCGACCATGGCGGTGTAGAGTCCTCCGGGAGATGAATCCCCTCCGGCAGGGTGCCGGAGGCGATCTCCCGAATCCCCCGAGATGGGATTCGCGGCGGCGGCGTCTCTGGAAGGTTTTCCGTATCGTGGCTCTCGGTACTGGGGTTTCGCGACGGAGGCTATTTGTAGGCGAAGGGCAGGTCAAGAGGCGGCACGAGGGCCCAGGTGACAGGCCGCGCGGCCAGGGCCCGGCCGCGCCGCCCTGTCATCCGGCCACCTCGTGGCCCCACTTCGACTCTCCTTCGGTCTTCAAAGCTCCGTGCAAAAATAGGACCTGGGCGTTGATTTCGTCCAATTCCGAGAATATTTCCTTACTAGGATTTCTGAAACCAAAAACAGCAAAAACAAAGAACTGGCTCTTCGCATCTCGTTAATAGGTTAGTTCCAGAAAATGCGTAAATACAACATATAATGTGCATAAAACATGTAGATATCATCAATAAAGTAGCATGGAACATAAGAAATTATCGATACGTTGGAGACGTATCAGATTCCCAGTCCCAAATTAATTAACTTAAATAGACACTCCTCCATGGTTTGTGATTGTTGGACGGCACCCGAAGGATTCGGTTAGCCATGGCTTGTGTAAGCAAAGGTTGGGGGAGTGTCATCATCATAATAAAACTTAAATAAAAAGGCACTCCTTCATGGTATGTGATTGTTGGCAGGCACCCGAGGATTCGGTTAGCCATGGTTTGTGTAAGAAAGGTTGGAAGGAGTGCCACATAAACATGCAAATAATTCATGGGAGCCGCTCTTGGGAGTCCGGTTGATGAGGTAGTTAGTGTACCCATTACCATTCGTTGACAACAACAAGCACTTCTCAAAATAATTTTACTCTTGTTTTAAAAATGAAAAGCTCTAGCGCATGTTAATCCCTGCTTCCCTCTGCGAAGGGTCAATCTTTTACTTTTATGTTGTGTCTCCATTCTTTCTTTGAGCACTATCTTGAGAGCACAACTGTCATTCTTAGTATAATATGCTTGTCTCAAAATATGATTGGTTGTGGTATAACTTTGATGCTTTTATCTTTGACAATCACTACTTCTAGTCTTTCTATGAACTCCAGAGGTGCCTGGGCATTTATGTTTTGCCGATCAAATACGGGCAAGTGATATACCACTTTATCATATTCTTTTATGAACATTGCAATCTTGCTTATATACATGATTCATGATGCTTATTATTAATTGTTGGTACCTCTCCATGATTGACATAGATGTTGGATGATCTTATTTGCATGTATCTCATTATGAACTGCTTAAGTATTAGCCATAGCATGAGAATATATACATCATATGAGCAAATGTGTTCGTGAAAGTTCTTTTATCGCTCAGTTGTTAACTGAATTGCTTGAGGACAAGCAATAATCTAAGCTTGGGGGGAGTTGATACGTCCAAAACGTATCTACTTTCCCGAACACTTTTGCTATTGTTTTGCCTCTAATTTGTGCATTTTGGATACAACTAACACGGACTAACGCTGTTTTCAGCAGAATTGCTCGGTGTCTCGTTTTTGTGCGTAAATCCAACTTTCGGAAAACCCTAATTTATAAAGGCCCTATTTTCCCGTAAGACTCACTGAGCTAAGAGAGCCAGTGGGGGCACGAACCACACACCAGCCGGCGCCCTAGTGTGTGGCTCCCTCGGCTGGCCCCCGACGCCCTCCTTCGGACTACTTATCGCCCTCGACCTAAAAACGCACGAGGAAGTCGAAGTCACCAAACCCTCCAGAGCCGCCACATCGCGAAACTCCGTCTCGGGAGCCAAGTCTCCGTTCGGCACTCCGCCGGACGGGAATTGGAGGAGATCATCACCGCCATCACCGCCAACGCCTCTCCATCAACCAGCCATGTTTCCCCATCCATGTGTGAGTAATTCCCCCGCTGTAGGCTGAAGGGGATGGTAGGGATTGGATGAGATTGGTCATGTAATAGTCATAAGATTGTTAGGGCATAGTGCCTAGTATCCGTAGATGTCACTTTTATGATATTGTTGCAACTTGTTATGCTTAATGCTTGTCACTAGGGCCCGAGTGCCATGATCTCAGATCTGAACATGTTATTGATTCATGAAGATATTCGTTGTTTATGATCTTACCTGCAAGTTGTATACACATGTCGCTGTCCGAAACCAATGGCCCCGAAGTGACAAATCGGGACAACCGGAGGGAATGGTAGTGATGTGAGGATCACATGTGTTCACGGAGTGTTAATGCTTTGCTCCGTACTCTATTAAAAGGAGTACCTTAATTTCCAGTAGTTTCCCTAGAGGCCCGGCTGCCACCGGCTGGTAGGACAAAAGATGTTGTGCAAGTTTCTCATTGCGAGCACGTACGACTAAATATGGAACACATGCCTATTGATTGATTAGTACTTGGATACCGTTTTATTATTATCTGCAAATGCCCCTGCTTTGATTGTTATATGAGTTTCTCTCATCCATGCAACGCCCGTTAATCCGTCCATGTGCCTACAGTATTTTAATCCTGCTGTTTACTATAATCACTACTGCTGTCTTTATTTCACCGCGTTGTTATTTTACTATTCCTACTATAAAACTGTTACTACCGATAAACTCTTGCGAGCAAGTCTGTTTCCAGTAGCTGAATTGACAACTCCGCCGTTAAGGCTTACAAGTATTTTTTGTCTCCCCTTGTGTCGAATCAATAAATTGGGTAATACTTCCCTCGAAGACTGTTGCGATCCCCTATACTTGTGGGTCATCAAGGAGTTCATACTTAAAAGAATACTTCTATCACCCGCAAACTAAGGAATAGTTCTATCAATTTTCTCCGCCTTGTTACTATTCAGAGACATGCATAGTCATCCGCCAAAAATAAAGCAAGCACATCAACACGCCATCATATTTGTTAACGAGATTCGTCCAACAATTATCAAATTCCTTATTATGGGTGTCGTGACCTCAAGATTGTTAGGATAATATGCTTGTTGTATTATCAGGGGGCCAAAGGCCACAATATATAGTACATGTACAGGTGCACATATGCAGAAAGCCCCCTAACATATGGGGAAACTACAATAGACAAATATATACATCTAACACCCCCCTCAAACTCATGGTGGATCCACAACACTGAGTTTGGAGAGTAAGAAATCATGCTGCGCTCGAGTCTGTGCCTTCGTAAAGAAATCCGCCAACTGCAAATCTGAAGGCACATAATGAACCGCAACAACATCATCCTGTACCTGTGCACGTGTGTAAAAAGCATCAACACCGATATGCTTGGTCAGCTCATGCTTGACCGGATCACGTGCAATACTGATAGCACATGTACTGTCAGACAAAAGTGGAGTGGGTGTCGTAACAGAGACCCCAAAATCTGCAAGCAACCACCGTAACCAAGTCACCTCAGCAATCAACAAAGCCATAGCCCGCAACTCAGCCTCAACACTCGAACGGGAAACTGCGACCTGTTTCTTCGTCTTCCAAGCAACAAGCGAACCACCAAGAAACACACAGTAAGCAGAAAGCGAACGACGATCCGTAGGATCACTCGCCCACGTAGCATCCGAATAGCACTGGAGCTGGAGAGAGCTGGAACGGGGAAAGAAAAGGCGACGAGTGATCGTGCCACGAAGATAACGAAGAACACGGAGGAGATGACTGTAGTGAATAGTGGTAGGAGCTGAGACAAACTGACTCAGAATATGAACAGGATAAGAAATATCAGGACGAGTGACAGCAAGATAAACAAGACTCCCAACAAGATGGCGATAACGGGTGGGATCAGGAAGAGGATCACCATCAGTAGGACGAAGCTTAAAATTAAGCTCCATAGGAGTATCGACCGTGCACTCATCCCCAAGAGCAGCACGAGCAAGAAGATCCTGAATGTACTTTTCCTGAGAGATAGAAAAGCCATCAGAAGTGGAGGAAACCTCAATGCCAAGAAAATAGCGAAGAGGACCAAGATCAGTCATAAGAAACTGATCACGAAGACGAGCCTTGACGAAGGCAATATACTCAGGATCATCACCAGTAATGATCATATCATCAACATAGAGAAGAAGAAGAGTACGTCCACGAGGAGAAGTGTGAACGAAAAGTGCGGGATCATGAAGACTAGGAGAGAAACCAGCAGCAGTCACCACAGAGGCGAAGCGCTCAAACCAGGCACGAGGGGCCTGTTTGAGACCATAGAGAGAACGTCGAAGACGACAAACCATCCCATCGGGAACAGAATACCCAGGAGGAGGCTGCATGTAAACCTCCTCACTCAACTCACCATTAAGAAAAGCATTCTGAACATCAAGCTGGGAGACAGACCAGCGGCGAAAAGCAAGAAGGGTACGCACAGTAGTCATATGAGCCACAGGGCAAAAGTCTCATCATAGTCACGGCCGTGCTCCTGCTGAAAGCCACGAGCCACAAGACGCGCTTTATAGCGCTCAAGAGATCCATCGGAGCGAGTCTTAATTTTATAGACCCACTTACACGTGATAGGACGAACACCAGAAGGGGAGAAACAAGATCCCAAGTGCCAGGCGCAGCGCGATCTCCTCAGCCATGGCAAGCCGCCATTCAGGATGACGCTCGGCATCCCGATAAGAAGTCGGCTCGGAAACGACGAAAGACCATACTGACTAGGAGAGTAACGAGCTGGAGCACGACGCGACGAACAGGCCGTGAAGAGGGGAAGGTCATCACGAGGACAACTCATCAGAAGAAGAGGAAGAAGGGACAACATCAGAAGGATCCGAAACCGGAGAACGAGGAGTACTAGGTGGACTAGACGGAGGAGAGGATGGCGCCGAAGGGGGCGCATCAGGACTAGGAGGGGAGGAGACGGGATAGCGGGGGTGCATCCGGAAAAACAAGAAAAGAGATATCATCCACCGGGTAAGTACCCGAGGTGGGACGAGGATAGAAGGGACGCGTCTCATCAAACGTGACATCACGAGAGATGCGCATCCGACGACCAACGGGGTCCCAACAGCGATAGCCCTTATGCTCATCACTGTATCCGAGAAAAACACACTCAACAGACTGAGCGGTCAGCTTGGTGCGATCGCGAGGAGGAAGAAGAACATAGCAAACGCAACCAAATAAACGAAGTGTCGAGTAATCTGGAGAGCAACCAGAAAGACGCTCGAGAGGAATGCCACCTTGAAGGGCAGCAGAAGGCTGAATGTTAATGAGGTAAGTCGACGTAGCGACAGCCTCAGCCCAGAAATGCGGCGGAAGAGAGGAAGCAATCATCATAGCACGGGTAGTCTCAAGAATATGACGATGCTTACGCTCGTCGACACCATTTTGAGCATGGGCGCCGGGACACGAGAACGGGCAAGGGTGCCCTGCTCAGCAAGAACACCACGCAGGTGCGAGAGATATACTCTCCTGCAGAGGCACGAAACACACGAATAGGCGTGGAATACTGAGTACGAACCATGGCTGCAAAACGCTGATAAATAGAAAGCACCTCGCGAGAGTGCATAAGAAACAACCAGGTGTATCGCGAAAAATCATCAATAAACAAAATATAGTATCGATGACCCCCTTTCGAAGGGAAGGGAGCCGGACCCCAAACATCCGAATGCACTAAATCAAAAGGTCGCTGAGATACAGACGCACTAGTAGGATAGGGAAGCTGAATCTGTTTGCCTAGCCTACAACCCTGACACGAATGCAAAGACACATCTCCTGAGACAGACCCCAGAAGACCACGACGAACTAATGACGATAAACGGGAGCCACAGAGGTGACCCAGCCGATGATGCCACTGCTGAAAAGATCCGGTGACAAAGAACCGTAGGAGAACTGGCAGATGAAGTGGCAGCAGAAGGAACGCGAAGCCAGTCTAACTCCCAGAGCCCCGGGGACTCAAGGCTGCGAGGGCTAGTGATACGTCCAAAACGTATCTACTTTCCCGAACACTTTTGCTATTGTTTTGCCTCTAATTTGTGCATTTTGGATACAACTAACACGGACTAATGCTGTTTTCAGCAGAATTGCTCTGGTGTCTCGTTTTTGTACAGAATTCCAACTTTCAGAAAAACCTCGGAATTTATACAGGCCCTATTTTCCCATATTCACGGAGCCAAAAGGGCAAGCTGGGGGCACGAGGGCCCCACACACAGGCCGGCGCAGCCCAGAGGGGCCCTCGCGGCCCTAGTGTGTGGCGGCTCGGCTGGCCCCCGACGCCCTCCTTCGGGCTACTTATCGCCCTCGACCTAAAAACGCACGGGAGAAGTCGAAGTCGCCAGAAACCCTCCAGATAGCCGCCACATCGCGAAACTCCGTCTCGGGAACCAGAAGTCTCCGTTCTGGCACTCCGCCGACACGGGAATTGAGGAGATCTTCACCGCCATCACCACCAACGCCTCTCCATCGACCAGCCATGTTTCCCCCATGTGTGAGTAATTCCCCCGCTGTAGGCTGAAGGGGATGGTAGGGATTGGATGAGATTGGTCATGTAATAGTCATAAGATTGTTAGGGCATAGTGCCTAGTATCCGTAGATGTCACTTTTATGATATTGTTGCAACTTGTTATGCTTAATGCTTGTCACTAGGGCTCGAGTGCCATGATCTCAGATCTGAACATGTTATTGATTCATGAAGATATTCGTTGTTTATGATCTTACCAAGTTGTATACACATGTCGCTGTCCGGAACCAATGGCCCCGAAGTGACAAAAATCGGGAAAACCGGAGGGAATGGTAGTGATGTGAGGATCACATGTGTTCACGGAGTGTTAATGCTTTGCTCCGGTACTCTATTAAAAGGAGTACCTTAATTTCCAGTAGTTTCCCTAGAGGCCCGGCTGCCACCGGCTGGTAGGACAAAAGATGTTGTGCAAGTTTCTCATTGCGAGCACGTACGACTATATATGGAACACATGCCTATTGATTGATTAGTAC
Organism: Lolium multiflorum; assembly: GCA_030979885.1. Taxonomy (NCBI): domain Eukaryota; kingdom Viridiplantae; phylum Streptophyta; class Magnoliopsida; order Poales; family Poaceae; genus Lolium; species Lolium multiflorum. Next base: position 315,521,921 of record CM061749.1, read on the forward strand.
TTGGATACCGTTTTATTATTATCTGCAAATGCCCTTTGATTGTTATATGAGTTTCTCTCATCCATGCAACGCCCGTTAATCCGTCCCTGTGCCTACAGTATTTTAATTCCGTTTACTATAATCACTACTGTCTTTATTTCACCGCTTCTGTTATTTTACTATTCCTACTGCTATAAAACTGTTACTATGATAAACTCTTGCGAGCAAGTCTGTTTTGCAGCTGAATTGACAACTCCGTTGTTAAGGCTTGCAAGTATTCTTTGTCTCCCCTTGTGTCGAATCAATAAACTGGGTAATACTTCCCTCGAAGACTGTTGCGATCCCCTATACTTGTGGGTCATCAGCCAGCTCCAACCAGGGCCTGTGTACGGCGGTCCTGAACAGCACAAGAATCAGCGTCAAGAATGACGCGACAACCAGAATCAGTAAGCTGACTAGCGGAAAACAGGTTCATCTTAAGAGTAGGAACATGGGAAACATCAGGAACAGAGAAAGAGGTAGTAGAAAGAGTGCCTCGACTGGAAACAGGAAGAGAGGTACCATCAGCCGTGAGAACACAAACAGGCGAAAAAAAGAGAGCGAAGAGCATAAAGAATAGTAGACGCAGAGGTCATATGAAAAGAAGCTCCGGAATCCAGATACCACGGGGATGACGTACCTGACTGTGTGGAAGAAGGTGGTCGCGCGGTGCCAGAAGAGCCAAGCACAGAACCAGCAGTACCCGTCGAGGAAGAGCCTAGCAGCGAGCAGACCACGAAGACCACGGATAATGTCCTGATCAGATAGCGCAACAGCAGAAGAACCTGAAGAGCCAGCCTGACGATGAGTAAGATGCGGCGGGCGTAAGCTGGGATCCCGCTGCCAGCATGTAGAAATAGTGTGGCCAGGCCTGCCACGAGGTGCAAGGAGGTGACGTCGAACCACGAGGCTGGGCTGACGCTGACCCTGGAATGGAGGAGTAGGCAGTATCGGCTGTGCTGGAGGCCGCAACGAAGTCGGTGGCATAGGAGGTCCACGAGCAGACGGCTGATGGCGTGTAACTCACACGTTCGTTGGGAACCCCAAGAGGAAGGTATGATGCGCACAGTAGCAAGTTTTCCCTCAGAAAGAAACCAAGGTTTAATCGAACCAGGAGGAGCCAAGAAGCACGTTGAAGGTTGATGGTCGCGAAATGTGATGCGGCGCAACACCGGGATTCCGGCGCCAACTAGGAACCTGCACAACACAACCAAAGTACTTTGTCCCAACGAAACAGTGAGGTTGTCAATCTCACCGCTTGCTGTAACAAAGGATTAAACGTATCGAGTGGAAGATGTTTGCAAAGAAAACAAGAAAACAAGTAGATTGTATGCTATGTAAAGAATAGGACCGGGGTCCACAGTTCACTAGAGGTGTCTCTCCCATAAGATAAAGCATGTTGGGTGAACAAATTACGGGCAATTGACAAATAGAGAAAGGCATAACAATGCATATACATGACATGGTAAATATAGTGAGATTTAATCCGGCATTACGACAAAGAACATAGACCGCCATCCAACCGCATCTATGCCTAAAAAGTCCACCTTCAGGTTATCATCCGAACCCCTTCCAGTATTAAGTTGCAAAGCAACAGACAATTGCATTAAGTATGGTGCGTAATGTAATCAACAACTACATCCTTAGACATAGCATCAATGTTTTATCCCTAGTGGCAACAGCACATCACAACCTTAGAACCTACTGTCACGATCCCAGGTGTCAATGAAGGCATGAACCCACTATCGAGCATAAATACCCCCTCTTGGAGTTAAGAGCAAAAACTTGGCCGAGCCTCTACTAATAACGGAGAGCATGCAAGATCATAAACAACACATAAACAATAGATTGATAATCACCATAATCATAGTACTCTCTATCCATCGGATCCCGACAAACACAACATATAGAATTACATATAGATGATCTTGATCATGTTAGGCAGCTCACAAGATCCAACAATGAAGCACAACAAGGAGAAGACGACCATCTAGCTACCGCTATGGACCCATGGTCCAGGGGAACTACTCACTCATCACTCCGGAGGCGATCATGGCGATGAAGAGTCCTCCGGAGATGATCTCCAGGTGCCGGAGGCGATCTCCGTAATCCCCCGAGATGGGATTCGCGGCGGCGGCGTCTCTGTAAGGTTTTCCGTATCGTGGCTCTCGGACCGGGGGTTTCGCGACGGAGCTTTAAGTAGGCGGAGGGTCAACGCGAGGGGCCACACGAGGGCCCAGGGGCAGGTCGGCGCGGCCAGGGCTCGGCCGCGCCGGCCTAGCCTCTGGCTGCCTCGTGGCCCCACTTCGTTAGGTCTTCGGTCTTCCGGAAGCTTCGTGCAAAATAGGACCCCGGGCGAAAGTTTCGTCCAATTCCCGAGAATATTTCTTTACTAGGATTTCTGAAACCAAAAACAAAGAAACAAACTGGCTCTTCGGCATCTTGTTAATAGGTTAGTTCCAAAATGCATAAATATGACATATAATGTGCATAAAACATGTAGGTATCATCAATAAAGTAGCATGGAACATAAGAAATTATCGATACGTTGGAGACGTATCAGCATCCCCAAGCTTAGTTCTGCTCGTCCCGAGCAGGTAAAACGATAACAAAGATAATTTCTCAAGTGACATGCCATCATAATCTTGATCATACTATTTGTAAACATATGTAATGAATGCAGCGATCAAAGCAATGGTAATGACATGAGTAAACAAGCGAATCATATAGCAAAGACTTTTCATGAATAGTACTTCAAGACAAGCATCAATAAGTCTTGCATAAGAGTTAACTCGTAAAGCAATAAATCAAAGTAAAGGTGTTGAAGCAACACATAAGAAGATTAAGTTTCAGCGGTTGCTTTCAACTTGTAACATGTATATCTCATGGATATTGTCAACATAAAGTAATATAACAAGTGCAATATGCAAGTATGTAGGAATCAATGCACAGTTCACACAAGTGTTTGCTTCTTAAGGTGGAAGGAGATAGGTAAACCGACTCAACAATAAAAGTAAAAGAATGGTCCTTCGCAGAGGAAAGCATCGATTGCTGTATTTGTGCTAGAGCTTTTATTTTGAAAACATGAAACAATTTTGTCAACGGTAGTAATAAAGCATATGAGTTAGTCAAATTATATCTTACAAGTTGCAAGCCTCACGCATAGTATACTAATAGTGCCCGCACCTCGTCCTACTTAACTTGGACTACCGGGTCTTCGCATGCCATGTTTCAACCAAGTGTCACAAAGGGGTACCTCCATGCACAAAGGTCCAAGGAGAATGCTCGCATTTCGGATTTCTCGCTTTTGATTATTCTCAACTTAGACATCCATACCGGGACAACATGGACAACAGATAATGGACTCCTCTTAAATGCATAAGCATGTAGCAAAGTTATTATTCTCATATGAGATTGAGGATATATGTCCAAAACTGAAACTTCCACCATGGTTCATGGCTTTAGTTAGCGGCCCAATGTTCTTCTCTAACAATTTTGCATGCTCCAACCACTAAAATGATAGACCTTCAGACAAGACGGACATGCATAGCAACTCACATGATATTCAACAATAGTTGATGGCGTTCCCCAAACATGGTTATCGCACAACAAGCAACTTAATAAAATATAAAGTGCATAAGTACATATTCAATACTACGATAGTTTTTAAGGCTATTTTGTCCCATGAGCTATATATTGCAAAGGTGAATGATGGAATTTTAAAGGTAGCACTCAAGCAATTTACTTTGGAATGGCGGGTAAATACCATGTAGTAGGTAGGTATGGTGGACACAAATGGCATAGTGGTTGGCTCAAGGATTTTGGATGCATGAGAAGTATTCCCTCTCGATACAAGGTTTAGGCTAGCAAGGTTATTTGAAGCAAACTCAAGGATGAACAAGTGCAGCAAGACTCACATAAAAGACATATCGTAAACATTATAAGACTCTACACTGTCTTCCTTGTTGTTCAAAACTCAATACTAGATATTATCTAGACCTTAGAGAAACCAAATATGCAAATCAAATTTTAGCAAGCTCTATGTATTTCTTCATTAATGGGTGCAAAGCATATGATGCAAGAGCTTAAGCATGAGCACAACAATTGCCAAGTATCACATTATCCAAGACATTTTTAGAATTACTACATGTAGCATTTTCCAATTCCAACCATATAACAAATTAACGAAGAAGAAACTTCGCCTTGAACATTATGAGTAAAGCCTAAGGACACATGTGTCCATATGCAACAGCGGAGCGTGTCTCTCTCCCACAAAGTGAATGCTAGGATCCATCTTATTCAAACAAAAACAAAAACGAAAACAAACCGACGCTCCAAGTAAAGAACACCAGATGTGACTGAATAAAAATATAGTTTCGGGGAGGAACCTGATGATGTTGTCGATGAAGAAGGGGATGCCTTGGGCATCCCCAAGCTTAGACGCTTGAGTCTTCTTGAAATATGCAGGGATGAACCACGGGGCATCCCCAAGCTTAGAGCTTTCACTCCTCTTGATCTTAGTATATCATTCTCCTCTCTTGACCCTTGAAAACTTCCTTCACACCAAACTTCAAGCAAACTCATTAGAGGGTTAGTGCATCATTAATAATTCACACATTCAGAGGTGACACAATCATTCTTTTCACTTCTGGACATTGCATAATGCTACTGGACATTAATGGATCAAAGAAATAAATCCAACATAGCAAAAGAGGCAATGCGAAATAAAAGGCAGAATCTGTCAAAAACAGAACAGTCCGTAAAGACGAATTTATAAATGGCACCAGACTTGCTCAAATGGAAAAACTCAAAACTAATGAAAGTTGCGTACATATCTGAGGATCACGCTGTAAATTGGCAGATTTTTTCGAATTTTCTACAGAGAATTATGCCCAGATTCGTGACAGACAGCAATGCTGTTTCTGCGCAGCGATCCCAAATATAACATCAACTTTGACATAGAAACTTTACTTGGCACAAAAACATGATAAGGAGAGGTTGCTACAGTAGTAAACAACTTCCAAGACTCAATAAAACAAAAATTGCTGTAGGTAAAAAAACATGGGTTGTCTCCCATAAGCGCTTTTCTTTAACGCCTTTCAGCTAGGCGCAGAAAGTGCAAGTAACATCGAGAGTAGAAGCATCAACATCATAGCTTGTTCTAATAATAGAATCAAAAGACAACTTCATTCTCTTTCTAGGGAAGTGTTCCATACCTTTCTTGAGAGGAAATTGATATTTAATATTACCTTCCCTCATATCAATAACAGCACCAACAAGAAAAGGTCTTCCCAACACAATAGGACAAGATGCATTGCATTCGATATCCAAGACAACAAAATCAACGGGGACAAGGTTATTGTTAACCGTAATATGCACATTATCAATCCTCCCCAAAGGTTTCTTTTTAACATTATCAGCGAGATTAACATCCAAATAACAATTCTTTAATGGTGGCAAGTCAAGCATATCATAAATCTTTTTAGGCATAACAGAAATACTTGCACCAAGATCACATAAGGCATTACATTCAAAGTCATTGAATTTCATTTTAATGATGGGTTCCCAACCATCTTCTAACTTTCTAGGAATAGAAGTTTCAAGTTTTAGTTTCTCTTCTCTAGCTTTTATGAGAGCATTTGTAATATGTTTTGTAAAGGCTAAATTTATAGCACTAGCATTAGGACTTTTAGCAAGTTTTTGCAAGAACTTTATAACTTCAGAGATGTGGCAATCATCAAAATCTAAATCATTATGAGCTACAGCAATGGGATCATTATTCCCAAGGTTGGAAAAAATTTCAGCAGTTTTATCACAAGCAGTTTCAGCAAGTTTCAGGCAGTTTTGTACGCTTTGCACTAGGAGTAGAAACATTGCCAACACCAATTATTTTACCATTGATAGTAGGAGGTGCAGCAACATGTGAAGAATTAGCATTACTAGTGGTGGTAATAGTCCAAACTTTAGCTACATTATTCTCTTTAGCTAGTTTTTCATTTTCTTCTCTATCCCACCTAGCACGCAACTCAGCCATTAATCTTATATTCTCATTAATTCTAACTTGGATGGCATTTGCTGTAGTAGTAATCTTATTATCAATATCATCAGGTTTAGCAGCCATTTTATTAATTAAAGAGGATTGTGATGCGACATGTATGAGATTCGGGTTTCAGCATTTGAAATTTTAGTTTGCAGACCAGAAATCTCCCTATTCAAATTTTCAAGTTGATTTCCTATATTTTTCAACAAGGTAGATTGTTCATTCATAGTTTTAGTAAACAATTGATTTTGCTCATATTGCGATTGCATAAAGTTTTTAGTGGATCTTTCAATATCTAGCATCCTTCCCTCATATCTACCATAAGTATTACCATTAGCAGGATATGGCCTAGAATTTTGAGCAACCAATGAAGCTAAAGGAACATTATTTGGATCTACATTAGATCTACCATTCACAAGCATAGACATAATCACATCAATCTTATCACTCAAGGAAGAGGTTTCTTCAACAGAATTTACCTTCTTACCTTGTGGAGCTCTTTCCGTGTGCCATTCAGAGTAATTCACCATCATATCATCAAGAAGTTTTGTAGCCGCCCCCAATGTGATGGACATAAAGGTACCTCCAGCAGCTGAATCCAATAAATTCCGCGAAGAAAAATTTAGTCCTGCATAGAAGGTTTGGATGATCATCCAAGTAGTCAGTCCATGGGTTGGGCAATTCTTTACCAAAGTTTTCATTCTCTCCCATGCTTGAGCAACATGTTCAGTATCAAATTGTTTAAAATTCATTATGCTACTTCTCAAAGAAATAATTTTAGCGGGAGGATAATATCTACCAATAAAAGCATCCTTGCATTTAGTCCATGAATCAATACTATTCTTAGGCAAAGATAGCAACCAATCTTTAGCTCTTCCTCTTAATGAGAAAGGAAACACTTTCAGTTTAATAATATCACCATCTACATCTTTATACTTTTGCATTTCACAAAGTTCAACAAAATTATTGAGATGGGCAGCAGCATCATCAGAACTAGCACCAGAAAATTGTTCTCTCATGACTAGATTTAGTAAAGCAGGTTTAATTTCAAAGAATTCTGCTGTAGTAGCAGGTGGAGCAATAGGTGTGCATAGGAAATCATTATTATTTGCATTTGTGAAGTCACACAACTTAGTATTTTCAGGGTTGGCCATTTTAGCAACAGTAAATAAAGTAAACTAGATAAAGTAAATGCGAGTAACTAATTTTTTTGTGTTTTTGATATAGCAAACAAGATAGCAAATAAAGTAAAACTAACAACTAATTTTTTTGTATTTTGATTTAGTGCAGCAAACAAAGTAGTAAATAAAATAAAGCAAGACAAAAACAAAGTAAAGAGATTGAGAAGTGGAGACTCCCCTTGCAGCGTGTCTTGATCTCCCCGGCAACGGCGCCAGAAAAGAGCTTGATGGCGTGTAACTCACACGTTCGTTGGGAACCCCAAGAGGAAGGTATGATGCGCACGTAGCAAGTTTTCCTCAGAAAGAAACCAAGGTTTAATCGAACCAGGAGGAGCCAAGAAGCACGTTGAAGGTTGATGGTCGCGAAATGTGATGCGGCGCAACACCAGGGATTCCGGCGCCAACTAGAACCTGCACAACACAACCAAAGTACTTTGTCCCAACGAAACAGTGAGGTTGTCAATCTCACCGGCTTGCTGTAACAAAGGATTAAACGTATCGAGTGGAAGATGTTTGCAAAGAAAACAGTAAAACAAGTAGATTGTATGCTATGTAAAGAATAGGACCGGGGTCCACAGCACTAGAGGTGTCTCTCCCATAAGATAAAGCATGTTGGGTGAACAAATTACAGTCGGGCAATTGACAAATAGAGAAAGGCATAACAATGCATATACATGACATGGTAAATATAGTGAGATTTAATCCGGGCATTACGACAAAGAACATAGACCGCCATCCAACTGCATCTATGCCTAAAAAGTCCACCTTCAGGTTATCGTCCGAACCCCCTCCAGTATTAAGTTGCAAAGCAACAGACAATTGCATTAAGTATGGTGCGTAATGTAATCAACAACTACATCCTTAGACATAGCATCAATGTTTTATCCCTAGTGGCAACAGCACATCACAACCTTAGAACCTACTGTCACGATCCCAGAGTCAATGAAGGCATGAACCCACTATCGAGCATAAATACCCCCTCTTGGAGTTAAGAGCAAAAACTTGGCCAGAGCCTCTACTAATAACGGAGAGCATGCAAGATCATAAACAACACATAAACAATAGATTGATAATCACCATAATCATAGTACTCTCTATCCATCGGATCCGACAAACACAACATATAGAATTACATATAGATGATCTTGATCATGTTAGGCAGCTCACAAGATCCAACAATGAAGCACAACAAGGAGAAGACGACCATCTAGCTACTGCTATGGACCCATGGTCCAGGGTGAACTACTCACTCATCACTCCGAGGCGATCATGGCGATGAAGAGTCCTCCGGGAGATGAATCCCCTCTCCGCAGGGTGCCGGAGGCGATCTCCGAATCCCCGAGATGGGATTCGCGGCGGCGGCGTCTGTAAGGTTTTCCGTATTGTGGCTCTCGATGGGGTTTCGCGACGGGAGCTTTAAGTAGGCGGAGGGTCAACGCGAGGCCACACGAGGGCCCAGGGGGCAGGTCGGCGCGGCCAGGGCCTGGGCCGCGCCGGCCTAGCCTCTGGCTGCCTCGTGGCCCCACTTCGTTAGGTCTTCGGTCGGAAGCTTCGTGCAAAAATAGGACCCTGGGCGAAAGTTTCGTCCAATTCCGAGAATATTTCTTTACTAGGATTTCTGAAACCAAAAACAGCAGAAAACAGCAATCGCTCTTCGGCATCTTGTTAATAGGTTAGTTCCAGAAAATGCATAAATATGACATATAATGTGCATAAAACATGTAGGTATCATCAATAAAGTAGCATGGAACATAAGAAATTATCGATACGTTGGAGACGTATCAACGGCACAGGAGGGCCACGAGCAGCAAGAACAGAGGGAACCTCAAGAAGACCAGCACCACGAAGACGAGTCTCCTCAGCACGAAGCTCAGCAAGGACCACAGAGAGCGGAACACGACCACGGGCAAGCAGCTGGGCCCGGCGCGGCTCAAACTCCTTACGGAGCCGCGACAAGAACTCAAAAACGCGCTGAAACTCCAGATCCGCGCGCATAGTCAGACAGTAGGGACAGGTGGCACACACAGCTGTACGGAGAGAGTCAAGCTGACGCCAAATAGCAGCACTCTGAGTGTAGAACTCATCAATAGTAGAATCACCGAAGGGCATGCTCCTGGCGGACCACGACAGTAAAGAGCATCACCGACGGCTGATAGCGCCGACGAAGAAAAGCCCACTGAGCAGCAGCGGTGGGAAGACCCATAAACTCAGCGCATACCGAGGCAGAACACTGGAGGTGAGAACAGCAGAAGACGAGCATCCTCATCAATCCACTGAGTGTACTCAGAGATCCTGCCGAAGTCGCAACGGCAGAGAGTGGTCCTGGACCTTCCGGTCATAATCAGCCAGAGCAGTGTCATCAGCACTCTTGGCTGCATCCTTATCCGCCTGAGTAGCATCAGGGGCAAAGGAAACAGGTGTGCAACAGCACCGTAGGAGCAACAGGGCGCGGCGGACAGGAGACCTCGCCAGAAAGCACACCCCAAAGACGAAGACCACGCATGTGGACGCGCATAAAGGCAGCGAAATCAGGGTAATTCGCGCCATCGAAGATCACCGGGCAGCGAGGGATCGCAACATAGCCCGAGGAAGACTTTTTTTTTGCTTTTTTTTTGTTTTTTTTTCTTTTTTTTCAGAACGAAGTCAATAGACGAGAAAATGGGGACGGCCTGGCGTCGGGGAGCTGGAGCGGTCGGGCGTCACGGAAGCAGGAGCCGGCGGCGCAGAGCGCTGACCAGGCGGGGCGGGACCCAGGCGAAATCGAGCAGGGCGGGGCGGGCTCGTCGGAGCAGCGGGGCGGGCGGAGACCAGCGGAGATCGTCGGGGAGCAGGGCAGCCTTGAGCCGGGCGGGGAGCCGGGCGGAGACCGTCGGGGAGGAGAGATCGAGAGTTGGAGGCGTGGGCGGGGCAGATGGAGATCGTGGGCGGGGCAGATCGGAAATCGGCAGGGAGTCGGGCGGAGCCGGGAGGAGATCGTAAATCGGGCCAGATCGAATCGGGGACGAGGAACAGACGGGCGACGGACGGAACGAGCAACGTCCGGGAACTAGAGAATCAATTTTGCTCTGATACCATGTTAGGATAATATGCTTGTTGTATTATCAGGGGGCCAAAGGCCACAATATATAGTACATGTACAGGTGCACATATGCAGAAAGCCCCCTAACATATGGGGAAACTACAATAGACAAATATATACATCTAACAAAGATAACATCCTCCTTATCACCAAGACATGTCCTACATAACATAGATCCATGGAAAGAGGGCCGGGTTCCACTAAACAATAGAGATATGTTGGACGGTTTGGATGAAATAAACCGTCCACACACCTCAACTGCTAATATTTCAGGGGTGAAACAGAAATCAAAAAATAAGAAGAATTTCAACCGCGATAACCAACAATAAAAACACCAACATTAAAAAGGCCAAAAGCCTTCCATATCTAAAATTGACAGAATGTAAGAGACCAGCATCATTTTAACCAACAAGTAAGGAATTTCACCATCATGAACAAGCCACGAGAAGAATGGGATTTTCACGGTTAAAAGTGCCTACAAACTGGCGCTATCCCTGAAGCATCAACATAGAAAGCAACAGTGGCAGCCCGGATGGTGAAAGGGCTCTCTGGAATTGTATTTGGAAGACGGAGGTGGCGCCTAAGGTCCGCATCTTCGCGTGGAGGCTCGCCACTGACTCCTTGCCCATGAGGAAAAATAAACACAGGAGAACTCTGGAACCTGACAGCCGATGCACGATTTGCGGGTACGGAGAGGAGGACGCCCACCATGCCACAGTGAGGTGTACTAAAGCCAAAGCGCTATGCACGGCAATGCACGAACATTGGTCGCTCCCAACTGAAGATGCATTCAACTATACTGGCAAAGATTGGTTACTTGTATGCTCAAACCAGGCAAACAACACTACCAGATCAAAAATCATTCTTACTCTGTGGCGGGCGTGGCACCTGAGGAACGATGTCATCCATGAGAAGGGTATGGAAGCCATTGCCAGGTCAGTTGCATTTTTCAAGGCTTACACAACTTGCCCTGATATGTCTCCGCAGCATGTTCATGATTTTAAAGGAAAAGGGCCTTTGTTTGCTGAATTTGAACTCTCTCCCTCTATCCCGATGTCGTGGGAAAATTCTTGGTCTTCCCCTCCTCCTGGTTGGATCAAGCTGAACTCAGATGCCTCCTTCATTAGCTAGGGGTGCCCAAGTGGAGCTGGTGTTGTTGCCCGGAAGCATGACGGCGATGTGGTGCTGGCGGCTTGCTCTTTGATCCTGAATTGTTCTGACGCCGAAGATGCGGAGGCAAAGGTGGCGGTCAAGGCCATCTCGTTACTGGTGGGATCCGGGCACGAAAAGATCATCTTGGAGATGGATTGCTCTAGGGTTGTTGCGGTCATGAGCTCTCCAGGAATCTACCGTTCTATGCAATGGGCCACATATGAGGAAGCCAAGTCCTTAAGCAAGACCTTCTCTGATTTCAGAGTTGTGTCAGTTATGAGAGAGAGCAACATGGTGGCAGATTTCCTAGCTAAACTAGCTAGATCGGCTGGAAGTTGTATTTGGTTTAGTATGCTTCTAAATGTATATGTGATCTTGTAACACAGGACAAATTGTGTAACTCTGTGATTTAATATATGGCTCTCTCACTAAAAAACATCATTTTGACTTCAGATACTCTAGATTTTTTGTTTCAGTTTCTTCCGGTCCTAGCTCTAGCATGGTGTTGTCTCTTCATACATATTAACATCACTAGAACAATCAGCGATTCTTGTGTAGGATTTTAGACCTTCAACCCTTCAACAAGGGGAGAGATAAGGTCTCTTGGGAACTAGAGGCTTCGGGGGAATACTCGGTGAACACCCTTTACTTCAGGCTCTCCCTCGGTGAGGCGGTTGCACACTTTGATGATGTATGGAAAACAAGGGTGCCGCCCAAGATGAAGATTTTCCTATGGCAATTTCTTCGGGGACGGCTGCCGACGGGTGATCAGCTGGTTAAACGGCAGGGCCCCTCCGATGGGAGCTGCGCTCTATGTGGAGAGGGAGAGGACTATAAGCACATCTTCTTCGGCTATCACTTAGCCAAGTTTATGTGGGCAGGAGTGAGGGAACTCCTAAATTGCAATTGGAATCTGGGGTTGTCACAGTAGCTTGGGGTTGACTGTCGGGGGCTTCCGTAGGCTAGTATGGTTCACGTTTGCGGCCCAAAGCTGGACGTTGTGGAACATTAGAAATAAGCTAGCTATAGAAGGGAAAATGATCAATAACCCGGTTGATGCGTTGTTCCAAATGTCCATGCATATGCAGAGATGGAGGGTTTCGGTCAGACCGACTGATAGACGCGGCTATGCTCGAGATCAAGAGGCTCCAGGCGCGGACGAGGGATGGGGGATGATGACAACAATGCATTCCTGAAGTTGTGTGTGTTGTAATCCTGTTGTACGGTGACGTTGTGGTGGTCTCTTTAGTGTTCTATGTAAGACAGTGTCGTATTGTGGTGGGTTTCAAACCCGATGTAAAACCTGATGCTTATGGTGGTTGGCTTTATATATAAAGCTGGGCCAAGTGTCCTTATGTTTAAAATAAAGGACTAGATGTAACAGGTTCTACCATCAAGATCATTTCTATGGAAAAATTTAGTGCCACTTCGCAAAGCATCTTGCTCCTGAGCTACATGTTGATCTGCCCCATATTTAATAAACACAAGCATTGCAAATTGTATCATAATGGGAGTTTATAAGTTCTTTTTCACTACAGGCTCTATTTCTTAATTTCTAGATGGCCTAGCACTACGCTGCCAAATCAGTATTCTTGAACATTTATGCTCACATGGGATATTGAGGAATCCACGGGAAGTATTGTGAAAAAGTCAGGTCTAGTATGGGCAACAATTGACTAGTGACGAGGGAGATCCTCGGCAATGCCCACCATGAGGGGCTTAGGATTGATGGAATCCTGCAAGCTAACACAAGACATCGGATACCAAATAAACAGGAAGAGAGATTTACCAAGGTTCGGGACCCTCGATGAGGTAAAACCCTTACTTCCTGCTGGTTTGCTCTTGATTTATCAAGTATATCGGGTTACAATAACCAGCCGATAGAATGCTATGATCGACTCGCCGGAGGCAAGGATTTTAGGGTTTGTGCTTTAAGTTGTGGTGGTTCTAAGTGTTGTTGTTCTCCCTTTCGGCAGGCCCTCTCCTGGCCTTTATATAGCAGGCCAGGTCTCGAGAGTCCTGTCCGAACTCGACTAGGTTACATTGAGATATAATCTAATCTTTACTTTAACAATGCCTTCTTGCCTTGTTCATCAAGAATTCGTCTCTTGGTAGGTCTCCTTCGTTGCAACCGACGTACGGGCCCACATTGGTCTTAGACAATCTTCATGGACCCCTAGTTGGGCCAAGGGAGGTAGACTAATGTCGGCTACCCGAAGGGTAATGCCCACATCAACTAGCCCGCCACATTGCAGGCATATTTAGCGATGGAGCATTCTTTTTTTTTTGGTGAATTGTTTGTTCTTGTGCACAATACTAGCACTTTGTATTTGCTACCCATTTCCTCTTGGTCATATTATCTTTGGTAGTAATTGCACTCTGCCAGATGAGTCACATCCAAACTTTGATGTTCACTGGAAAATTTTGTTCCATATATTTTGGAAGATCCATCAATACCATTGCTAGACAAATGGTTATACAATGATTCACAATGGTTTTCCAATATTTTGTTCGTTTCCCATCCACTTCGGCCTGTCTCGTTCTCCATTCGGAGCTATCCTTGTTACCATGCATATTTTGGAACTCTTTGTGCTAATCTTGTTATTCCGCCCTGAGCTATCTTCTATACCTCAAGTTCTATCTTCCACCAGCCATTACAGCCACAATATTATCAAACTACATGATAATGAAGCCCTCCAAGTGACATAACTCCATGGACACCATATGTGAGTTTTTCCAAGTGAAATCAGATTTATGCGTTGTCATGGCACATGCTTGAATCCTTGAAGCATACATTCAACTCCCAACAAATATCTTGGTTTCAATATTAAATATTTCTTTAACACGGTAGTTTGGTTCCATCGTGCACATAGGCTAAATCGAACACACGTGACTGGAACGAAGAGAACCACCACGCTTGCTCAATTCACTTTTTCTCTCTCCTTGCACCGCTACAAAAGGGTTCTCTTGTCTATTTTTTCCATCTCCATGCATTGTGTGTGTCAACTCCCACCTGTCCTGATGGCTCTAGAAGGTAATAGTTTGAGAATAAGCGGAAGTCATTCCAAGAACCATAAATTCCGATCATGCATCTTGGAGAAAATATAATCTTTTGCTCGGTGGTGCGCAAACTTCAGATTTGATCATGAGGCTGACCTCGCACCACCATCCAATCCAGTATCAGGGAACTTCCATATCACAAAAGCCGTGCGAAAAGCTTGTACCTCGTCTCAGCGGTACTCTACAAAGGTGTCAAGTGGGATCTTGCCAATGTCGCACTTAAGTACATGGAAAATTGCATTGGCTGCTACAAAGCTTGTACTCTACAGAGCTTGTACCTCGTCTCAGCGGTACTCTACAAAGATCTCTATCTCTACAGTAATGGTGATGGGAGCCCTCCGTGCGCCCACATCCACTGCTTAGCAGCGCGCACGTACGGCCACATGCACTAGCTGGTTTTGTTGCAGCGAACGTTGTAAGGTAGCGGATGACAGATCAGGTGTTAATTGTGCGCGACCCACCGCAGTGGGCGTCTCCTTCATTAAGCGGCCACCGGCCTGTCTGTCTTTTTTTCAATTCCTTGTCGCTGCCGAGCGTATTAAGCACGTGTTTGATCAATTTTGCTGCTAATTTCCCTGGCCACTGCAGCACTGATCATGAGAGCGATGACTCGAGTGCAACACCCATCGCATTCGGCTTTAATAAATTAGGTGTTAGCTGTATTTATTTAATTTAGTCGTCGTTGCTTAGCATAATAGTACCGACGACACAGATAGACTCAGCTAGTGCGCTACGATGGAAGTGAACCGGGATCCGTGTGAGCTCACCCTCCACTCCGGCTCCTCCTCGTTGGCGCCGTCAGAGCCCCCCGGCCTGTTCCTCTGCGTCTACTGCGATCGCAAGTTCTACAACTCGCAGGCGTTCGGCGGCCACCAGAACGCGCACAAGGAAGAGCGCAGCCTGGCAAGGCGCCGCCTGGACATCGCCGCCGCCACGCGCGCGCACGCGGCGACGCTGTCGTCTTCGTCGTCCGCGCCTTCGGCAAAGTACGCGTCGAGCGCCGCCGGGTTCTTTCCTGCGGCTAAGAAGGTGGGGGTAGAGACGCAGGCTCGCACCGGTGACGGGATGGACCTGTCTCTGAAGCTGTGATCCATCAGTTAACTGGTCGGTATATATGTATATCGTCCGCTGCTTGCTGCGGTATGTCAGGTTAAGTCTGCTTAATTTGGTGATCACATCACATGCGAATAGTGAAGTTGTTTCATACCTATGTTAATTTGAGATCGATGTCTTAACAAATTTGACGCGTGTACACATTTCTCAAATGAACTCGGAATGTGGCCGGGCTGGATTTCATCTGTTTTCTTGTTCTAGTCGGGTCTGCGAGTCCACACCTCTCATTCACACGCTTCGTGTTTCCGTACGTCAAATTTAGTATGCTTTTGGTGATCACATGTGAATAGTGAAGTGTTGCATATCATCTTGTTTTTGTTTTTTTTACGCTTATACATATTTTTCTAGTTGATTCAGGATGCGTTAACCTGGCTTGTGAGCTTCCCGAATGATAGTGCCAATGGCTCACTCGTTAGCTGCACTGTATAGTCGGAAAGACTTCTTGTGAAAGGAAGCTTTTAAAGAGAGAATTCCTTATATGACACTAGTCTTAAATTTGATGCCTTATATGACACTATCAACCTTTTGCTTCCTCATGTGACCTGTTGTACACAAATTTATGCCTTATATGACACTGCCGTCGATTCTGTTAACTTGTTCCGTCATTTTTTGCTCATCTGGACCAAAATACCCCCTTTTCCCTGTTTCCCCGTTGCCTTGTTTGACTCGATCGAGCACAGCCTTCATGCATCGAACAGCCACCGAGCCCACACCCTCACGCGTCGGTGCGGAACCCTAGCAGCGGCAACGCGGCTATGTCAGCGGCGGCGGGCAATGACCGGCGGACGAGGGCGCCATGGAGCAGGCGTCGACGGACGGAGAACCAGGCGACGCGGCGTGGCGACCGGGTAAGGCGCGGTGGCCGGGCAAGGGGATATGTTCAATCGATTATATACATATAAATTTGTGACTTATGTGTGAATCTGGTTGCTTATGTCACTTGTTGAGATTTGTTCAATCGATTATATACATATAAACTGTGTGTAGGGGATATGGCATCAAAATACAGGGGAGGTTCTGCCGATTTTTTGAATTATCGTTTCAGTTATTATTAGTATATTTATATAGTTAAACAACGGTTTCTCTTATTGGTCACATTATTGTCACATGAATTTTTGTCACACATTGCACCAGGGGCAGAACTGACTTTGTATGTGAAAAGTTGACACTGTTATCTCAAAAAATACACTAGAGTGTCATGTGAGGCATAAATTTTACACAAGTGACCATTGAAGGAAGCAATAGGTTGAGAGTGTCACATAAGGCATCATATTTTAGGACTAGTGCCATATAAGGAATTCTCTCGCTTTTAAAACAGAGGAGAGGATAAGCAAGCATTGATCTTTTTGCATTGGACGCCTCTTATTGTATTGCCCATTTCCCCAATGCTGTGTTTGGATGCACAGAATTTGGCCATGGAATTGAATTGCACTAAAATTCCAAATCTAAGATGGAAAGGAAATGACCTCCATTTCAATTCTGCTGTTTGCTTGTACATGATATTTGTTGTTGGAATCAAAAGGCAGCACCCGATTCTAATTCGTGTTTGGATGCGCAAAGTGCGGAATCGAATTGGAGAGAGGCAGGGAGAGGGCAAGAAGAGGTCGCCGGCCAGGGAAAGGCCACCTACCGCCGCCGTCCACCGCCCGCCGCCACCCGCCGCCGTCCACCGCTGCCCGCCGCCCGCTGTTCCGCTACCCGACCAGGGAGAGGCCACCGCCGCTGTTCCCCTACCCGGCCAGGGAGAGGCCACCGTCCGCCGCCCCCGCCCACCACCGTTCCCCTATCGGCCAGGGAGAGACCACCGCCGGCCTGTTGGAGATATGCCCAAGAGGCAATAATAAAAGTGGTTATTATATATCTTTATGTTTATGATAAATGTTTATATATCATGCTATAATTGTATTAACCGAAACATTGATACATGTGTGATATGTAAACAACAAAGAGTCCCTAGTAAGCCTCTTAACTAGCTTGTTGATTAATAGATGATTAGTTTCATAATCATGAACATTGGATGTTATTAATAACAAGATTATATCATTATATGAATGATGTAATGGACACACCCAATTAAGCGTAGCATAAGATCACGTCATTAAGTTATTTGCTATAAGCTTTCATTACATAGTTACCTAGTCCTTATAACCATGAGATCATGTAAATCACTTATACCGGAAAGGTACTTTGATTACATCAAACGCCACTGCGTAAATGGGTGGTTATAAAGGTGGGATTAAGTATCCGGAAAGTATGATTTGAGGCATATGGATCAACAGTGGGATTTGTCCATCCCGATGACGGATAGATATACTCTGGGCCCTCTCGGTGGAATGTCGTCTAATGTCTTGCAAGCATATGAATAAGTTCATAAGAGACCACATACCACGGTACGAGTAAAGAGTACTTGTCAGAGACGAGGTTGAACAAGGTATAGTGTGATACCGATGATCAAACCTCGGACAAGTAAAATATCGCGTGACAAAGGGAATTGGTATCGTATGTGTATGGTTCATTCGATCACTAAAGTCATCGTTGAATATGTGGGAGCCATTATGGATCTCCAGATCCCGCTATTGGTTATTGGTCGGAGTGAGTACTCAACCATGTCCGCATAGTTCGCGAACCGTAGGGTGACACACTTAAAGTTGGATGTTGAAATGGTAGAACTTGAATATGGAATGGAGTTCGAATATTTGTTCGGAGTCCCGGATAAGATCCCGGACATCACGAGGAGTTCCGGAATGGTCCGGAGAATAAGATTCATATATAGGATGTCATTTTATGTGAATAAAAATGATTCGGAAGGTTCTATGGAAGGTTCTAGAAGGTTCTAGAAAAGTCCGGAAGAAACCACCAAGGAAGGTGGAGTCCACATGGGACTCCACCTCCATGGCCGGCCAACCCTAGATGGGGTGGAGTCCCAAGTGGACTCCCCCTTAGGGGGGCGGCCACCCCCCCATATGGAAGGTGGAACTCCCACCTCTAGTGGGAGTCCTAGCTTGGGAAGGTTTCCCACCATATGGAAGGTTTTGGGTTCGGGTCTTATTCGGAGACTTGTAGTCCAACACTTGGGGCTTCCACCTATATAATGAGGGGCCAAGGGAGGGGCCGGCCACACCAAAGCCACCACCTTGGCCGCCCCCTTAGTGGGCCACCCTCTCCCCAAACCCTAGCGGCCTCTCTCCTCCACCACGTCTCGCACGCTTAGCGAAGCTCCGCCGGACTTCTCCACCGCCACCGACACCACGCCGTCGTGCTGTCGGATTCAAGAGGAGCTACTACTTCCGCTGCCCGAACGGGGAGGTGGACGTCGTCTTCATCAACAACCGAACGTGTGACCGAGTACGGAGGTGCTGCCCGTTCGTGGCGCCGTGATCAAGATCTTCTACGCGCTTTGCAAGCGGCAAGTGATCGTCTACCGCAGCAACAAGAGCCTCATCTTGTAGGTTTTGGAATCTCTTCAAGGGTAAGACTCGATAATCCCCTCGTTGCTACCGTCTTCTAGATTGCATCTTGGCTTGGATTGCGTGTTCACGGTAGGAAATTTTTGTTTTCTATGCTACGTTATCCTACAGTGGTATCGAGCCGTGTCTATGCATAGATGGTTGCACGAGTAGAACACAATGGTTTTGTGGGCGTTGATGCTTATGTTATCTTTAGCTTGAGTACTTTGCATCTTTGTGGCATAGTGGGATGAAGCGGCTCGGACTAACTTTACATGACCACGTTCATGAGATTTGCTCCACGCTTGACATGCAACTTGTATTGCATAAGTGGCTTTGCGGGTGTCTGTCTCTCCTACTATAGTGAAGATTCAATTTACTCTTCTATTGACAATACTAGTATCACCGTTGTGGTTGATGTTCGTAGGTAGATTGGATCTTGCTCGAAAACCCTAAACCACGTAAAATATGCAAACCAAATTAGAGAACATCTAACTTGTTTTTGCAGGGTTTGGTGATGTGATATGGCCATAATGTGATGATGACTATGTATGAGATGATCATTATTGTATTGTGGCAACCGGCAAGAGCCTTATGGTTGTCTTTAAATTTCATGTTGAGTAGCATTTCAAAGTAGTTGTAATAGTTGCTACATGGAGGACGATCATGAAGACGGCGCCATTGACCTTGGTGCTTCGCCGACGATGATGGAGATCATGCCCGTTGATGATGAAGATCATGTCCGTGCTTTGGAGATGAAGATCAAAGGCGCAAAGACAAAAGGGCCATATCATATCACATATGAACTGCATGTGATGTTAATCCTTTTATGCATCTTATTTTGCTTAGATCGCGACGGTAGCATTATAAGATGATCCCTCTCACTAAAATTTCAAGATAATAAAGTGTTCATCCTTAGTAGCACCGTTGCCAAGACTTGTCGTTTCGAAGCATCTCGTGATGATCGGGTGTGATAGAATCAACAAGTGCATACAACGGGTGCAAGTCAGTTTTGCACATGCGGATACTAAGGTGGCCTTGACGAGCCTAGCATGTACAGACATGGTCTCGGAACACGTGATACCGAAAGGTAGAGCATGAATCATATGATTGATATGATGAACACTTTGAGTGTTCGCCATTGAAATTACATCTTGTCTCGTGATGATCGGGCATAGGTGTGATGAACACTAAGACAATGCGAGGGATATTGTTTTGAGTGGGAGTTCACCTAGTTTTTAATTATATTGAATTAAAATTTTGAACTCAATTTGTCATAAACATTAGTCTAAACTATTGCAAATATGTTGTAGATATGGCGTCCCCAATCAATTTTAACCAGTTCCTAGAGAAAGAAAAGCTTAAGAGCAACGGTAGCAACTTCACCGACTGGTTCCGTCATGTGAGGATCTTCCTCAATGGCGGAAACCTGCAATATGTGCTTGATGCACCGCTAGGTGACCCTCCTGCAGAAACTAAAACCGATGAAGTAAAGAATGTTTACGCGACTCGGAAAACTCGGTACTCTCAAGTTCAGTGTGCCATCCTGTGCAGTCTAGAAGCCGATCTTCAAAAACGTTTTGAGCACCACGATCCACATGAGTTAATCAATGAGTTGAAGACTATCTTTGAGACTCATGCGGCCGTGGAATGCTATGAAGCATCGAAACACTTCTTCAGCTGCATGATGGAAGAAGGCAGCTCCGTTAGTGAGCACATGCTCGCCATGACCGGGCATGCGAAGAAACTCAGTGACTTGGGAATAGTGATTCCTAACAGACTGGGGATTAATCGTGTCCTTCAATCACTGCCACCTAGTTATAAGAACTTTGTGATGAATTACAATATGCAGAACATGAACAAGGAGTTACCTGAACTCTTCGCCATGCTAAAATCTGCTGAGATTGAAATTAAGAAAGAGCACCAAGTGTTGATGGTCAACAAGACCACCAGCTTCAAGAAACAGGGCAAGTCTAAAGGCAAGAACAAGAAGTGTGGCAAGAAAGCTGCCACGCCTCCTGTGAAACCTAAGACGGCCCTAAGCTGATGCTGAGTGCTATTACGCAAGGAGAAGGGACACTGGAAGCGTAATTGCTCCAAGTATTTGGCGGATCTGAAGAGCGGCCTTGTCAAGAAGAAGAAAGAAGGTATATCTGATATACATGTTATAGATGTTTATCTTACTGGTTCTCGTACTAGTACCTGGGTATTTGATACTGGTTCGGTTGCTCATATTTGTAACTCGAAACAGGAACTAAAGAATAAACGAAGACTACTAAAGGATGAAGTGACCATGCGCGTTGGAAATGGATCCAAAGTCGATGTGATCGCTGTCGGCACACTTCCTCTACATCTACCTTCGGGATTAGTTTTAAGCCTAAATAATTGTTATTTTGTACCCGCGTTGAGCATGAACATTATATCAGGATCTTGTTTAATGCAAGACGGTTATTCATTCAAGTCTGAGAATAATGGTTGTTCTATTTTTATGAATAATATCTTTTATGGTCGAGCACCTGAAAAGAATGGCTTATTTCTGTTAGATCTCGATAGTAGTGATACACATATACATAACATTGATGCTAAGTGAATTAAATTGAATGATAATTCTACTTATATGTGGCACTGTCGTCTTGGTCATATTGGAGTGAAACGCATGAAGAAACTCCATACCGATGGATTACTTGAATCACTTGACTTTGAGTCACTTGATAGATGCGAAGCATGTCTGATGGGAAAAATGACTAAGACTCCATTCTCGGGTATGATGGAGCGAGCTACTGACTTATTGGAAATCATACATACAGATGTGTGCGGACCAATGAGTGTAGCATCGCGCGGTGGTTATCGTTATGTTCTAACCTTCACAGATGATTTGAGTAGATATGGGTATATCTATTTAATGAAACATAAATCCGAAACTTTCGAGAAGTTTAAGGAATTCCAAAGTGAAGATCAATGTAACAAGAAGATTAAATTTCTACGATCTGATCGCGGAGGTGAATATCTGAGTTATGAGTTTGGCATGCATTTAAAGAAATGCGGAATACTTTCACAATTGACACCGCCGGGAACACCACAACGAAACGGTGTGTCCGAACGTCGTAATCGAACTCTCTTAGATATGGTTCGTTCTATGATGTCTCTTACTGATTTACCGTTATCATTTTGGAGTTATGCATTAGAGACAGCCGCATTCACTTTAAATAGAGCACCATCAAAATCCGTTGAAACGACACCGTATGAATTATGGTTTAATAAGAAACCTAAGCTGTCGTTCCTAAAAGTTTGGGGTTGCGAAGCCTATGTAAAAAAGTTACAACCGGACAAGCTAGAACCCAAAGCGGAGAAATGCGTCTTCATAGGATACCCTAAGGAAACTATAGGGTACACTTTCTATCATAGATCCGAAGGTGATGGCGTGTAACTCACACGTTCGTTGGGAACCCCAAGAGGAAGGTATGATTCGCACAGTAGCAAGTTTTCCCTCAGAAAGAAACCAAGGTTTAATCGAACCAGTAGGAGCCAAGAAGCACGTTGAAGGTTGATGGTGGCGAAATGTGATGCGGCGCAACAACGGATTCCGCGCCAACGTGGAATCTGCACAACAAAACCAAAGTACTTTGCCCCAACGAAACAGTGAGGTTGTCAATCTCACCGGCTTGCTGTAACAAAGGATTAAACGTATCGAGTGGAAGATGTTTGCAAAGAAAATAGTAAAACACAATTGCAGTAGATTGTATGCTATGTAAAGAATAGGACCGGGGTCCACAGTTCACTAGAGGTGTCTCTCCCATAAGATAAAAGCATGTTGGGTAAACAAATTACAGTCGGGAAATTGACAAATAGAGAAAGGCATAACAATGCATATACATGATATGATAAATATAGTGAGATTTAATTGGGCATTACGACAAAGTACATAGACCGCCATCCAACCGCATCTATGCCTAAAAAGTCCACCTTCAGGTTATCATCCGAACCCCATTCAGTATTAAGTTGCTAAGCAACAGACAATTGCATTAAGTATGGTGCGTAATGTAATCGAAAACTACATCCTTAGACATAGAATCAATGTTTTATCCCTAGTGGCAACAGACATCCACAACCTTAGAACTTTACTGTCCCAGATTCAATGGAGGCATGAACCCACTATCGAGCATAAATACTCCCTCTTGGAGTTAAGAGTACAAACTTGGCCGAGCCTCTACTAATAACGGAGAGCATGCAAGATCATAAACAACACATAAACAATAGATTGATAATCACCATAATCATAGTACTCTCTATCCATCGGATCCCGACAAACACAACATATAGAATTACATATAGATGATCTTGATCATGTTAGGCAGCTCACAAGATCCAACAATGAAGCACAACAAGGAGAAGACGACCATCTAGCTACTGCTATGGACCCATGGTCCAGGGGTGAACTACTCACTCATCACTCCGAGGCGACCATGGCGGTGTAGAGTCCTCCGGGAGATGAATCCCCTCTCCGGCAGGGTGCCGGAGGCGATCTCCCGAATCCCGAGATGGGATTCGCGGCGGCGTCTCTGGAAGGTTTTCCGTATCGTGGCTCTCGGTACGGGGGTTTCGCGACGGAGGCTTTAAGTAGGCGAAAGGGCAACGCGGGGGCCACACGAGGGCCCAGGGGGCAGGGGCGCGGCTTGGGCCGCGCCGCCCTAGCTCCCGGCTGCCTCGTGGCCCCACTTCGTTATCTCTTCGGTCTTCTGAAGCTTCGTGCAAAAATAGGACCCTGGGAAAGTTTCGTCCAATTCCGAGAATATTTCCTTACTAGGATTTCAAACCAAAAACAGAAAAAGAATCGGCTCTTCGGCATCTTGTTAACAGGTTAGTTCCTAAAATGCATAAATATGACATATAATGTGCATAAAACATGTAGGTATCATCAATAAAGTAGCATGGAACATAAGAAATTATCGATACGTTGGAGACATATCAGCATCCCCAAGCTTAGTTCTGCTCGTCCCGAGCAGGTAAAACGATAACAAAGATAATTTCTGAAGTGACATGCCATCATAATCTTGATCATACTATTTGTAAACATATGTAATGAATGCAGCGATCAAAACAAAGGTAATGACATGAGTAAACAACTGAATCATAAAGCAAAGACTTTTCATGAATAGTACTTCAAGACAAGCATCAATAAGTCTTGCATAAGAGTTAACTCATAAAGCAATAAATCAAAGTAAAGGTGTTGAAGAAACACAAAGGAAGATTAAGTTTCAGCGGTTGCTTTCAACTTATAACATGTATATCTCATGGATATTGTCAACATAAAGTAATATAACAAGTGCAATATGCAAGCATGTAGGAATCAATGCACAGTTCACACAAGTGTTTGCTTCTTAAGGTGGAAGGAGATAGGTAAACTGACTCAACAATAAAGGTAAAAGAATGGTCCTTCAAAGAGGAAAGCATCGATTGCTGTATTTGTGCTAGAGCTTTTATTTTGAAAACATGAAACAATTTTGTCAACGGTAGTAATAAAGCATATGAGTTATGTAAATTATATCTTACAAGTTGCAAGCCTCATGCATAGTGTACTAATAGTGTCCGCACCTCGTCCTACTTAGCTTGGACTACCGGATCTTTGCATGCCATGTTTCAACCAAGTGTCACAAAGGGGTACCTCCATGCCGCCTGTACAAAGGTCTAAGGAGAATGCTCGCATTTTGGATTTCTCGCTTTTGATTATTCTCAACTTAGACATCCATACCGGGACAACATGGACAACAGATAATGGACTCCTCTTAAATGCATAAGCATGTAGCAATGATTATTATTCTCATATGAGATTGAGGATATATGTCCAAAACTGAAACTTCCACCATGATTCATGGCTTTAGTTAGCGGCCCAATGTTCTTCTCTAACAATTTTGCATGCTCCAACCACTAAAATGATAGATCCTTCAGACAAGACGGACATGCATAGCAACTCACATGATATTCAACAATAGTTGATGGCGTTCCCCAGAAGCATGGTTATCGCACAACAAGCAACTTAATAAAATATAAAGTGCATAAGTACATATTCAATACTACGATAGTTTTTAAGGCTATTTTGTCCCATGAGCTATATATTGCAAAGGTGGATGATGGAATTTTAAAGGTAGCACTCAAGCAATTTACTTTGGAATGGCGGAGAAATACCATGTAGTAGGTAGGTATGGTGGACACAAATGGCATAGTAGTTGGCTCAAGGATTTTGGATGCATGAGAAGTATTCCCTCTCGATACAAGGTTTAGGCTAGCAAGGTTATTTGAAGCAAACTCAAGGATGAACAAGTGCAGCAAAACTCACATAAAAAACATATTGTAAACATTATAAGACTCTACACCGTCTTCCTTGTTGTTCAAAACTCAATACTAGATATTATCTAGACCTTAGAGAGACCAAATATGCAAATCAAATTTTAGCAAGCTCTATGTATTTCTTCATTAATGGGTGCAAAGCATATGATGCAAGAGCTTAAACATGAGCACAACAATGGCCAAGTATCACATTGTCCAAGACATTTTAGAATTACTACATGTAGCATTTTTCAATTCCAACCATATAACAATTTAACGAAGAAGAAACTTCGCCATGAACATTATGAGTAAAGCCTAAGGACACATGTGTCCATATGCAACAGCGGAGCGTGTCTCTCTCCCACAAAGTGAATGCTAGGATCCATTTTATTCAAACAAAAACAAAAACAAAAACAAACCGACGCTCCAAGTAAAGAACACAAGATGTGATTGAATAAAAATATAGTTTCAGGGGAGGAACCTGATGATGTTGTCGATGAAGAAGGGGATGCCTTGGGCATCCCCAAACTTAGACGCTTGAGTCTTCTTAAAATATGCAGGGGTGAACCACGGGGCATCCCCAAGCTTAGAGCTTTCACTCCTCTTGATCATAGTATATCATTCTCCTCTCTTGACCCTTGAAAACTTCCTTCACACCAAACTTCAAGCAAACTCATTAGAGGGTTAGTGCACAATTAATAATTCACTCATTCAGAGGTGACACAATCATTATTTTCACTTCTGGACATTGCATAATGCTACTGGACATTAATGGATCAAAGAAATAAATCCAACATAGCAAAAGAGGCAATGCGAAATAAAAGGCAGAATCTGTCAAAAACAGAACAGTCCGTAAAGACGAATTTAAATCTGGCACCAGACTTGCTCAAATGGAAAAACTCAAAACTAATGAAAGTTGCGTACATATCTGAGGATCACGCTCGTAAATTGGCAGATTTTTTGAATTTTCTACAGAGAACTGTGCCCAGATTCGTGACAGACAGCAATGCTGTTTCTGCGCAGCGATCCCGAATATAACATCAACTTTGACACAGAAACTTTACTTGGCACAAAAACATGATAAGGAGAGGTTGCTACAGTAGTAAACAACTTCCAAGACTCAACAAAACAAAAAATTGCTGTAGGTAAAAACATGGGTTGTCTCCCATAAGCGCTTTTCTTTAACGCCTTTCAGCTAGGCGCAGAAAGTGCAAATCAAGTAAAATCGAGAGTAGAAGCATCAACATTATTATTTTTCATGCAAACACAATTTGTTGCAGAGGGTACTTTAGGTGCTCCATTATCTAAATTCTCTATGGTGGTGCTAGGGGTTTTAGAAATTTTAGGCCTATAATAATTCTTTTGTTTAGGCACTTTAGAGGCGTACATGAATTTTTGCTCTTTACCCACATAAGCTTTCTCATTATGCTTGAGAGAAGAAAAGGTTGAACCCAAGGTTCCCATAGCTTTTTCAAGTTCATCAATCCTATTGGTTTGATTATCATGGATAACACAAGTTCCTATGACACTAATTCTTTCATCAATTCCTCATAAGGATTTATCAAGTTCATAAGTTTTGTCAAATAACATTCCCAATTTAGTTTCAACACTTGAAATTTTTTTCTCTATGGTTTCCAATTTTTTCATAACATCTTCAATAGAGATTTCAATTTTAACTTCATTAACAGGTGGTATTCCAACTAGACTCTCAATGATGCAACTAGCTTCTAAAGCGGGAGTACCTAGGAAATTACCTCCCGAAAGAGTATCAAGAACATATCTATTCCAACTAGATAAACCAACATAAAAGTTCCTAAGAAGGATAGTGGTGGAGTGTTTCTTAATGCACCTTTGATGAGCATTACTAATTCTATACCAAGCATCTTTAAAACTTTCTCCACCTTGTTGCTTAAAAGAACGAACTTCAACTTCAGGATTACTCATTTTAGTAGCAGTAAAATAAAACAAACTAGATAAAGTAAATGCAAGTAACTAATTTTTTGTGTTTTTGATATGGAGAGCAAGACAGTAAATAAAGTAAAACTAGCAACTTTTTTTTTTGATTTTGATTTAGTGCAGCAAACAAAGTAGTAAATAAAATATAGCAAGACAAAAACAAAGTAAAGAGATTGAGAAGTGGAGACTCCCCTTGCATGTCTTGATCTCCCCAACGGCGCCAAAAGAGCTGCGTAGTTGACGTGGGAGTTAGAAATCTGGGGTGCAACTTTTCTTCCCCGCAACGGCGCCAAAAAGAGCTTGATAGCGTGTAACTCACACGTTCGTTGGGAACCCCAAGAGGAAGGTATGATGCGCACAATAGCAAGTTTTCCCTCGAAAGAAACCAAGGTTTAATCGAACCAAGGAGCCAAGAAGCACGTTGAAGGTTGATGGTGGCGAAATGTGATGCGGCGCAACAACAGGGATTCCGGCGCCAACGTGGAATCTGCACAACAAAACCAAAGTACTTTGCCCCAACGAAACAGTGAGGTTGTCAATCTCACCGGCTTGCTGTAACAAAGGATTAAACGTATCGAGTGGAAGATGTTTGCAAAGAAAATAGTAAAACACAATTGCAGTAGATTGTATGCTATGTAAAGAATAGGACCGGGGTCCATAGTTCACTAGAGGTGTCTCTCCCATAAGATAAAAGCATGTTGGGTGAACAAATTACAGTCGGGCAATTGACAAATAGAGAAAGGCATAACAATGCATATACATGATATGATAAATATAGTGAGATTTAATTGGGCATTACGACAAAGTACATAGACCGCCATCCAACTGCATCTATGCCTAAAAAGTCCACCTTCAGGTTATCATCCGAACCCCATTCAGTATTAAGTTGCTAAGCAACAGACAATTGCATTAAGTATGGTGCGTAATGTAATCGAAAACTACATCCTTAGACATAGAATCAATGTTTTATCCCTAGTGGCAACAGCACATCCACAACCTTAGAACTTTCTCACTGTCCCAGATTCAATGGAGGCATGAACCCACTATCGAGCATAAATACTCCCTCTTGGAGTTAAGAGTACAAACTTGGCCAGAGCCTCTACTAATAACGGAGAGCATGCAAGATCATAAACAACACATAAACAATAGATTGATAATCACCATAATCATAGTACTCTCTATCCATCGGATCCCGACAAACACAACATATAGAATTACATATAGATGATCTTGATCATGTTAGGCAGCTCACAAGATCCAACAATGAAGCACAACAAGGAGAAGACGACCATCTAGCTACTGCTATGGACCCATGGTCCAGGGGTGAACTACTCACTCATCACTCCGGAGGCGACCATGGCGGTGTAGAGTCCTCCGGGAGATGAATCCCCTCTCCGGAAGGGTGCCGGAGGCGATCTCCTGAATCCCCCGAGATGGGATTCGCGGCGGCGTCTCGGGAAGGTTTTCCGTATCGTGGCTCTCGACTGGGGGTTTCGCGACGGAGGCTTTAAGTAGGCGAAAGGGCAACGCGGGGGCCACACGAGGGCCCAGGGGCAGGTGGCGCGGCCGTGGCTTGGGCCGCGCCGCCCTAGCTCCGGCTGCCTCGTGGCCCCACTTCGTTATCTCTTCGGTCTTCTGGAAGCTTCGTGCAAAAATAGGACCCTGGGCGAAAGTTTCGTCCAATTCCGAGAATATTTCCTTACTAGGATTTCTGAAACCAAAAACAGCAGAAAACAGCAACGGCTCTTCGGCATCTTGTTAATAGGTTAGTTCCGAAAATGCATAAATATGACATATAATGTGCATAAAACATGTAGGTATCATCAATAAAGTAGCATGGAACATAAGAAATTGTAGATACGTTTGAGACGTATCACTAAGAACGGAACCTTTCTTGAGAAAGAATTTCTCACTAAAGAAGTGACTGGAAGAAAAGTAGAACTCGATGAGATTGAAGAATCTCTACTCGTTGATCAGTAGCGCATGGGAAGATGTTCCTATGCCGCCCACCGCAACAGAGGAAGCTAATGATAATTGTCATGAAACTTCAAATGAGATAGCTACTGAACCTCGCAGATCGACAAGGGAACGTGCCACTCCTGATTGGTATGATCCTTGTCTAAATGTCATGATTGTGGATAACAATGATGAAGACCCTGCGACGTATGAAGAAGCGATGATGAGCCCAGATTCCAACAAATGGCAAGAAGCCATGAAATCCGAAATGGGATCCATGTATGATAACAAAGTATGGACTTTGGTAGACTTACCTGATAGCCGAAAGGCTGTCGAGAATAAATGGATCTTCAAAAGAAAAACAGATGCTGATGGTAATATTGTTGTCTATAAAGCTCGACTTGTCGCAAAGGGTTTCCGACAAATTCAAGGTGTTGACTACAATGAGACTTTCTCACCTGTAGCGAAGCTAAAATCTGTGAGGATTTTGTTAGCAATAGCTGCATTTTTCGATTATGAGATTTGGCATGGATGTCAAAACGGCGTTCCTTAATGGAGACATTGAGGAAGAGTTGTATATGGTACAACCCAAAGGTTTTGTCGATCCTAAAAATGCTGACAAAGTATGCAAACTTCAGCGTTCAATCTATGGACTGAAGCAAGCATCAAGAAGTTGGAACCGACGCTTTGATAAGGTGATCAAAGACTTCGGGTTTATACAGTGTCATGGAGAGGCCTGTATTTACAAGAAAGTGAGTGGGAGCTCTGTAGCATTCCTGATATTATATGTAGATGACATATTATTGATTGGGAATGATATAGAATTATTAAGCAGTGTAAAGGGTTATTTGAATAATAGTTTTTCAATGAAAGACCTTGGTGAAGCATCATATATATTAGGCATCAAGATTTATAGAGATAGATCAAGACGTCTAATAGGGCTATCACAGAGTACATACCTGGACAAGATTCTAAAGAAGTTTAAAATGGACGAAAGTAAGAAAGGATTCTTACCTATGTTACCTGCAAGGTCTTGAGTAAGACTCAAGGACCGGCTACGGCAGAAGAAAGAGAAAGGATGAGTCAGATCCCCTATGCCTCGGCAGTAGGCTCTATCATGTATGCCATGCTATGTACTAGACCGGATATAGCACATGTTGTTAGTTTAACTAGCAGATATCAAAGTGATCCAGGAATGGAACACTGGACAGCGGTCAAGAATATCCTGAAGTACTTGAAAAGAACTAAGGATATGTTTCTTTGTTATGGAGGTGACCAAGAGCTCGTTGTAACAAGTTACACCGATGCAAGTTGGAACACCGATCCCGATGACTCTAAGTCACAGGGTACGTGTTTATATTGAATGGTGCGCAGTAAGCTGGGCAAGCTCGAAGCAGCACGGTGGCGAAATCCTCAACAGAATCGGAGTACATAGCGGCTTCAGAGGCTTCATCGAAGCGGTATGGATGAAGAGGTTCATTGTAGAGCTCGGTGTGGTTCCTAGTGCATTGGACCCACTAGTCATCTACCGTGACAACATGGGTGCCATCGCCAATGCACAAGAACCAAGGTCACACAAGAGGCTGAAGCATATCAAGCTGCGTTATCATTCGATTCGCGAGTACATCGAAGATGGAGAAGTAAAGATTTGCAAAGTACACACTGATCTGAATGTAGCAGATCCGTTGACTAAAGCTCTCCCTAGGGCAAAGCATGACCAACACCAGAATGCCATGGGTGTTAGGTACCTTACAATGTAATCTAGATTATTGACTCTAGTGCAAGTGGGAGATGTTGGAGATATGCCCAAGAGGCAATAATAAAAGTGGTTATTATATATCTTTATGTTTATGATAAATGTTTATATATCATGCTATAATTGTATTAACCGAAACATTGATACATGTGTGATATGTAAACAACAAAGAGTCCCTAGTAAGCCTCTTAACTAGCTTGTTGATTAATAGATGATTAGTTTCATAATCATGAACATTGGATGTTATTAATAACAAGATTATATCATTATATGAATGATGTAATGGACACACCCAATTAAGCGTAGCATAAGATCACGTCATTAAGTTATTTGCTATAAGCTTTCATTACATAGTTACCTAGTCCTTATAACCATGAGATCATGTAAATCACTTATACCGGAAAGGTACTTTGATTACCTCAAACGCCACTGCGTAAATGGGTGGTTATAAAGGTGGGATTAAGTATCCGGAAAGTATGATTTGAGGCATATGGATCAACATGGGATTTGTCCATCCCGATGACGGATAGATATACTCTGGGCCCTCTCGGTGGAATGTCGTCTAATGTCTTGCAAGCATATGAATAAGTTCATAAGAGACCACATACCACGGTACGAGTAAAGAGTACTTGTCAGAGACGAGGTTGAACAAGGTATAGTGTGATACCGATGATCAAACCTCGGACAAGTAAAATATCGCGTGACAAAGGGAATTGGTATCGTATGTGTATGGTTCATTCGATCACTAAAGTCATCGTTGAATATGTGGGAGCCATTATGGATCTCCAGATCCCGTTATTGGTTATTGGTCGGAGTGAGTACTCAACCATGTCCGCATAGTTCGCGAACCGTAGGGTGACACACTTAAAGTTGGATGTTGAAATGGTAGAACTTGAATATGGAATGGAGTTCGAATATTTGTTCGGAGTCCCGGATAAGATCCCGGACATCACGAGGAGTTCCGGAATGGTCCGGAGAATAAGATTCATATATAGGATATCATTTTATGTGAATAAAAATGATTCGGAAGGTTCTATGGAAGGTTCTAGAAGGTTCTAGAAAAGTCCGGAAGAAACCACCAAGGAAGGTGGAGTCCACATGGGACTCCACCTCCATGGCCGGCCAACCCTAGATGGGGTGGAGTCCCAAGTGGACTCCCCCTTAGAGCAAGTACAATAAGGTACAGTCAGCTGGCTATAAGAGATAAAATATTATAAATTTGCTTAGTTGGAGGAGAGAGATTAGGAGAGAGAAGAGGAGTGAACTCTTATCTTATAGCCAGCTCTAGCACGTGCTCCTAGGCACTATGTGAGACTAAAAGGTGGGCCATGTATTGTAAAAATACTACACTTTTATAGCTCACTATTGTATATGTTGGCTCTAAATTAGCTATAGATGACATGGCACTTGGCTTATAGCCAGCAGCTGGCTACACTATTGGAATTGCTCTTAGGGGGCCGGCCACCCCCCCCCCCCCATATGGAAGGTGGAACTCCCACCTCTAGTGGGAGTCCTAGCTTGGGAAGGTTTCCCACCATATGGAAGGTTTTGGGTTCGGGTCTTATTCGGAGACTTGTAGTCCAACACTTGGGGCTTCCACCTATATAATGAGGGGCCAAGGGGAGGGGGCCGGCCACACCAAAGCCACCACCTTGGCCGCCCCCTTTAGTGGCCGGCCACCCCCTCTCCCCAAACCCTAGCGGCCTCTCTCCTCCACCACGTCCCGCACGCTTAGCGAAGCTCCGGACTTCTCCACGCCACCGACACCACGCCGTCGTGCTGTCGGATTCAAGAGGAGCTACTACTTCCGCTGCCCGCTGGAACGGGAGGTGGACGTCGTCTTCATCAACAACCGAACGTGTGACCGAGTACGGAGGTGCTGCCCGTTCGTGGCGCCGTGATCAAGATCTTCTACGCGCTTGCAAGCGGCAAGTGATCGTCTACCGCAGCAACAAGAGCCTCATCTTGTAGGTTTTGGAATCTCTTCAAGGGTAAGACTCGATAATCCCCTCGTTGCTACCGTCTTCTAGATTGCATCTTGGCTTGGATTGCGTGTTCGCGGTAGGAAAATTTTTGTTTTCTATGCTACGTTATCCTACACGGCCCGCTGCCGTTCCCCTTCCTGCCGCTGTTGTTCTAGGGTTAGGGGAGCCGGTTAGGACAAGGTCAGGGCGAGGATAGGAAGAGGGGCGAGATGGGGAGAGGAGGGCTCAGAACATCGGCGGGGCGGGGCGGGCTACCGGAGCCGGAGACGCCGCTGCCGGGGTGGCTTATCGGAGCCGTCGCTGGGCGGGCGGAGCAGTCGCTCGAGAGGGTCGCGCTCTATCGCGGGTTGACGAAGGGGCAAAGAAATTCCAGGCCTTTCCAAGGTCCAGAGTCGGAAATCATCCTAGTGAAACGGTACGTGCGGGGTGGTGGCTCGGAATTTGCCCACAGTTTCCGGGCCTCAATTCTAAGGCCATCCAAACAGCCGAATTGGGTCGATTCGGTCCAAATTCCAATTCCACGCCTAAATTCTGCGCATCCAAACACAGTGCAAGTGAAATCTCCGTCATTCTCCTACCGAAGCATCTGAGTGAATGTGTAAGCTTTTCCCGACAGGTTGATCATGAATCTTTTGAGATAGTTCAGTTTGTCGAGAAACTTCTGCATTTCCTTTTTATAGGTTGGATTTTTATAAGTTGGAGCTTGGATTTTCTGAATGAACTCTGAGGATCATTCTCCATGTTGTGTTGATGTACGATGAAGCCTATGAACTTTCCAACCGGCACACCAAATGCACACTTTAGCGGATTCATCTTGACCCCGTACTTTCTATTCATTCAAATGTGAAACGTAAGTTCGCCAAATTATGTGAAGGGCAGTGCTAGAAATTCTCCGGAGGCTCCAAACTTTCCAGCCTCCTGCTTGCATGCGTGACACGTGTCCACTTTCACCTGAAATTTAGACTTTGCTCGTCGCAACAAAAACCTCCCGCTTTATTAAAGCAAAAAAGGTTGAGTGTTGCGACTCGTTTAGACTTTGTTTCATCGCAGCAAAAACAGTCCCGCTTTTGCTTCATTGAAGCAAAAAAATGGTTCACTCAAATACAAAAAAGAAAAAGACATGTCGGACGGAGCAGGCCGGAGACTCGCCGGAGATTCACCGGAGACCTCGCCGGCGGGGGATGTTGCGACCGGCAACGTTGGTCCTGCAAGCCAGGGATGGTGCTGCTACAAGCCGGGGCGACGAAGCTACCATCTGGTGGAAGCGGTGCTTCAAGGAGCGGGCATCGATGCTACGATGCTACAATATTGTTGCTTCAATTGTTCCCATATTCTGCGACTTCAGTAGAAAAGTTTTGCTACAGGGTCTCCTGCGATGTTCTCTGACGAGGTCGTGTTTTTAGTACAAATGCTGCAATGCTATAATAGTATATTATTTTTGCTACAACTGTTCTGTCATGTTGCTACTTTAGTACAAATGTTTTGCTACGAGGTCTGATGCAAATTACGGTGCTCCGGCGAGGTCTCCGGTGAGTTCTCCAGTGAAGTACGGTGCTTCGACGAGGT
Source organism: Lolium multiflorum (assembly GCA_030979885.1). NCBI lineage: Eukaryota > Viridiplantae > Streptophyta > Magnoliopsida > Poales > Poaceae > Lolium > Lolium multiflorum. The sequence goes on from CM061749.1 coordinate 315,556,553, forward strand.
CTCCGGTGAAGTACGGTGCTCCGACGAGGTCCACAACCGAATGGCCTTTGTGTTTTTGTTTTTAGTCGAACTATTTTTTGCTTCAATGAAGCAAAAGTGGGATTTAAAGCAAAACTCAACAGAGAACCCGATCTAACGACTCAGATTGATTGGGTCCAACGATGGGGAATCCTGGAGTTGGGAGGTTTGTAGCCTCCGGAGGATATAGAGCATTTTCCTTATGTGAATCGGCATCGAACTTAACGACAATGTCATCTATGTAAACCTCCGGTACGACTTTAAAGCTAATCCGAGAATATAAGGTTCACTTCTTTCTCATGTGTGATGTCGGCATTTTTCAAGCGAAGGTAATCACCATCCACTTGAATAAACCTACAAACCAGGGATAGAAGAATGTTTATTTGCATATACCCCACATTGCCTTCTAGAAAATTGAAGAATTTGTGTGCTAGCAATATCATTGCTAAGCATGTGTGTTGCTATATTCTTCCTTGGGTGTTGCTCCTATGAGGTATGTGAAATCAATTCACACCATATTCTTTTGGATTCTTTCTTCTCTATAGACACCAAAAAGGTCAGCGGGATTCCCGCCAGTTTTCATGGTATATGGAGTAGAGTTGTTCTACCAACCAACATACTCCATGATTCACCATGAGTTTCCGCCTACAAGGAAGAAGATGCTGATAAGGCAATACACTTATATGTGGACTTGTTAGAAGAGTCTAGAGATTTGGCTTACCAAATATCCAACATCTACCAGCAGAAATTGCACCTCTACCATAGTCGTCGCGTTCGACAACGCTCGTTAAAGAAGGGGATTTGGTGTTGCGCGTCAAATAGGTGCAGACACACAAGCTAGCTTCACCATCGGACGGACCCTTTATCATCAGCAAAACTCTCCACAATGGATCCTACTACCTTGTAGATATCCGAGAAGTAGGAGATAGACCGAAGAACTTCCACATGAAAAGAAAGAGGAAAGATCTGGTGACATCTATGACGAGACTGGCCATCCATGGAACATTGCACATTTACGTCCTTTCCACACTTAGCACATTTCATATTGTGTAATATATCTCGTATATGATCAATGAAATAAAACATATAGTTCACCCCATGAGTCTTTTACCTCCTTTAGTTTTACAGTTTAGATCATGTAAATGTTTTCGACTAAAGCCGCAGAGTCTTCTCCTTTCTGTTTATGTGATTTCTTAGTTGTGATTTTCATAAAAACGCCCAAAATGACGCGAGCTTAAGTTTTCTGGCCACGTTTTTTGTTGCTTACTTGTGGATTCCTAGTAATGATTTTCAACACTTGATGCTAGGGGCTGGTCCTAAGGTTCTTGATGGTCTACCATTAGGCTTCATCGCCTCAGCAAGCTTTTCCGTCAAGGAGTTTTCCGACTCGCAAAAATTCAAGCAGGTTGGTCGGAAATATGTGAATACCAGCACTTGCTTAAAAAACTGAACAAAAGTATGCATGATAATCAATAAAGTAGCAGGATACGATTTTGTCCCGACTGCATTGTTTCCGCGTACTATCTAGAAAAATAATATTGTATAAACTACTTAAGTTATTTACAAACCATTAATGGGGCCGAATGAAGCAAAGTTGTATGTCTTTCACAAGAACACGTTTACTTCTCCGCTTCTCTGGTTGGAGAAGAAGCAGTGGAGTCTTCGGAAATATCCTTCTTCTTGGCGGCACCAAACTTCTCGGAACTAGTCCAGGAAAAATTAGAGCTTGTTTGAGCAGTTCCGACATCTTCTTTGTCTTCAGCTTCTTTCAGGCGGAGCTCCTCGTTGGCGACATCTTTTGGCAACACAGTCTTGTCGTAAAACAAGTCGTGGTCGAGATAGTTGGCAATGCGGTGGTCGTAACCCTCGAAAAGGTGCTCCAAGTTTATAGATTGTCTCATAATACTACAAAAACAATGTTTGGACATTTGCAAGCAGAGATTTGTGTTGGTGTAGAGGGATACATTGGGCATCCCCAAACTTATGGCTTGAACCATTCTTGGATGAACCTTGATTTGGTTTGGCTTGTTCCCTGTGAAAAAAGAACTTTAATACAAAATGTTCTCTCACTCTATGGGGTTAGTGGCACAAAGATAGATGGCATATTGTGATTGAACACACCAAAAAATGGTTTGGAAATTTCTGAAGAATTGCTTAAGCCATACAACTAGCTTACATACCTTTATTTATTTTAGAAGGTGTGCATATCATATCAATTATTTGCTTAGAACTACATGTGCTATCATATAAATTATAGCACATGCTTGTGTGGGAACTAAAATTTACATTCACTTCCACTAAATCAATTATAGCACATCTGGTTCTAAGCAAATAATTTTTCCGAGGTAGACTTTTGGGAAAAATACTACGAGTTGTAAAGAGTGCGCTCGTGGAAGACAAAAAGCGAGATATAAATGCCACCTTTGATGGTCATGGATTACACTAGTCAGCGAGACGTACATGACTAGTCAGCCTTATGCCCTTCAGTGTCTCCATGGTAGGACCCACAACTGTAAACGATAGTAACCTTTGTGTGATATAGAATTAATACAGGAGGCAACAACATGCTGAAACGGCACAGTCTTTAAGCAGGTCCTGATATATGACTGCATTTTACAACTATAGTTACCATCGCTAAGCCAAGCAAGCATGCATGCATGGGTGCACTCGCAACAGATAACTCTCACTTTAAAAGGAAAACGTACTACTAAACAAGGTGAGAGCACGCTTCCAATACAAAAACACTGCTACACACGAGTGGACAGTCGTGATTTGTTTGGATTTGCAGTTTCAGTGCACGCAACCGGCTGCAGCATCTTCAGGTAAACTAAAGGCGACGCTAAAGGCTCAGTCGACTGAGACATAATTAAATCTCAGTCGACGAGCGAAGGTATGTGACGTTCCTTTGTGGTCGTCTTCCCTTCGTATTTTCTGAGGTTGGTCTATTCGTAGTGTTACTTATCCATTCTTCCTTTTCTTGTGTTGGCCCACTATGCCACTAGCTCTCAAATGGGCCGAACAACTTAGGCGTTCTAGTAAAAAACGAGTGTGAATGAGGCTGGTCTTTCCATTCTGGTTATCTAGTCATGCTTATAAAATTTAGAAGACGCTTATTACAGTATGCTTTCATGAAAAACGTTTTACAATTTTCAAAAATATAAAAACTAAAATGAATATTTCAAAAAATTATATCAGGCATAAAATAAAATTGCAACTGGAAAAAATCTCAGTTGCAACCCCTTTGCACCCGAAAAAATCTTTAAAAAATATATAATATTCATCTAAAAAAAGCATTTGCACTTAGTGTGCAACTCATGTACGGTTGCATACGCTATGCAACTAAGCACACTTACACTCCAGATGTAACTTCAGGGAAACACTAATACAAACAAAATTCCAATGTTTTAGACATTTTTCTTAGTTTTCCCATGTGTAACTAGAAAAATCTTAAATCCATTAATTCTCAGTTGCAAACCACGCCGCAAGTCCCAAGAAATATTTAGTTTTCAGTTGCAATCTATATGCAACTGGCAAAATCTCTGTTGCAATGCATGTGTAGCTCGAAAAAACCCAGTTGCAACCCATGTACAACTTGGAAATTATTAGTTGCAAACCATGTGCAACTCCAAGGCCAATTACAATGAAACTGGAAAAATCATAGTTGCAACCGACATGCAACTGGAAAATTTTCAGTTCCAACCCATATGCAACTGAAAACATCTCAGTTGCAACCGACATATGCAACCGGCATAGAACTGGAAAAAACTAAGTTGCAATCCATATGCAACTAGAAAAATCTCAGTTGACATGTAACTGAAAAAGTCTCAGTTGCAACCCATACGCAACTAGAGAAATCTAGGTTGCAACCGACATGCAACAGTAAGAACCTCAGTTGCAACACATATACAACTAGAGAAATCTCAGTTTCAACAGACATTCAACAGGAAAAAACTCAGCTCAATTCATGTGGAATTATTAAAATCCTAGTTGCAATCCATGTGCAACTGAAAAATCTAAATTCAACCGACATGCAACCAGAAAGATATCAGTATTGGACTATTTCTATAAAAAAACAATGATGTGAATTGATTAACACAAGTAGAGATAAAGTAGGAAACATGAAGGTAAAAGCGTAATGGAAGAAATAAAACCAGAAAAAAAAACAAAAAAAACTGGTAAAAACTGAGAATTCCTTGCTCCTCTTAAACAGCAAAAACCATATACATCATAGCCCAAAAGGAAAAGCCCACACGTGTGCAGAAGGGTCTCTATAGTCGGGTACCACTATAAAAAGACCAACCTTCGCAAAAGGAAAACACGTCCCGCGAAACGTACCAGAAGCTGACGCGTGTCCGTACGCGAGATCCTGCCTGAGTCCCGTCCCGCGCAAGCACGCGCTCCGCCCCCGCGCGAGTACGCGCCTGTACGTCACGCGAGTACGCAATGCTTTAGTCTCGCACGAGTATGTGCTGCCGCGCGCGTATACGCGCTCCGCGCTAGCTTATCCGCGTCCTGCGCGAGTACGCAGCGTAGCTAGCTAGCTCAACCCATCCATCGCGCGTAGCTAGCTAACTCTGGCAAAATCAACTACAAAGCTACATACAAGTGTATGTTCTCGTTTTTTTTATATCAAAACATAGGTACAGTTACGCACAGGAGCGAGTACACTCGCGCAGCACGAGCGATGGCTACAGAGCGGTAAGCGCAGACTAGCGAGTACAGTCGTGTACACGGGCGAGTACAGTCGAGCAGATAAGCGAGTACAACGGCGTATAACACACGAGTACAGTTGAACACACGGGCGAATACAAGTACAGTCACGCACACGAGCAGGTACAGTACACGAGCAGGTAAATACAACACGAAAAATACAACCACAGACGAGCGAGTACAGTACAACAGAAGGAGAAGGCACAAGATACGAGTAAATACAATACAGATGAGCGAGACAAATAAGACAATAGGAAGTACTAGTACAAACGTACAGTACATGCGCACACGAAAGTGAAGCTTCGAGTAAGGAAAAACTGCATCAAATACCGTAAAAACATAAGTACATATCAGTTGAAGCACGAGTACAATTAGGTACACACCACGAGTACAATCACACTAGTATTGGAAGTACGAAAAAAAATATCTCGAAACCTATCGACATGGGATCCAGTTTTGAAGATCTCGACGCGAGGATCTCAAAAGTGAAAACGGTTCGTAATTTGGACTTACGACTCGCAAGATATTTCATTTTAAAAAAGCGAATCTACAAAAATAAAGGGAAAACTAGACCATCCCCTGTCCTTCTCTCTCCTCTCCTATCCCACTTTGCTTCTCCTTGCGACACTTGGTGAGCAAGGAGACCACTTCCCACCAAAATCCTGGCACCACAACGCGCCACGTGTCGCATGCGGAGAGACTTTTGGACCTTCGCGAAGGTCGGCCTTTTTTTAGAGTTTTCGGTCTCTATGGACAGAAAAAAGAAATGGAGGGAAGCCCATATACGTGCAAAACTAGGCACGGGATGGCAGGGAGACAGAAAACGTCCCACAGGACGGAGACAGCTACAAAACAAGGAAAATATCTTAGAGCTAGAAAATCAGAGGAATCGACTGAGATTTAACGGAACTCAGGCGCCTAATTAGATCATGTGATTAAATTTTAGTTACAACTCATCACTAGCACGAATCAAGATGCAAATCAAATGATGGAAGACTTAACTGAGCACGAAGTTAGTTCTCAGCTAGCTGAAAAGTAGCAAATTCCTTATTCTATATATGTGCATCAAACTAAATCGAATGCACATAAAAATATACAAGTTTTACTGTTGAGAGGCCCAGGGCGCCGATCTTGCTGGCGAGGTTCTGGTCGAGCAGGATGTTGGCTGATGGTCCGGTCTGGCGTTGTGGAGAAACGCGACGGTGGTGGCCACCTCCAAGGCGATGCGGATGGGGTCATACCAGAATAAAAGCGGCGCGCCGTTCTAGCGGTCTTGGAGCATGCCGCAGATGTTGTCGTTCTCCATGTACTGGTAGACCACACAGCCATGCTCCGAGCAGGCGCCAAGCAGCAGTAGCAATACAAAGGGCGCGTTTGGTAGCCTGCATGCTCCTTGGCTTGCATCGGCCCAGCAATTTTGGCCCGTTTGGTTGCCTGGGCCGAGTCGCGTTGTTGCATGAACCGGTTCTCAATGTACCCTCGGGCCAGGCCCTGGAGGAACGCCCGGTTCGGCAGTTTCTAGCGGTGCAAGCAAAATTCCAACGCGGCAGTTTCTACCTCGGTGATGTGTGTGGCTCCTTTGACTGTAAGGCCGATCTTACCTATCTCGTTGTTCATTGATGTGGTAGTTCATTGATCTGCTGGTGCTTAAGAATGTTCATGTGGTAGTTTATTGATCTGCTAGTGCTTAAGGATGTCCATGTGGTTGTTCATTGATCTGCTAGTGTTTGTCATGTAGGCGATTATACCTTTGGGCTCCCCTGATCTGTCTGCGCCAACTGTGAATGCTCAGCCATGTCTGATTGCAAGCAAACCAGCCATGGTTTGGAAACCTGAGCTATCAGAGTTTGTGCTAAACCGGTTGGTTCAGCTTGTCCGTAGCGGCGTCTGCTTCAACATGGGATTTAAGGAGCAGCAGATGAAGAAGGTAGCCGCGGATGTTCTTGCATTCGCCGGCGTACATGTCACCACTCTTCAGCTGTACAACCACATCAGAAACTGGAGGATGAAGTGGAGCGTCATCAAGATGAAATCCAATCGCATTCTGGACTGGAGAGAAGATGGTTACTGCTTCTACGGCGGTGATGAAGGAGCGGCGGACGAGTACATCCAGGTACGAAGTCTCATTAAGTTCCTGCATAGATCTGAAAGTATATATATGTCAATGTCGTCCGCACTAACAGTTGTTCCATGTGGATTGCAGTGGTACCCGAAGCACCGTCAGTACGTCGGCACCCCGATCACCAACTACGCTCAGATGAAGACGATTTTCACTCCCCGGTTCGTGTACAAGACGCAGTTGTTCCAGCCTAACTTGTTGGTCAGGGCTATTGACTTCATTGCAGACAATGAAGCAGAGTAAGTCATCTATCGTAAGCTGCAGCCACCGGAGAGGAGGAGCTGGCTTAGGATCTGGCTCCGCAACCAGTTCCTGCTTAGTGCTTCTGCTTCCTTCTCATGATCCGCTAATTTTGGGAGGTGATTTTATATCCCTCCATTAGTTAGGACTTGCTACACCTGATCCACGGTTTGTAATGATGAACTTGTTCGAGGTGGTATATACTAACCCCTCGTGATGAACCTGTGATGCATCACGAAGTAGTTGCTTCGTGAGTGATGCATCGCCCACTAAGTGGTAGTTGTTGTGTATTACCAGCACCTTTTCTGATGAACTGAATCCGATGTGTGCTTGATAAGGGGATCCCAACAGATCGTCATACGGCGTTGCCCGATCTTTCACAGCGAGAACCCAGGTAGATAGATACCTCCAATTACGCGTGAAACGCAACCTGAAGTAGAGAATACATCCAGCAAGCAACGTGATGGAAATCACCACGCCTCAAGACCAAAGCACGACAATCCTTGATGAACACAAGAACCTCCGCAGCAACTATAATAGATAAACGGCGGCGCCGTCCCCAGAGAGATGCTTCACCAAGCACACACGCGATAGCGTCTAGAATTAACTCAAACTAGTTCTAACCCTAATCCTAGCCGCACCCACCCTTATATGAGGGGGTGGCAGGCCAGCCCCTAGTGGGCCTCTCTACCTTGATTTGGATAGGCCCAAACCAAACCGACTCAACTCAATAAAATCTCTAATTGGCCCAGATATGACCATAGATATAAAATACATAAAATAAGATAACTAGCTAGGTGGAGTCCTGAAATTGGGCTTCACCTCGGCCTTCATGCCCGTATCAGTGCTGTTATTCAGTACTGGGTAACCTCACCACTCTAAGTAAAGGGGTTACTACAACACTGAGCTATCTGCAACCAAACAGGATGTGGACTGCACGAGCAAGGGAGAAAGTACTGTCAACGGGCAACCAAACGATGAGACATGGGTTCTTTCTCCGACGCGCAAAACGCCTCAAAGGCTACCAAACGACCCGGCAAAAGTTACTCATGACCCGTTCACGACCGCGCATGGGCTCCCATCTTGCTGACGCAGTCATGTAGGAAATCGTTCCAGGCAACCAAACGTTTGACAATTGTTTGCGTGGGTGAACAGCTCGGAACGATCACCGGCTTTTCTCACACGGATCTGGTGAAGGAATTCACTGCGGCCAGGTAGAGCTGCGTGCTGGCCGATGGCCCCACCGTGCAGGCGAACGTGGATAGGCTGGCCCCATGTTCAGTGTCCCGGGGCAGTTAAACGTGTCGGTGCCCTTTCCTTTCTTCCCCACCCCAAAACGCTGCACTGCTAATTACGGACATTATCACCCTCAACACCATCTCCCTCTCACCATACACCGCCACACGATCCCTCACTGACATGTAGGACCATTTAAAATACGGCCCCACTGGTCAGTTGGGGTGGCTGGGTTGCGGCACAAGTTGTTGAGCTCCGGCCGCAGAAGGTGGCAGAGTGGTCAGCTTTAATACGAGCCCCACCTCACTTCCCAAGGTCTCCTTGCTGTCCCGACGCTCGACTCTCGAGCTCAGCGAGAGAAGAGAATCATCCCCAAAGCTAAAAGAAAACAAAACAGAAGGGAGCAAGAAGGCGGCGTGCAGGTGCGGAGACCAACCAGCGCCGTCCGCCGCGCCGCGCGCCGGGGAATGCGGCGGGGAGGACGGCCGCTGTGACCGTGCCTAGCTAGCTGCCGAGATCGGTGTGGGGCGTGTACATTCGAGAGAATGGGGGTGTGGAAGGAGGGCGCCGGGTGGTGCTTCTGCTCGGGCGGGGGCGGGGGCCGCTCGGAGCGGGTCAAGGCCGCCATCTTCTCCGCCAAGGCCGCCGCGCTCGCCGCCGTCTGCGCCCACGGCGGCACGGGCCTCCTCATCCACCGCAACCTGCTGCTCACCACGCACGGCAACCTGCCCTCCGCCGCCGCCGCCGAGGACGCCGACGCGCTACTCGGCCACGCGCGCGTCCCCGCCCGCCTCGTGCCCCACAGGTCTGCGCGCCTTCTTCTTCCACCTCCTGATCCTACTCTTACCAGCCGCCGCATCTCTGAACTAAATCTCTGCATTTTAATTTTATTTTTGCCCTGCGCCTGCGTCTCCTGTGTGTGGATTTAGTTCTTTGCTCCTGGTGATTATTGCAGAGTGATTAGGCTAAGATCCGCCGCCCGCGTCGGCAGGCGAGACCCACACAGCCCGATTTGTCGGTGGTGGTGTGGGAGCTGTTGCTGACGGTGATGATTACCCATAATGCGCCTTATCAGGAGATGATGAGAATCGCTAGCCAAGCTCACCTCGCCTCTAGTGTAGTGCGATTTCTGTTAGTAGTTGGGACTATGTGCTGTCTTGCTTACAATCATGGTGATCACGAGCCACTTAGTGCAGCTGGAAAGCACTATTATTAGCAGCATTGTGCTCTTCAGCAAGCACTGGGGAAAAGTTACATTGGTACTATTTGGCATAGATCTTTGCTTGTCCTTGAGTGGGTGGATTCATCGAAGCAAGGACATATAGAGAACACAACAAATGTCATCTCAGGTGGTTGTAAGAGTTTGGTTAAAATGGGTTTCTTCTCTTCTCTTGGAAAAAAAGTTTCTTCTTTAGGGACATGACATCCAACAAAAGATGTGTCACAGCCAGGCAATAAGTGGCTCATGATAAAAAGCAGCAAGTTTGGGGTCATGAAAAGTTCAATGTGTTGTTTAAAAATACAATTAGGCCAGTTCAGGACATATGAACTTTGCTGCTGAGTAAAAAGAAAACGTTTTCCAGACAAAACTTCATCATTGGTATTTAAAGTGTGCACCTTCTGTTTTATTTTGCTGTTTCTAACTCTGGATTTCTAACTCTATGCCTACTTAATATTCCTTTTAAAAATGTTGATGTGTGCAGATTCTTCATTACCAGCTCGATTCTTGACCTCACAATAGTCGGCGTTGATTCTGCCGAGAATGAGTCCACTTTGCAAGCTCAGCAGCCTCACTATTTGAAAACATGCTGCAAACCAAGCCTGGATCATGGGAGTGTTGTTTACCTGCTGGGGCACACAGGTAAAAAAGAACTGGTGATCGGCGACGGAAAGGTAGTGATCGGCACAGACAACCTCATAAAGCTCTCGACGGATGGGGTGACATGGTGCCCTGGCTCTGCCGGTTTCGACGCCCAAGGGAACCTAGCTTTCATGATCTGTGATCCAATGAAGCTGGCCTCCTCCCCGACCGCAAGGTCTTCTTCAGCATCCTCATCGTCGTCACATTCATCCAAGAAGGATCAGCCAATGCAATTCGGGATTCCCATATCTGTCGTCTGCGATTGGTTGTACCAGCATTGGCAGGGCAGCTTGGATGAGGTTACCAAGCCAAAGTTGCCTCTTGTTAGACTGATGTCCAGCAGGAGCGATCACTCGACCAGCTCCTTTACTCGCCGCAATGTGTTCAAGCCTGCAGATGATGAGAATGATGATGCGTCGGTTACTTCGAAAGTGACTTCCAAGCCTAAATATCAGCAGGGGTCAGGCAGCTCAGCCAATGCAAAAATCTCACATGATGCCAATCCTCTTGTTGATCTCCGTAGAAACAGCGAGCAAGGGATTTCAACTCCAGAAATATATGAATCGCCGAGGGGTAGTTCTTGTCAGGGCCAGCAGGGTCCTGCCCCAATTCAACTCTTGGACATCAACTTCCCACCAAGGGTTCCCAAGACTATCTTTCTACCACTGCCCCTGAAGCAAATGCTTTCTGATGAGAACAATGTGGAGACGTCCAAACCTAGGAATCCATCTAGAGAGAACTGCTTTCCATCAGGGCTGATATGGCACCGTAATGGCGAGGCAGATTCGAGGGATCCTCCAGTTGCTCATCTTGAGGAGGATTGTAGCAGTGAGGGGCAGTCAAGCTCGTCACCTGCTGAACGAATGGAGTACAGAAATCATCGAGACCAGTATAGCAGCGAGGAGGAAACAATGTACTCAGCCGAAACCATGGAGAGCAGGAACATTCCGAGCCCCAGGGAGAAGCACGTCGGGAGGAGCCAGAGCTGTGTCAACTATAGCCGGTGGAACTCTCCAAGGAAACCGTCGGTGCAAAACGGGACCTTAAGGAAGCAACACACACTGATCCCTGTTCGGAAGACGCACTCGCAGAGCACGTCTCTACCACAGAGGAGTCATGACTATTTGAGCCCGACGGTCTCCTCGGCTATGAAGAAGAGGAACTCCATGGAGCAGCAACAGCCTCCAAAGCCCCGTCGGATCATCGTCAATTCTTCTCCAAAATGGATGTTTTGATGTTTTTCTCCTTTTAGTTTTCCAAAAGCCCTGTTGATACAGCTGGAGATCTGCAGTTCCCTTGTTTTCTCCTAAGGCATTTCAATAGGTGGATGATCTTTTTTGCTTTTCTTTCTCTCTAGAATGGTGTGCGGCAGTGCGTGTGCAGAATATGACTTGGACAAATAAACGGTTACAAGGAGGAAAAGTTCGACATAAAAGGTTACTGGATATGAATTGCTATATCTAGCAAGTAGCTTGACTTTTTGAGTGAGAAAATCTAGCTTGACTCTTGATTGTACTTTGTCCAATATTAGTTTTTTGTTTCTCTAGAAAATGAACTTAGGCCAAGATATGCTTCCTCTACTATGTTACTACTTCCCATGTGGTTGATGCCTACTAGTACCATTTTGTTTGCTTCTACCTAAAACTACATCAAGGCATTCTGCAAGTGTCAAAACCACATATTGTTACTGAGGCTTAAGATTATGCATTCTGCAAGTGTTTTCCCGGTGCGACATTATGGCAATGTGACTTGCCGAATTTCTCAAACAACTGTGTTGGTGTTGTGATAATACATGTGTTCGTGTGTAAAAGCAGAGTTGTCTTTGGTAGAAATTTCCCTTATGTATATTTGATAGTCTACGTATGAACCACCCTAGTACCCATAGCATTTCAGTAATTTCGTTCACAGATCCAGGCTCAGAAATGCCTGGCTGAAAGAAGCTTTGGGGCTTATCACACACCACTGGCTGGCGGCGCTTCTCGCTTCCAGTTCTGACTTCACGGGAGGCTACAGCTCCCCTATGCTCTGTTCATGACAGGCATTGCCTACTCTTCCAGAACTACCAAACCCAAACGAACCCCTTCATTTTTATAAGCTTGTGTTAACGGGACCAGAATCTTAGCAATGACGGCTCACACATGGAAACAAGGGATCGAAGTCAAACTTGACCGATGATGAATCCCACTAAGCATATGTATTAGCACTGCCATTAGTGTTTTCTTCATGGATAATGATTTAGTGATTCCTTCCTCCACATGGAGAGGTCGCTGTGCTGCCACTCTGTCCCACGGGGAACAGCGGCATAATAGCATTGCTCAATAATTTTGCAGGAGCGGTCATCATCTACCTACTTATATTTGTGGGTGTCAGATGGGATGGAATTCTCCACGTTCATTTCTGAATGATGTACCCCAGCACAGCCGTATATTCAGTTATCGTTTCACACACAAGATAGCTATACAGGTATACTGACCAAAGGCACACTTTCGTCACCGTCAACTTAGGATGAAGTGATGGATCACTGACCATAACTTGCTAAAAAAATCGATAAAAGTTCGACTTGTTAATGATTTTGCACTTTATTCTATTTCCAACCAAGGAAAAGGATGGATTCAATCTGGATTGAGACATAAGCAAGAGGAAAAGGGGAAATTCAAGCTGAGATCTAAGACAAACTCACTTGTTCCCCTCTAAGAAAAATCCCTTTTGCGTCCTACTTTTCCAGTATTATCACTCAGAAGTCACTTCACAATCATGATCATTCTCTTTAGACCGAGACTTGCATGCAGGAGACGCAACAAGGAGAGTGATGGCCTGATGATGGATGTTAATAACATGCAAGTTGATGCACTTCTACTCGATAGTCATAGATGGGGGAGAAAAGCTGGCACTGGAGCATTGGCACATGATCTACGTTTGGTACCACCTATGAACAGCACAACCAGTAAAGTAGGTTATTGGCATGTTCCTAACCCTAGTATTTGTTGCACAAACCAAATGCCCCATCAAATGCTGTAAACCAACACAAAAATTGTGAAAAGGTGCAAACTCGTGTGTTGAAAAACTTTTTAACAACATATAGAAAGTGCTTGCCTGGGGAATTATTATTACAACACAGCTTAATTCCTGAAACAGATATCAACCAAGGACGATACATTTGACGCAACTTGTGATGGAGTAACTACAATTAAACAGCAGAATTTGCCCAGTTCTCCTGGGAACAAGGACTGCCATAAACAAGTAAACCGAATAATGTAGAGCATATGATTGATGATAAATAATCATTGTTTGTTGTCAAGAAAATATTCAATCATTCCATGAAAACCAGTGCATGTGCATTGCTCTTTAGCAGCCTACCATATTCTAGTTATTTGGTTAAAAAAAACAATGGACCGCAGATAAAAGAAATAAAGTTAAAAGAGCAGTCAATAGGTCAATTTGTAAATTGGCAGCAAAATATAAAAAAAAATGAACCTTGGTTCCAGTAACAAACATACAAGAGCATGTGGCATGAATGATGATTTGTTAAAACAAAACCTGAAGCAAGAGAGCTTGTAAATGTGGAATAGCAGCAAACCGAGGATCATCAGATACGAAACCACAGTATACAAATTGAAAACATAAAGAATGCAACCCTCTCAGGCAGTTCAGTTTTACTAAATCAGTGAAAATGTCATGGTCTCCGGAGCAGAGCAGAGCATTCTACTACTGAGGTAGATACATATTGCATACTAGCACTCTTTACTCACACACGCACATAAACAATTCTGTTGGAGTAAGAGCAAGCACATGCAAATGAATGTAGGAGCTGCCAACTCTCCAAGACTTATTTTGATAACCAACAAATGTAGAGAGCGTTAGAGTAACTTATCCAGTCAATCTAACAACACTGGAAATTACCTGAATTTGACAGGCTTATGCATTCCAGGACAAGGATCTGAGACGCTAACACGGACTGAATCTCTGCACTAAAAGAACTGATCTATGTGTAAAAGCATACTAGTCACATATCCATGAGAAAAAGAACACTGCAATGTTGCCACAACACAACCCTAGAACCGCCAACATCCGAATTGACCCCATCTCTAGTATTAACCAATTCAACCGTAGCAACAACTACTACACAATTATACTATAAATAACGAATCCGTAGCAAAATATAGCTAGAAACAATAACAAATAATAGCAGCAGCTTAACCAGGCGCCGGGGCGGGGGAATAATATGTCCTTTTTGCGACCCCCGCCCCCTCACGCTGCATCATCAGAGGTTGCATCCGAAGCAGCTGCAGGACTTTGGCGTGAATGAGCAGAACCCAAAGGGGCGGTTGGGGATGTTGCAGTTGATGGCGTAGCAGCACGGGGCGAGGACGCAGACGCCCCTGGGCCCGCCGCAGCAGGTGCAGGGCGCGCAGAGCTGGAAGCGGCCCAGCCGCCGCCGCGTCTCGTTGAGGACCACGCCGCTGTAGCCGGAGCCGGCCGGCGTGGCCATCGGCACCATCTCCACCGCCTGCTGCGGCGGCTCCGCGTCCGGGACCTGCGCGCGCGCAATGGCTGTCAGTCAGGGTTCGTGGCCCAAGATTCGCGGAATTGGGCGGGGGAAGAAGAGGAAGGAGGAGGTTGGTTACCTGTGACTGGGGCTGGGAGTGGGAGCAGGTTGAGGTGGCGGCGAGGGAGAGGAAGAGGAGCAGGAGGAAGAGCAGGGTGGGCATGGCGGCGGGCATCCTCGCTCGCTCGCCGGTGGAGCGGGGATTTGGACTGGGCAGTGGGTGGAGAGGACTGAACTGAGGAGGTGGGGAAGTGGCAGTGAGGGAAAAGCGAGCGAGGGTCTGTCTCGGGGGGAGAGAGAAGGTGGCTTGGGTTGCGAGATCTCGTAGAAAAGGCTCGCCGCATGTCGTCACGTCCGGCGTCACTCACCGGCGTGGTCTGGCTGGGCTTATTACCAAAGTGGGCCTGGCCGCATGGGGATAGTAGAAAAAAAATGTAATACTCGCACATGATCTGCTCGTCCGGAAATCTCCCACTATCAACTTTCGTGCGTGATGTCCTACGATCCGGGATCCTCCTATGGATGATCCTAGGACTACCTAGATTCCGATCTGTGATCCTACGCGATTGCAGATGAAATCATGCGATGATGGCGAGTACAGATTCTTAGGTTTTGTTCTTCCTTGGACGCACCACTTTGCACTCGATTTCACATGGTAAATTGCTGCATTTAGAAGGGGTAGACACAGGCGCCGGAGTAGGTAGGTTAGGTAGGTTTAGCGGCAGCTTGCCGTTAGTGGGCTGGTTGCCCCGTAGTGGAAGCGACAGGCGAGATCTGGTCGCCTGGATCTCACCTGCTTTAGGGTTGATCTGCTTTCTTCTCCTTCTCCGGTGGTCGGAGGGGAGAGGGGAGCAGGAGACCAACGCTTCCTTCAATAAAGCAACGACGGACTTCTTCCTGATGCAGCGCAGAAGCGGCGGGCGCCGCATTCTCCTGGCCGGCCTTGGAGGCGAGGGGGAAAGGATGCGCCTGCCGGGGATCAACGACGTCAACGAGCTCCTGGCTGGCCGTGGAGGCGAGGAGGAGCACAGCCACGTCGTCACCATCCTCTCTGCATCTTGGAGGGTGTATCTCTGTTGCTTCTGGTATGGAGGTAGCACATCGGTGTTGTTCCTCTCGGCCGGCCATGGAGGCGAGGGCGAGGACAGCAAGGATGTTGCTGCTCTCCCGTGCTCGAAGCGGCGCCACAAGTGTGTGACCAAGAGGTGCTATGGAGGCATGGAGTTGCGTCCTCTTCGTCGACGCTGTTGCTGACGCGGTTTTCTTCCAGGGAAGCTCACCAACGGGGGACATATGACGGCGTCACCGCCCCGCCCCTGCTTCTTATGGCCGATTGGCGGCCTTTCTCCTGGAGAACTGACTTCCCAAGGACCAAGATGTCCAAGGGGAAGAGCCACCGCTTCCGCCACAACGCTGGGCCGACTGGTTTGTCCCCGGCGCCGGTGTTCGTTCGGCGGAGCAACTCGACGGTGACTTCCATTTGCGGTGCAGAGCGTCAAGGAACTGATCGCTTTTCCCAATCTTTTTACGAGGTCGTCTCTGTAATATTTCAATCCTTATCCAGAAATCCCCTGAAATGTAGGGGCCTTTCTGCAATTTGTATCCACCGCCTGGTTAATACTAGCAGCTTCTAGGGTCTTTGGACCCTGCCCCTGTTCAAATTTTTTTTTGCTGCATTTACACATCTCTTGGAAATGTGTTCATATGGCTAACGAGCTTCAATTTTTTTTCCAACAAAGCTTTTGCGTCGAGTTCATAACAATACATGTGTTAGAGCATCTCCAACCGCCCCACCACCAAACGGCTTTGGGGGTGCCAACGGTTTTTTTTTTCTCCCAGCCATTTGCCCCAAAGTTCTTTTTCCATCGGTGAAGATGTTTTCCTCATCCGATGACGCTCCCACCCCGATCCCAACCCACAGGGGGCAAGCGGGGGCGTCAACAGGGGTTCAAAACATCATGGGGCAGCATTGTCAGCGAGACAACCCCGAAAAAAACCCCACTAGGCCTTTTTCATCTCACCCAACCAGATTGTCGCCGCCTCTCGCAGCCTACGTCGTTGCCACCACCCAAGAAGCTAGTGCCGCCGAGCAAAGAAGTCCACCTCCCCCTTCTACCCGGCCACCACACACAGATCCGACGTTCGGAAGCACCTACCAGCGGCTCCGGGTTTCAACCACGCCGTCCTGCCAGCGAGGTGTTCGGGGCATTATCTAGATAGATACAGACGACGAGGAGATGACCGCTTTCATCGAGGAAGAGGTCGAGGCTGCTGCTGTCGCAGACTACGCCCACGATGAGCATGCGCAGATCCTCGCTTCTCTCCTGCCAATGTACGACCGGGATGCGAAGCCTCAGCGTGGAGGTTGCAAGGAGCGTAGTTTTATGTGTTTCAAAACTTATTTGAACTATTTATAATTTTGTTTTGCTTGTTAAAACTATGACCCCCCCCAAAATTAAACACCCTTTGAGCTTTAAGCTTTTATAAATAAAGCCGCAACGGCCGAACCGATACAAGGTGGAGAGGAGAACCTCTCACAAAGCAGATCAAAGAAAAACAAAAAAAACACAGAGACCCCAAAGTTGCACGAGACCGAGTCAAAACGGGGTTCCACAACGACGCCCCCAAGAGGGAAAACGACGCATTGCGCCGCCGCCGTCGAGACCACGAGGTCAAGGGTTTTCACCCGGAGCCGTACCGCGGGGCGGATACCCACAACGACGCCCCCAAGAGGGTTGCGATACCCGCAGGCACCACCGTCGTTGGCGCCGAGGCGCTGAGCTTTCGCCCGGAAGCATCCACACACCACGCCCGCTAACTCAGCCGCTCGCAGTCCCTAAGTTGGGCATCCCAAACACGATCTGGGGGTTGCCGAGGCCGAAGCGCCGCCAACACCAGGATCCCCCACCGGCCGCTCCACGCCATCCTCATGACCGAAGAGATAGACCACCACCGCCGCCGCGTTGCCCGCCGAAGAGCCAACCGCGCAGTCCACCTTCCAGGGCCGTCGCCCCTGCATTCCCACGAACTTGAGCCCATGGATTAACCAGCACACCGCAACTCGAATTGGGCAGGGTAGGAAGGCACCATTGACAGCAGCCATCAAAGCACACGGCAGCCCAAGGGAGGGGATCCACCCTCCGACACCCGAGGTGCCCACCGTCCGGACGCAGTAGCATGGTCAATGTGGTCTAAATCAGGCCCGGCCGCCTGCCAGGCCTCGATCACGCCCATTAGCCATGCCACCACACTGCTACGCCTAGGTCACCGTCGCCATCCACCTGCAGCACCGGGCCGGACCAACCCTTGCCACCATCGAACCGCCACGTGCTAGCCAGACACCATGAGCGGCATCGCCGCAACCTCACTCCTCGCAAAACGGCCTTGGCCGAGACCGCGCACCGCCGCCAAGAAGCACCCTCGCCACGACGCCCGGGGACAGAGCCGCACCATTGTCGACGCCGCCATGCCGCCGGTCAAGTCGGACACTTTGTCGGCATCGAAGAACTCGCCGCCGAGCTCGAGCAAGAACCTCACCTCGGCCCTCCCGGACAGAAGATGGACCGCGCAGCCGTACTGCCGAGGACCGCCGGATCTGGGCCCACCTGGCCCAGGTCTGGCACTGCCGGCGCCTGGCCACCTGCACGGCCCTCCTGGCCCTGGACGCGACCCGCCTGGCCCAAACCCTGGCCGCCGCCGCCAGCAGCCTCCTCCACCGTCGCCCTCCGCCGCCGCCCTCGGCCATACTCTGCGCCAGCCCGCATCTCCGCCGAGAACAGCCGCCGCCAAGCCTCGCCGTCGCCGCCGGACCAAGCTCCACAAGCCCCTAGGAGCACCGCCGCCGACCGCGCCTGCCTCGCGTAGGGCCCCTGCGAGCGGGTAAAGAAGGTCCCGCCGCCGCCACCACCGCGCGGGCTTTGCCCGGCGGCCCTCGCCGGCGGCGCCGGAGGAGGAGGGAGGGGAGAGGTCGAGGCGCGCGCGTGCTAGGGTTCGCCCCTGGCGTCGCCCGCGGGAGCGACGCGCTGGAGCGGTGCCAGATTCGCCAAACACCCAATGGAGGAAACAGCTAGATTCGCCAAACACCCAATGGAGGAAACAGCTGGAGATGCTCTTAACCCTGACAATATTCTGTTATGTTGGATGAATCCGGTTGTTACAAGGGGATCTTGCGATGATTCAGGCCGGCTGACACTGCCAGGCCAAGACCGCAAAAATCGCAGATCAAAATCTGCAAATCTTGACAGAAAACACGAGTCGCCATCGAGAGGAACCTTGTTTGTACCGTGGATTTGGGTTAAGCATTTATGCTCCCCACCTCGCAACGAGAAACGCGGTTGGACCAGGTTCCGCACCTTATCATGATGACCGCATTAACGCTGGTTGTTGGACGGAGCCTGGTTACCTCACAAAACTTTCTCTGTGCGAGATCATGATGGCGACGCAGCAACCGAATGTAGGTGCCAGTTTTCTGCATCCTTCCAACATTTACCTCCACCATGTGGCCGAGGTCTTTGTGCGTGGACGAAGGGGCAATGTCCTTCGCAGCTAATCTCACAACAGAATGAAAACCACACCAGGACATCTACTAAACGCAGATCTTCTACTAAATGTAAACCACATCAGTAATACTACTAGTTAATGCATTGATGCAACAGGGTTTGCAGGAGAGAAAATCACCTGTGCTTCCTCCACATCAATTTCCTAACAGTACCACCACCTCCTACTCTTACGAACCTTTGATTGATACCCCAAAGTAGTAGATCAATACCAATGCTAAGCCTGAAAACTGGGTTATCTGCATTCAATTATTTCGGTTGCAATTGGCCTCTCCAATGATTCTGAATCGACAAAAAAAAAGAGAACTGTACATCTCTGGCAGCAACTCAATTTACAGAACTTGATTCCGGGGAGTTAGGGGAGGAAACATTTCGCAGCGCCTCAGGCGGGGCGGCGATGCATTTTATACATCAAGGCAGGCAGCGGGTCAAATGCCAAGGGACCCCGCCCTAGGATGGGTACGAGGCAGATCCAGAGGGGGACTCCAGGAGGCGCCGGGCCGTAGGCGCGTTAGGTGAAGCGGAGGCGGAGTAGCCATACGCGTAGACGCCCACTGGAGTAGCCATCGGGTGGTCAAACTTGCAGTTTACGCCGAACTTGCAGATGCCATAACGAGAATAGAATTTGCAGAGCTCTTCCCCCTGAAAAACACAAAATAGAATCATCATGATCCAACAGGTGTACTAGGGAACAGAAAAGATAATGCAGTAACTGCAATAATAATATCAGCTAAGCATAATAGGCCTTTTCTTAGTAACAGGCCTCAGGCATTCCAATTTGAGAAGAACTAGCAGATCTCAAATTAAGCCATATTCATTGAACACCTAAATAGGTACAGTATGCTAGCAAAGGTACTTTATTGCTTCCCTGTCAGATTGGCATTTTATAACAATGTGGTACACTGGAATCGACAGTACCCTTTGTGTACCTACCACAGTAGATTTACCGGCTGTGACTTCAACATGAATTTGACGATTAAACAAGGTGTAACCAAATACAGGTACGGTTTAACAAATAGGCTTTGAATCTACAGGATTTAGCTTTAGCAAAGACAAGATATTTGTTGCTTTGGGAATTGGTCATCGATATCAGGAACTTTATCATTACATTTCAGAACCAATCATGTAGCCGAACAATATATGAAACATTAACGCAATCTATAATCGCAAACATTAGCGCAAATCAGCTACTTAAGCCTCTCCCATAGACGGATGATAGGTGGTAAAGAGCTCAGAAAATGGACAGGCAAAACTATAAATCATATGGAATAAAACTATCATGGAGAATGAAATAAGGGTCAATGAAAACATCAGTAGAAGGTTTCCATATACTTACTGGGCGTAGTGGAAGACCCATTGGGCTCAACACACAGTCTGGGGAAGGTTGTGATCGCACCCGGGGATGATGGAACTTGCAAACTGCACCAAACTTACAATCTCCAGTCTTTATGTAGTATATGCATTCTGGTTGATCAGGTCTCTCAGGAAATACATTCTCTCTCTGAAGTGCATACTGAGCTACAGGAAACGAGCTGGATCTGTAGGGTGAGAGCATTCCCTGATTGCCAGCACTACCTTCACCTTGTCGAGAAGTTCCATAGTATTGTTGAGCTCCTGGAGACTGAAGTCGACTCTCGGAAGATGAAACAGGTAGTATTTGTCCCTTGAAAGGTAAACAAAATAAGAAATATCAACCCTAAATAGAATCAAACACAATTGATGTATTTAAGAGCGTGTTTCATGTCACAGTTTTTGAAACATATTAGAGATTAATAAAGCCAAACAAAAATATTATAGACAAAAGCTGCTTATCAGAGCTTTCCACGATGCATATAGAACAGACTCATTTGCAACTGAACTTAAATCATTAACTCCTACTTGATGATTTGTATCTAGAAAACATCGTGGCAATACAAATTCAAATGGAAACATAATGCAACTATAGTCCGGCTATATAATCAGAGCCATGGCACAAAACAATGGAATTCCAGGGTAAGACTTGCAGAGATCCAAATAATGGGAAAAGGCAAGTTAAAAGTTAAGACTGGCATATTCCGTACTTTTTTACCCTGTTGGTATAGGAAATCAAAGCCGAAACAAGATAAATACACTAAACATATCACGGCTAAGTGAAAACTCATTATGCTGCCTCTGACTATGAGATGAGATGATCTTACAGGATATGAATTCCAGCTTGGTACTTGAACAAGACCTTGTGGTACAATCATCGGTGCATAATTTGAAGCACCTTGCCATCTAGGGCTTGGAACGAAAGAACCTCTTGGATAAGCCCAGCTGGCCATAGTAGTTCCAGTATAGGAATGTGGACCAGTGCTTGCAGAGGTATGTACAGAAGGATAAATAGGGGAACCACGCGAGGAAGGCACCGCATTGAAAAGTTCTGGGTGGTTAAATTTACATGTATTCCCGTATTTACACTGTCCCGTTTTTAAGTAGTATGCACACTCCCTTTCATTCTACAACAGTAAATAAATCTCAGTCAGCCCAACAAACAGAAAAAATAAACAAATGGATGGACAGAATAATACTATTCAGCTAACAGTAAATTACTAACCGGTCGAAGTGGGTATCCTAATGAGTTTAGCTGTGCCATTCCCTGGATCCCAGCCTTTTCTCTGGGATGATGGAATTTACATGTAGGCCCAAACTTGCATGTTCCAGTCTTCAGATAGTACTGAACAAAAAACGTTGAGAAAAATTCCATCAGTTCAACATTGTCCAGCATGGCATAAAAATGATAGAACTATACCGCTCCTACATTGCAAGATGTAGACTCTAGAAAAAAAAAGTCATTTTTACAGGAACTCCAAGATTGTGATTATCATTCTGGCAAAAAATGAAGTTAATCACCTAGCGACTATTTGCTTGCCGTACGAGTACACTTCTAAAAATGTTGGTAACCGTTATCTGGTTTGGTTTTAAAATGATAATCAGTTTGTGCAGACAAGCACCGAAGAAAAAACCTCAGTATTTTTCTCAGTGTTCATATGAACTGCAATTTTTTTCTCAACATATAATCATATATGGAAGCAGCATTAACCACATTTAAGAGCCCCTTTTCTGCACACATCCCCCAAAAGCATATGTTAACCAGGTAAGTAATTGCCCTAAAATATCGCATAAGCAGAAAACAAGCCACATGTTTTTCACAACATATAATCATATATGGAAGCGAGCATGAACCAAATTTAAGAGCCCCTTTTCTGCACACATCCCCCAAAGCATATGTTAACCAGGTAAGCAATTGCAAATATCACATAAGCAGAAAACTAGCCACATGTAACATTGCTAACTATTGTTAACCAGCACAACATTGGCTGGATCCAAGTAAAATCTATGATAAACAATAGTACTGAAAAAACAAGCAGTTCGTAATCATAAGTACCTGACATTCAGGTTGTCCCACCCTCTCAGGATATTCTCCTTTGATTCTAGCAGAGGCAATAGCCTAACATTAAGAAGATCAGTTGAGAAGAAAAATATGAGATGAAGTAAAGAAACAGCAATTAGTAAGTACAGAAATGATTGTACAGAAAGTTGGAAGTTAGTACTGTAATGCCTCACTAACAGAAATGACATGCAGCCAGCTGGTGGCAATTATGAATTATCCAAAAGTGACATATTAGGAACAGTTATCCAACGAAAAGTGGCTTCTGTCTATTATAAACACATGAGTAGCATATATTACCTCCTTTCCAAAATATAAGCCATTTTTAGAAAGCTAGTTTAACTTTCTAAAAAAGGCTTATATTTTGGAACGAAGCTAGTAGCAAACTATCCAACGCAAAAGGAAAAGTTCATGGATTAATAGCCGGCAATGACACTTACCAAGCTAAAAACGTTTTACCAACATGCTGGTGCTAACATCTGTGTCCCCTCCGAATGAGACAGTAAACATAAATATCTATAGGTGGTCATACAAAATCATGGCACAGAGCATTTCGTACACCGACTATCGCATGCTCGAAATTATGCATTTGATATGGTGCAATGGAACAAATCCACACATGATATTTCTAGTCCAATTGCATACTCACTTTAACAGTGCTGATTATGTACACGAGGAAACGCCGTATAGGAAAATGTGGAAAACATGCTGATGATTGCGAATGCGTGAAGCAGAGCAGTATAACAGCTGAGAGAGAGGGAGAGGTGGTTGCTCACCATATTCCTATCAGGAGGGTGATTGAACCTGCAGCTCAAGCCGAACCTACACAATCCAGTCCTGAGGTAGTAAGTGCAGTCGGGTTCCCCCGGCCGCTCAGGATATGGCCCCTGTTGCATGGTGGCGCCGCTGCTCATGGCCATCTGGTGCCACATCCCCTCTGCAGCAAACGTTGGACACTCTGTTAGTTAGAACATAATAACCAGAAAGCACTACAAGCTAACAAAAATCGAGATGGAATTTGTGCAAAATTTTAATTGGCGACCGGTTTGGGTCGTAAAACTATCCACATTCTACAGGAATCCGCATATAGAACGTGAAATCAAGAGCGCCACAGTGTGGCATGATCGAGCGCCCGCAAAAACCCCAATTCCGCGTCCACACGGAGACACACAAAAGGGAAACGATAGCTTTTAGTATAATAATAGTATCCATATAGGGATTGATGAGAATCCATCGCAGTATACTGCGAGAAGAGCCGCTGATTATTATGCAATAATAATAAATCGCGAGGAAAAAGAAAAGGTAAAACGAAGCGTCGGCGGGCGCATAACCTACGGGGGGCGGAATTGAGCCAGCGGCCGATAACCGAAATTCCCCAAAATCGGTCGGACGCAGGCGCGAGGAGACAGGGAGGCGCGGAAACCCTAACCTTGATAGAGTGCATCGGGGTCGGGCGAGGGCGTGCCGGTGTCGGCGGTGGCGGTGGCGGGGGGCGGGGGAGGGGGAGCGGGGGGCGAGGGCGCGGCGGCGGAGGCCGTGACGGTCACCACCGCGGGAGCGGGGGCTGCCCTTCCGGCTTCGTCCATGGGCAGCGAGCGGCTGCGCGGGCCATCACACGATCGCGGCGGCGGGGGCGGGGGCGGCCATTGATTGGGAGCTCCGGCGAGTGATCGGTGCGGTGTGGAGGGCGGCCTGCCTGCCTGCCGCTCGTATTTATTTCCTCTCCCTTTCTCTCGCTCTCTTTTTCCGGTGCGCGCGCGGCCCTGCTACGTGCACCCAAACCCGTTTGCGGTCCTAACACGCGCCCTTCACGCGTAGCATCGGCTCAAAGTGCTAGGTTTTTTTTTTACCTTACCAAAATGTCTTCTTGTTTGACTTTAAATATTTGATCATGGCAAGGACATGGGAGATCAAACCGGGGATTTTTATTTTTGCTTGCTAATATTGTTTGTGGACATGTTGGACCTCCAGGGTTATCTTTGTAATTGTGTGTTTTACTTTGTTGGGGTTTTTTTAGATCACTTTGTTAGTTATCTTTGCTCCCCCTTCAACGTCACCGCAGCCATGTCCGGTGAACGAAGTTTAACAACAAGAGCGACCATGTCAATGTTCACAACTGGGTTTGCCTTTTTGTCGCCTTTTACCTATGTAGAATGGCAACAACGGTGAAGAGTGGTTAAGGCGAGGGACGGGACATTTTTCTGTGGGCGGAGAAACTGAGATGGGTAGCCTTGAAAAAGAAGAGAACATGGACAGCGGCACGCATTGGCATGGATCGCGAGGCGATAAATGACAAAAGGCGAAAAATGCCAAGCGCCGAAAGGAGCAATGACGTGAGAAGCGAGGAGGCCGGTGATAGAAAGTGTCGGAAGGAGCACTGACGTAAGAAGAGATGTGACAGATGGTACATGGCATAAAATTTAAGCGCCAAAAGGAGCATTGACGTGAGAAGCGAGGAGGCCGATGATAGAAGGCACCGAAAGGAGGACCGACGCAAAAAGAGATGCAACAAAGGATAGAAGGCACCGGAAATGAGCACTCCCACAAGAAAGAGATGCGACAAAGGATAGAAGGCCTAAAGTTTAATCACCGAAAGGAGCACTTACGTAAGAACAGATGTGCCAGATGATATATGGTGTATAATTTAAGCGTCGAAAGGAGCATTGACGTGAGAAGCGAGGAGATCGATGATAGAAGGCTCCGAAAGAAGGACCGACGCAAGAAAGAGATGCGACAAATGATAGAAGTCGTAAAGCTTAATCGGTGAAAGGAGCATTGACGTAAGAAGATATGTTCTAGATGGTATATGGCTTACAATTTAAGCGCCGAAAGGAGCATTGACATGAGAAGCGAGGCGGCCGATGATAGAAGGCGCCGAAAGGAGCACCGACGCAAGAAGAGACGCGACAAATGATAGAAGGCACCGGAAATGAGCATTGGCATAAGAAAGAGATGCGACAAATGATAGAAGACGTAAAGATTGATTGTCGAAAGGAGCAATGACGTAAGAAGAGATGAGGCGGATGGCATATGGCATACAATTTAAGCGTTGAAAGGAGCATTGACGTAAGAAGCGACAGGCGACCGACGATAAAAGGCGCCGAAAGGAGAACCGACGCAAGAAGAGACGCGACTAAGGATATAAGGCACCGAAAATGAGCACTGGCGCTGGCGCAAGAAACATATGCGACAAAGGATAGAAAGAGCAAAGCTTAATCACCGAAAGGAGCACTGACGAGATGTGACAGATGGCATATGGCGTACAATTTAAGCGCCGAAAGGAGCATTGACGTGAGAAGTGAGGTGGCCGATGACAAAAGGCGCCAAAAGTATCAGTAACGCCCGAAGAGATGCGGCAAAGGATAGAAGGCACCGAAAATGCGCATCAACGCAAGAAGAGATGCGACAAAGGATAGAAAGCACCGGAAATGAGCACCGACGCAAGAAGAGATGCGACAAAGGATAGAAGGCGTAAAGCTTAATCGCCGGAAGGAGCACTAACGTAACAAAAGATGCGACAAAGGATAGAAGGCGTAAAGATTAAAACCACCGAAAGGAGCAATGGCGCCAGAAGTAAGGCGGCAAAGGATAGAAAGCGCCGAAAGGAGTGCTGGCGTAATGAGATGTACAGTTGGCTTGGCCGCAACCCCTCGATTTATGGTGTGTATGTGTTTTTTATGGAAGTTAGTTATTATTATTAAACTAAAATGTTCGAGACTGCTAAAATTTATTACTCCCTCCGATCTCATTTAATTAACTTAGATTTATTATAAAGTTGTGTTAAATCTGACTCAATTGAAAGGGATCGGAGGGAGTAGATTGTTTAAGGCATGCCTAGACTTGCACCGTTCACCCATGTCGGCTCTTGTCTTGATGGTCTGAAAACACTTGTTCGGGCAAGCCAAAAAAAGTTTAAGGTACGCCTAGGCTTGCAACTTAGTTTCACATGTTTGCAATAAATAAAGTGGTTTAGACCTCGTCTAATTTGTTGCCCTCTATTAGTAGTAGTGCGGTGTGGAGGGCGGCCTGCCTGCCTGCCGCTCGTATTTATTTCCTCTCCCTTTCTCTCGCTCTCTTTTTTCGGTGCGCGCGCGGTCCTGCTACGTGCACACAAGCGTTTGCGGTCCGAACACGCGCCCTTCACGCGTAGCATCGGCTCAAAGTACTCGGGCTTTTTTTTTTACCTTGCCAAAATGTCTTCTTGTTTGACTTTAAATATTTGATCATGGCAAGGACATGGGAGATCAAACCGGGGATTTTTATTTTTGCTTACTAATATTGTTTGTGGACATGTTGGACCTCCAGGGTTATCTTTGTAATTGTGTGTTTTACTTTGTTGGGTTTTTTTTAGATCACTTTGTTAGTTATCTTTGCTCCCCCCTTCTACGTCACCGCAGCCATTTCCGATGAACGAAGTTTGACAACGTGAGAGACCATGTCACTGTTCTCAATTGGGTTTACTATTTTGTCGCATTTTACGTATGTAGAATATCAACAACGGTGAAGAGTGGTTAAGGCAAGGGATGGGACATTTTTTCTGTTGGGCGGAGAAACCGAGATGGGTAGCCTTGAAAAAGAAGAGAACATGGACAGCGGCACGCAATGGCATGGATCGCGAGGTGAAAAATGACAGAAGGCGAAAAATGCCAAGCACCGAAAGGAGTAGTGACGTGAGAAGCGAGGAGGCCGGTGATAGAAAGTGTCGGAAGGAGCACTGACGTAAGAAGAGATGTGACAGATGGCATAGGGCATAAAATATAAGCACCAAAAGGAGCATTGACGTGAGAAGCGAGGCGGTCGATGATATAAGGCGCCAGAAGGAGCACCGACGCAAGAAGAGATGTGACAGATGGCATATGGCGTACAATTTAAGCGCCGAAAGGAGCATTGACGTGAGAAGCCAGGCGGCTGGTGATAGAAGGCGCCGAAAGGAGCACATATGCGAGAAGTGATGCGACAAAGGATAGAAGGAACTGAAAATAAGCACCGACGCAAAAGGAGATGCGACAAAGGATAGTAGGCATTGAAAATGAGCACCGACGCAAAAGGAGATGCGACAAAGGATAGAAGGCGTAAAGCTTAATCGTCGGAGGGAGCATTGACGTAAGAAGAGATGTGACAGATGGCATACGATGTATAATTTAAGCGCCGAAAGGAGCATTGACGTGAGAAGCGAGGCGACCGACGATAGAAGGCGCCGAAAGGAGAACTGACGCAAGAAGAGACGCGACAAAGGATATAAGACACCGAAAATGAGCACATGCGCAAGAAACATATGCGACAAAGGATAGAAAGAGCAAAGCTTAACACCGAAAGGAGCACTGACGTAAGAAGAGATGTGACAGATGGCATATGGCGTACAATTTAAGCGCCAAAAGGAGCATTGACGTGAGAAGCGAGGACAACTGATGATAGAAGGCGCGGAAAGGAGCACATATGCGAGAAGTGATGCGACAAAGGATAGAAGGAACTGAAAATAAGCACCGACACAAAATGAGATGCGACAAAGGATAGAAGGCATTGAAAATGAGCACCAACGCAAAAGGAGATGCGACAAAGGATAGAAGGCATAAAGCTTAATCGTCAGAAGGAGCATTGACGTAAGAAGAGATGTGACAGATGGCATATGGCGTACAATTTAAGCACCGAAAGGAGCATTGACGTGAGAAGCGAAGCGACCGGGGATAGAAGGCGCCGAAAGGAGAACCGACGCAATAAGAGACACAACAAAGGATATAGGGCACCAAAAATAAGCACTGGCGCAAGAAACATATGCGACAAAGGATAGAAAGAGCAAAGCTTAACACCGAAAGGAGCACTGGCGTAAGAAGAGATATGACAGATGGCATATGGCGTACAATTTAAGCGCCGAAAGGAGCATTGACGTGAGAAGCGAGGTGGCCGATGACAAAAGGCGCCAAAAGTAGCACAAACACAAGGAGAGATGCCGCAAAGGATAGAAGGCACCGAAAATACGCATTGACGCAAGAAGTGGTGCGACAAAGGATAGAAAGCACCGGAAATAAGCACCGATGCAAGAAGAGATGCGGCAAGGGATAGAAGATGTAAAGCTTAATCGCCGGAAGGAGCACTAACGTAACAAGATATGCGACAAGGGATAGAAGGCGTAAAGCTCAAAACCGCCGAAAGGAGCAATGACGCAAGAAGTGAGGCGGCAAAGGATAGAAGGCGCCGAAAGGAGTGCTGGCGTAATGAGATGTATAGTTGGCTTGGCCGCAACCCCTCAATTTATTGCGTGTATGTCTTTATTTTATTTTATGGAAGTTAGTTAAAGTAATTTCTGAGACGGCTAAAATTTATTACTCCCTCCGATCTCATTTAATCAACTTGGATTTATTTCAAAGTTGTGTTGAATCTGACTCAATTGAAAGGGATCAGAGGGAGTAGATTGTTTAAGGCATGCCTAGGCTTGCACCCTTCACCCATGTTGGCTCTTGTCTTGATGGTCTGAAAACACTTGTTCGGGCAAGCCAAAAAAGTTTAGGGCTCCTTTGATTCAAAGGATTTGCATAGGAAGTGTGAAGGATTTGGTTCCTATGGGAAAATTTCCTATACATGTTGTTTGATTCATAGGAACATATCCTATAGGAAAAATTCCTAATCTTGTAGTGTAATTCCTATAGGAAATAAGCATTAGCATGAAAAATTCCTTTGCTACAATCAAACACACTTGATCTTATAGGATTCAGTAGACATGCCATTCCAATCCTATATATTTCCTATTATGCTTTTCCTATCCTTTAAATCAAAGGAGCCCTTAAGGTACGCCTAGGCTTGCAACTTAGTTTCACAAGTTTGCAATAAATAAAGTGGTTTAGACCTCGTCCAATTTGTTTGTTTCCCTCTATTAGTAGTAGTGCTTCTCCCACGTTGACACTTGTCTTAACTAGCTGATGAAGAACACTTGTCCGGTGTGCCAAAGGGCATCATCTTTGGCCCTGCCGCGAAATCCTATAGTATTTTGTTGGCACGGGGACGGGGCGGTGGTGCAGCTACCAATTAGCGCTTTGTCGCAGTGCGCGCGGGGCGCGCCAGTGTGCCTGCCCGGGGCGCTCGCCTCCTGTCCTTTTTCGTTTTCCCAACGCCTTTTAGCCTTTTTACGCGAGCGAACGAAAGAATTCCTCCTTTTTGTTCGGGTGTGAATTGTGAGGAGAGGAGCGCGACCCTGGTGCCCGAGTGACCTCATCCAGTCGTTCCGGCTGCCCTTTTCCTCTCTTTCTTTCCATTTTCATTTTCGTTTTTTTCAATTATAATAATCGCCTAGCCGTTTTTATTTTATTTTATTTCGTGAGCAGAGCTCCTCTCCGACGGGTCACGTCACGTCGCTTTTGTTTCCCGCTTGATTGATGCGCATCCTCCTTCTGCTATCTCGATTTTTATTTTCTTTCGCTGATGACTGGTGTGCTCACCGACCACTTGTTGTTACGTGCTACTATTCCAGGAGGATCTGGCGGCGACTTTGGGCCTTGTGTTCCGATCCTGCTTCTCCGGCTTGGAGCTCACGATCTGGGAGAGCGTCCCTCCCGAGACGACGACGACGAGGTGATTGCAGGCAGCGGTGCTTTTGGTTGTGTTGTGCGTGGTGTGGTGGTCACCCGGTACCATGGGCGGGCCTAGCTACGCCCTAGTTGCTGATGGGATGGGATGCCATGCCAATTCCCAATTCCGTAGTGGGCGCATCTCATCGACCAGCAACAGCCAAGCAGCAGCATATGTATGTCTGTGCTTTGGGTTTGCATGTATCCCATCTCATATCTCTATGAACTATACATGCCGCAATCAACTTATTTTTTTGTCCGCTGGCACCGGCGTTTATGTTTTAGAGCGTCTCCACTGGCGCCCCTAAATAGGCGCTGGCAGGGGCGCCGGTACCTCTATTTGGGGATACTGCTCCCACACCACCGCCCCCATACGCCAGCCTTGATAGATTTCGAAATTTAAAATCAATTTTTTAAAACGATATTCATACGAAGTTCAAAAGAAATTTGTATAAATTTAACGCGAATTTAAATTAAAACACTAAATAAAACATCTAGCTGCGTCGGGAGTCGAAGGCGCTGAAGCTCAGGTCGTCGCCGTCTCGTTGGATGCCCCGAAGGACCAGCTGTCGTCCTCGTCGGCCTTCTTCTCTTTTGGCGCCGGCAGCTCCGATGGTTCGGCGTGGTCGACGAAGTTGCCGTGGTCTTGGAGGACCACACGCCGCCTGCCGCGGGTCGATCGCGATATGCCGTAGTCTTCGTCGACGGATGAGAATGAAGTTCGGGGAGCTCAACTCCGTCGTCGTCGCACGGACGGCGCGCGCTCTGCTCCTTTTCCTACCATGTCTTCTTCATCGGCGGAAGTGGTGCTACGCTGCGTCCTCCCCAGGCGGGGGCGGCGACCGTCGTCGGCGGGCGAGCAGAGGACGCGCCTCGCCTCGTCGCGGATGATGACGCCTGGAAGGAGGTGAGAACGCGGCGCACTGACGCGTGCGCGCGACGAACGATGATCCCAAGGCGGTTGACGACACGGCTAGGGTTGGACGAGGGGAGAGAAGTTCGCGCGTGGGGTTTTAAGGGCGGACGCGCATTGAAGGCGCGTGGGTGATATGTCCATTTTGCATCACTATTTTATATCATAATTTTGCTATTCATTGATATATTTCATATTTAGAGGCGATACTTATGTTATTTCATCTACTTTGCATGTTTCATGATTATTGGAGGATCGCTCACCGGAGTCAGGATTCTGGGAAAAGCATCGTCGGGATGCAATATTTCGGAAGATCAACAATTGAAGGAAATTATCTTGAAGATCTTATTTTTCCGAGAAGATGAAGCCAACCAAAAGGAGGGACCGAGGAGGCCGCCATGGCCCCCATAGGCCGGCGGGCCCAGGCCTGGCCGCGCCGCCTTGTGGGAGGGGGCCCGGCCCCCTCGCCTCTCCTTCGCGTACTTCTTCGTCCCGAAAAACTAAGCTCCAGGGAGTAGTCGCGAGGAGACACGGCCGCCTCTGCGGGCGGAAAACACAGAGAAAAGAGCTCTCCGCGGGCGAGAAATCCGGGAAATTCCCTCCCGGAGGGGAAATCGACGCCATCATCATCATCATCGAGCTCGATTTCATTGGGATCATCATCACCATCATCTCCACCATCGACACCGCCATCTCCACCGCTTCACCTCGTCACCGCTGTAACATCTAGGGTTGAATCTTGATTGTTTGATAGGGGAAACTCTCCGGTATTGATTACTTCGTGTTATTGATGCTATTGAGTGAAACCATTGAATCAAGGTTTATGTTCAGATTGTTATTCATCATCATATCACCTCTGATCATGTTCCATATGATGTCTCGTGAGTAGTTCGTTTAGTTCTTGAGGACATGGGTGAAGTCTAAATGTTAGTAGTGAACTATGTTGAGTAATATTCAATGTTATGATATTTAAGTTGTGGTGTTATTCTTCTAGTGGTGTCATGTGAACGTCGACTACATGATACTTCACCTTTATGGGCCTAGGGGAATACATCTTGTATTCGTTTGCTAATTGTGGGGTTGCCGGAGTGACAGCAACCTGAACCCCCGTTGGTATATCGATGCAGGAGGGATAGCAGGATCTCAGAGTTTAAGGCTGTGGTTAGATTTATCTTAATTACTTTCTTGTATTTGCGGATGCTTGCAAGGGGTATAATCACAAGTATGTATTAGTCGTAGGAAGGGCGATGCATTAGCATAGGTTCACCCACACAACACTTATCAAAACAATGAAGATTAATCAACTATATGAAGCGAAAGCACTAGACTAAATTCATGTGTCCTCAAGAACGTTTGGTCATTATAAGTAAACAAACCGGCTTGTCCTTTGTGCTAAAAAGGATTGGGCCACTTGCTGCAACTATTACTCTCGCATTTTATTTACTTGTACTTTATTTATCTGTTATATCAAAACCCCCTGAATACTTGTACTGTGAGCATTTACAGTGAATCCTTCATCGAAACTGCTTGTCAACACCTTCGTTGGGTTCGACACTCTTATTTATCGAAAGTACTACGATACACCCCTATACTTGTGGGTTATCAAGAGTATTTTCTGGCGCCGTTGCCGGGGAGTGAAGCGCTATTGGTAAGTGGAATTGGTAAGGGAAACCTTTACTGTACGTGCTGATTTTATTTCTGCCTGCTGCTATAATTCATTATGGAGAGATATTCACTTGTATTCCTATTTGGAAAATCTACTACTACTGCAACGGTAGTGGATGAGGCGCCAGGTGAGAAAGAGGTTCCATACAAAATACCTATGAAAATTATTGAACATGTTGTGAATAACCGCTATGAAGGGGATGGAACTGTCCATCCTGGAGATCATTTACTGTTTTTACATGAATTATGCGGGTTATTCAAGTGTGCAGGTATTGCTATGGATGAAGTTAGGAAGAAACTATTTCTATATCGCTGTCTGGTAAAGCGGCGCATTGGTATAAATTGCCGAAGAATGGGGATTCTCTTGATTGGAAGGATATTATGCCTCTATTTTATTCTAAATTCTATCCTCCAAGTGAAATTCACAAAGACCGAAACCGCATATATAATTTTTGGCCTCATGATGGAGAGAGTATTGCCCAAGCATGGGGGAGATTGAAGTCTTTAATGCTCAAATGCCCCATTCATGAGCTTCCTGGTAATATCATCATTGATAATTTCTATGCAAGACTTTCTTTTCAAGATAAAACCTTGTTGGATACTACTTGTTCTGGATCATTCACACGCAACAAAGAAGAGTTTAAATGGTACCTTATTGATCGGATACAAGAGAATACTGAAGGATGGGAGAACAACAAAGGTAGAGAGTCAGGTATAAATTATGATTACGAACGCATTGAAACTTTTATGGATACTGATAAATTTCGTAATATGAGCGCTACTTATGGTCTTGATTCTCAAGTTGTTGCAAATTTTTATAAAGCTTTTGCTTCTCATTTTGAATTGCCTAGGAAGAATTTTGATAGGTATCATGAACCTTACAAAGATAAAACTGATTCACCTATAGGTAAATGTGTTGAGATTAAAACTGTTGATCATATTCTTCCTGAAGCTTATATTGAAAAAACTCCTTTTCCTGCTAAAATGAAGGAGTATTATGTTATAACTAGTGCGATTAATAAAAGTGCAAAGAAACCTATAGAACCTGAAGAACAAATAAAGGTTGAACCTGCTATTGCAATAGTTAAGGATCTTGTGACTGAAAATGTAGAAGATGGTCATATTATTTTCTGTGAAGATGCTTCTAATATTGTTTCGCATCCTAATAAGTCTAGGAAAGCCAGTGTTCCTATGCTCTCTGTTAGAATTGGTGATCATTGTTATTATGGTTTATGCGACATTGGTGCAAGTATTAGTGCCATACCTTATGAGCTTTATACGGAAATCATGCATGAAATTGGTTCTTGTGAACTTGAAGATATTGATGTGGTTATTTGGCTAGCTAATAGAGAAACTATCTCTCCTATTGGTATTGTTCGAGATGTGGAAGTTCTATGTGGTAAGATTAAATATCCTGCTGACTTTTTGGTACTTGGTTCTGCTGCTAGTAAGACTTGTCCTATTATTGTTGGTAGACCTTTTCTAAATACTTGTGGAGCTGTTATAGATTGCAAGAAGGAAAAAATTGTGACTAAATTTGCTGGTGAATCTTATGAGTTTAATTTCTCTAAATTTGCCAAAATTCCTTATAAAGCTGATTTGCCTAATAATGATTTTAGAGTTGAACAATGTGCGTCTATTGCTCTTGCTCCTAATAATCCTTTGCAGCAACATTTGGAGGATAGTGAGAGTGAAGTCTTTAGGGAAGAAAGGAATAGCTTGATGAAATTTTCCTTCGTCAACCTATTCTTAAACATGACTTGCCGGTTGAAGACCTAGGTACAATACCACCACCAAAGGAAGATCCTGTTTTCGATTTGAAACCATTACCTGATAATCTTAAGTATGCTCATATTGATGATAAGAAAATATATCATGTTATTATTAGTTCTAAGCTTTCAGATTTGAAGAAGAAAGGTTATTGGAAATATTGAAGAAACACCGAGGAGCTATTGGCTATACTCTTGATGACTTGAAGGGGATTTCTCCCGCTATTTGCCAACATGCCATCAACATGGAAGATGATGCAAAGCCTGTTGTTGAACATCAGCGTCGTCTAATTCCTAAGATGAAGGATGTGGTAAGGAATGAGGTATTAAAACTTCTTGAAGAAGGTATTATATATCCTATTGCCGATAGTAGATGGGTTAGTCCAGTGCATTGTGTTCCTAAGAAAGGAGGAATAACTGTTGTGCCTAATGATAATGATGAGCTCATTCCTCAAAGAGTAGTTGTAGGTTATAGAATGTGCATTGATTTTCGAAAAGTTAATAAAGTTACTAAGAAAGATCATTACCCTTTGCCATTTATTGATCAAATGTTAGAAAGGTTATCCAAAAATACTCATTTTTGCTTTCTTGATGGTTATTCTGGGTTTTCACAAATTGTTGTTAGAGCTAAAGATCAAGAGAAAACCACTTTTACTTGTCCCTATGGAACTTATGCTTATAGGCGTATGCCTTTTGGTTTATGTAATGCTCCTGCTACTTTTCAAAGATGCATGTCTGCTATTTTTCATGGCTTTTGTGAAAAGATTGTAGAGGTATTCATGGATGATTTTTCTCTCTATGGAATTCTTTTGATAATTGCTTGCGAAACCTTGATAAAGTTTTGCAGAGATGTGAAGAAACTAACCTTGTTCTTAATTGGGAAAAATGTCACTTTATGGTTAATGAAGGAATTGTATTGGGACATAAAATTTCCGAGAGAGGTATTGAAGTTGATAGAGCTAAAGTTGAAGCAATTGAGAAGATGCCCTATCCGAGGGATGTTAAAGGTATTCGTAGTATTCTTGGTCATGCTGGGTTTTATAGGAGATTTATTAAAGATTTCTCCAAAATTTCAAAGCATCTTACTAATCTTCTTCAAAAAGATGTACCTTTTGTTTTTGATGATGATTGTAAGGAAGCCTTTGAAACTCTAAAGAAAGCCTTAACAACTGCTCCTGTAGTTGAACCTCCTGATTGGAACTTACCTTTTGAAATTATGTGTGATGCTAGTGATTTTGCTGTAGGTGCTGTCCTTGGACAGCGAGTAGATAAAAAGTTGAATGTTATTCATTATGCTAGTAAGACTCTAGATGTTGCTCAAAGAAATTATGCTACAACTGAAAAAGAGTTATTAGCTGTAGTTTTTGCTTGTGATAAATTTAGACCTTATATTGTTGATTCAAAAGTCACAATTCATACTGATCATGCTGCAATTAGGTACCTTATGGAAAAGAAAGATGCTAAGCCAAGGCTTATTAGATGGGTACTTCTTTTGCAAGAATTTGATTTACATATTGTAGATAGGAAAGGTGTTGATAATCCTGTTGCTGATAATTTGTCTAGATTGGAAAATATTATTTATGATCCATTCCTGTTAATGATAGTTTTCCAAATGAACAATTGGCTGTAATAAAGGTGAGCTCGCGAGATAGTCCTTGGTATGCTGATTATGCTAACTTTATCGTTTCGAAGTATTTGCCTCCAACCTTTTCAGCTCAGCAAAGGAGGAAATTCTTTTATGACTTAAGGCATTATTTTTGGGATGGCCCACACTTATATAAAGAAGGAGTAGATGGTATTATGCGAAGATGCGTTCCAGAATATGAACAACAAGAGATATTGAGTAAGTGTCATGGTAGTGTTTATGGAGGACATCACGCCGGAGATAGAACTGCGCAAAAAGTTCTACAATCAGATTTTTATTGGCCGATTCTCTTTAAAGATGCAAGGAAGTTTATGTTATCTTGTGATGAATGTCAAAGAGTTGGTAATATCTCCAGACGCAATGAAATGCCTATGAATTATACTCTTGTTATTGAACCATTCGATTGTTGGGGATTTGACTTCATGGATCCTTTCCCTTCTTCAGAAGGTAACACTCATATACTTGTCGCTGTTGATTATGTTACTAAATGGGTGGAAGCTATACCCACAAAAAGTGCTGATGGTGAGACCTCTTTAAAAATGCTTTTAGATATTATTTTTCCTAGATTTGGAGTACCTACATATATTATGACTGATGGAGGTTCTCATTTTATTCATGGTGGTTTTAGAAAAACTCTTGCTAAATATGGTATTAATCATAGGATTGCTTCCGCTTATCATCCTCAAACTAGTGGGCAAGTAGAATTATCAAATAGAGAAATTAAATATATCTTGGGAAAGACTATTAATAAATCTAGAAAGAACTGGGCTAGTAAATTAAAGGAAGCACTATGGGCTTATAGAACTGCTTATAAAAATCCCATGGGTATGTCACCTTATAAAATGGTTTATGGGAAAGCTTGTCATTTACCTTTAGAACTAGAGCACAAAGCTTATTGGGCTGTAAGAGAACTAAATAAAGATCCTAAAATTGCCGGTAAGAAAAGATTGCTACAATTGAGTTCTTTAGATGAATGGAGAAGTGAAGCTTATGAAAACGCTAAACTTTTTAAGGAGAAAATTAAGAAGTGGCATGATAGAATAATTATTAAAAGAGAATTTAATGTTGGAGATAAAGTCCTATTGTATCGGTCTCGTCTCAGATTTTTTGCAGGGAAATTGCTCTCAAAATGGGAAGGACCATACGTCATTGTGGAGGTGTATCGTTCAGGGGAAATTAAAATTAGTTCTCTGCAAGGTGATGCCACACAAGTAGTGAATGGACAAAGCTCAAGCACTATATTTCTGGAGATTCTTATAATAAAGATGTTGATGTTATTCAAGTGGTGACTCCGGAAGCTTTCATCAAAGGTCAAATTGACAGTTCTGCAGAGTTCGACTTTGAATAGGTAACAATTCGTAATAAAAAGTCCGCGTTTAACCTTTCCGAACAATGTTTTTGCTATTTTCGGAAAATATGAAAAATTACGAGATCGAAACGGAAAGGAGGAGACGCGCGAGGGCGTGCCCCATAGGCCGGCGGGCCCCAGCCGGCCGCGCCGCCTATGAGGACGGCGCCTCGAGTCCCTCTTCCACTCGTTTCGACTGGTACTTTCCTTCGTCGTGAAATTTTTGCTATATAATCCTCCGGACCCTGGAGGTCCGTATATCATTTTCTCGTCGTGTTTTGTTTCGAGCTTTCTGCCAGGATCTGTTTTGATCTAGAAGCACCATGGTCTCCAACAACAAGGGCAAAGGGCTTTCGGAGGAAGATACTCAAGATCCCGAGTTGAAGAAAGTAAAGGAGATGTCATCAAGAGATTGGCAAACCGCGAGGACTGAAGAAGCTGCCCGTGTTGTTGATGAGTTTTGTGATAATTATCGAGCTCTGAGGAAGGAGGTGGATAGACTCCTTGAGGAGAACATCAGACTTCACAGAATGCTGGAATATTACTCAATTCCCATCACAAGGCCATCACCGCCATCTCTAGATAACGATGAATCTCTTCGAGTCTTACTGCAGAACTGCCAAACTAAGAAGCTGAAGCTGAAGGAGATTTTTAAGAATCGCAAGAACGGGCCACCACCATCACCACCGAAGGAGTAATTCATCATTGGTATTGGCATCCCCTTGGTTTGTTCCAAGCTTGGGGGAGTGCCGCGGTATCACATCATCACTATCTTTTACCTTTTTACTATCAAGTAGTATCATATCATGAGTAGGGAAGTTATCATATAAGATGGTTTGCAGTGTGGAAGTATCTCTCTTTTAGTTGGTTATCTATGTATCCCTTGGTGTGAGTTATCGTTATGGAATATTAATGAGAAGTTTTATCATTTACTTTTTGCACACCTTATTTTAGTTGCAATCTCTATTATATGATTGATCTTGTTGTTAGTATTGGTATCACTTTGGGAGCATCAAGTAAATCTATTTGGTTTTGGCAAACTTAGCATTGGTCAATAGCAACAACACTTTGAGTTTAAGTAGAAAAGAGGAAATACATGTAGATATGTTAGTTCATTATCTTTCTTTCTTGATCAACTATGAGCTTAGTATTCTGAAGTTAAGTTTGTTTGTGCTTACAAGTAAGATGCATGATTGTTTCTATCACATGTATATTTGTTTGTTTCCCTCAACTCTTATGCTTGCTAATCAACCTTGCTAGCCAAAGACCTGTACTGAGAGGGAATACTTCTCGTGCATCCAAACCTTTAAACCAAACCCATGCCATGAGTGTCCACCATAACTACCTATTATGTGGTATTTCCCTGCCA
This sequence comes from Lolium multiflorum, assembly GCA_030979885.1. Lineage (NCBI taxonomy): Eukaryota > Viridiplantae > Streptophyta > Magnoliopsida > Poales > Poaceae > Lolium > Lolium multiflorum. Next base: position 315,595,516 of record CM061749.1, read on the forward strand.
TTCCAAGTAAAATACTTCATGTGCTGCCTTTAAACAATTCAAAAGTTATTATTTCTTATTTGTGTCAATGTTTTATAGCTCATGAGGAAGTATGTGGTGTTTTATCTTTCGATCTTGTCATTTACTTTTGACAGACTTTCACAATGGACTAGTGGCTCATCCGCTTATCCAATAATTTTGCAAAAAGAGCTGGCAACGGGGTTCCCAGCCCCAATTAATTAACTTTCATTAATAATTCTCTTCACATGTTTTGCTCTGATTCATCAGTAAGCAACTTAATTTTGCAAATAGACACTTGATGACCCACAAGTATAGGGGTGTATCGTAGTATCTTCGATAAGTAAGAATGTCGATTCCAACGAGGAGCAGAAGGTGTTGACAAGCGGTTTCGATGAAGGATTCCTGTAAATGCTCACAGACAAGTATTCAAGGGTTTTGATGTAACAGATGAATAAAGTACGAGTAAGTAAAATGCGAGAGAAATAATTGCAGCGAGTGGCCCAATCCTTTTTAGCACAAAGGACAAGCCGGTTTGTTTACTTATAATGACCAAACGTTCTTGAGGACACACGGGAATTTAGTCTAGTGCTTTCGCTTCATACGGCTAATTAATCTTCATTGTTTTGATAAGTGTTGTGTGGGTGAACCTATGCTAATGCACCGCCCTTCCTAGGACTAATACATACTTGTGATTATACCCCTTGCAAGCATCCGCAACTACAAGAAAGTAATTAAGATAAATCTAACCACAGCCTTAAACTCTGAGATCCTGCGATCCCTCTTGCATCGATATACCAACGGGGGCTCAGGTTTCACTCCGGCAACCCCGCAATTAGCAACCGAATACAAGATGCACTCCCCTAGGCCCATAAATGGTGAAGTATCGTGTAGTCGACGTTCACATGACACCACTAGAAGAATGACACCACAACTTAAATATCATAACATTGAATATTACTCAACCATAGTTCACTACTAACATTTAGACTTCACCCATGTCCTCAAGAACTAAACGAACTACTCACGAGACATCATATGGAATATGATCAGAGGTGATATGATGATGAATAACAATCTGAACATAAACCTTGGTTCAATGGTTTCACTCAATAGCATCAATAACAAGTAGAAATCAACACCGGGAGAGTTTCCCCTATCAAACAATCAAGATCCAACCCAAATCGTTACAGCGGTGACGAGGTGCAGCGGTGGAGATGGCGGTGATGATGATGATGATGATGATGATGACAATGGTGATGGAGATGATGTCCAGCTCGATGACGATGACGATGGCGTCGATTTCCCCCTCCGGGAGGGAATTTCCCCGGATTCCTGCCGCCGGAGAGCTCTTTTCTCTCTGGTGTTTTCCGCCCCGCAGAGGCGGCTGTGACTCTTCGCGAGGTACCCCCGTGGCTTAGGTTTTCGAGACGAAGAGTACGCGAAGGAGAGCGGCCAGAGGGGGCTGTGGGCCCCCTCCCCACAAGGCGGCGCGGCCAGGCCTGGTCCCGCGCCAGCCTATGGGGGGCCCATGGTGGCTCCTCCCGGCTCCTCCTTTTGGCTCCCTTCGTCTTCTGGAAAAATAGGAATTTACGTGTAATTTCCGTCAATTGTTGATCTTCAGAAATATGGCGTCCTAACGGTGCTTTTTCCAGCAGAATCCTGGCTCTGGTGAATAATTCTCCAATGATCATGAAACATGCAAAATAGATGAAATAACATAAGTATCATCTCTAAACATGAAATATATCAATGAATAACAGCAAATTATGGTATAAAATAGTGATGCAAAATGGACGTATCAACTCCCCCAAGCTTAGACCTCGCTTGTCCCCAAGCGAAACTGAGCTCAATAAACAAGACCACATGTTTATGGAGTGAGGAGTCGATAAATAAAATACGGACAAGAAGCATCATATTGATTCACACAAGACATTCTAGTAAACATTCTCTTCATATTACTCAACTTGAAATAAGTAAAGAGAAATCACAAGTAAAGGTGCATGGAAATCATAAATGGTTATGGCAAACTTTGTTCTTGGTCAGAGAACTACTAACGGATTGTACTTATCTTCTAAACAAAGCTTTCATATTAGAATTTATATAGCAGGGCTTTCATTCTCAATCATAACAATCTCCTCATAATCATTGATAACTTTCAAAGTCATATTCATTCAGATAAAATTTGTACTAAACAAGAAAGTATAAAGGACATGATTAGCTCAATCATAGCATAAATGGTTGGTTCACAACAACTCAATTGCTTGCTTAAGACAGAGGGAAATAGGTTTACTGACTCAACATAAAAGTAAAAGATAGGCCCTTCGCAGAGGGAAGCAGGGATTAAATCATGTGCTAGAGATTTTCAAGTTTTGAAATCATATAAAGAGCATAAAAGTAATATTTTGAGCGGTGTTTGTTGTTGTCAACGAATGGTAGCGGGCACTCTAACCCCCTTGCCAAACAGACCTTCCAAGAGCGGCTCCCATGAGGGACGGCATCTCTACCAGCAAGGTAGATCATCCCCCTTCTCTTTTGTTTACACATGTATTTTAGTTTTATTATGGATGACACTCCCCCAACCTTGGCTTTCTCAATCCATGGCTAACCGAATCCTCGGGTGCCTTCCAACATTCACATACCATGGAGGAGTGTCTATTGCAAAATTAAGTTGCTTACTGATAAATCGGGGCAAAACATGTGAAGAGAATTATTAATGAAAGTTATTAATTGGGGCTGGGAACCCCGTTGCCAGCTCTTATTGCAAAATTATTGGATAAGCGGATGTGCCACTAGTCCATTGGTGAAAGTTCGCCCAACAAGATTGAAAGATAAAACACCACATACTTCCTCATGAGCTATAAAACATTGACACAAATAAGGAGTAGTATAGTTTGAATTATTTAAAGGTAGCACATGAAGTATTTACTTGGAGTGGCGCAAAATACCACATAGTAGGTAGTTATGGTGGACACAAATGGCATGGGTTTGGTCTAAGGTTATGGATGTATGAGAAGCATTCCCTCTCAATACAGGTTTTTGGCTAGCAAGGTTTGATAGCAAGCATAAAGGTTGAAGGAAACAAACAAATATACATATGATAGAAACAATCATGCATCTTTCTCATAAGCACAAGCAATTTTAACTTCAGAATACTAAACTCATTAACATAGAGATAATAGAGTAATATATCTAAATGTATTTCTCTCTTCTATTTAAACATCAAGATGTTGTTGCTATTGACCAATGCTAAGTTTGCCAAAACCAAATAGATTTACTTAATGCTCCCAAAGTGATATCAATACCAATGTCAAGAGTGATCATATAATAGAGATTGCAAACTAAAATAAGGTGTGCAAAAAGTAAATGACAAGACTTCTCATTAATATTCCATAACGATAACTCACACCAACGGATACATAGATAACCAACTAAGAGAGATACTTCCACATTGCAAACTATTCCATATGATAACTTCCCTACTCATGATATGACACTACTTGATAGTAAAAGATAAAGATAGTGATGATGTGATACCGCGGCACTCCCCCAAGCTTGGAACAAACCAAGGGGATGCCAATACCGATGATGAATTACTCCTTCGGTGATGATGGCGAATCCTTGCCATCATCAGACTTCCAAGGAAGAGGCTCTCCATCAACAAAAGACATCTTGGTCTCCGGAAACCTGAAACTAGCAGCATGACTTATGCGTTTAAACCTGTTTTCATACTCACAGTTTTGATTATGAACATCATAGAGTTGAGCTTGGAGTTTGTTGGTGGTGTCGTGAAGTGAGAAGATATCGTCCCACAACTTTGCAGTCTCCCTCTTGTGTCCATCAATGAGTTCAGACACAATCTTGTGAAAGATGTCCACTTCACGCTCAGCCATCTTCTTGTAGTTGAAGACCTCTTGTTCCAGTTTCTCCATCCTGTCTTCCAAGCTCCCTTCTCCTTTAGGACCCTGGACATCTTTGATCTGCAACTCTCCATCTACGAGCAGCAATTCTTTGGGGTGCATCTTCAGCTCGTTCATGTACGGGTTGACGACGTCCTCGAAGAAGCTGTCCTTCTGAGTTCCCGACGAAGACATGGTGGATCTAGATCCGAAGCAGATCCTGGCAGAAAACAGCTCGAAACAAAACACGACGAGAAAATGATATACGGACCTCCAGGGGTCCGGGGGATTATATAGCAAATATTTTTACAACAAAAGGAAGGTTCCATATCAAACAAGAGTCGGAGGGGGACAACGAGGCGGTGTCCTCATAGGGTGGCGCGGCCAGGCTGGGGCCCGCGCCGGCCTATGGGGGCACGCCCTCGTGCGTCTCCTCCACTCCGTTTCGATCTCGTAATTTTTCATATTTTCCAAAAACAGCAGAAATATTGTTCGGAAAGCTAAACGCGGACTTTTTATTACTAAAACTGTTACCTATTCAAAGTCGGACTCTGCAGAACTGTCAATTTGATCTTTGATGAAAGCTTCCGGAGTTATCACTTGGATAATATCAATATCTTCATTATAAGAATCTCCAGAAATATAATGCTTGAGTCTTTGTCCATTCACTACTTGTGTGGCGTTACCTTCCAAAGAGCTAATTTTTATTGCTCCTGAACGATATACCTCCTCAATAACATATGGTCCTTCCCATTTTGAGAGTAATTTCCCTGCAAAGAATCTAAGACGAGACCGATACAATAGGACTTTATCTCCAACATTAAATTCTCTTTTAATAATTCTTCTATCATGCCATTTCTTAACTTTCTCCTTAAAAAGTTTAGCATTTTCATAAGCTTCACTTCTCCATTCATCTAAAGAACTCAATTGTAGCAATCTCTTTTTACCGGCAAGTTTGAAATCTTTATTAAGTTCCCTTACAGCCCAATAAGCTTTGTGCTCTAGTTCTAAAGGTAAATGACAAGCTTTTCCATAAACCATTTTATACGGTGACATACCCATGGGATTTTTATAAGCAGTTCTATAAGCCCATAGTGCTTCCTTCAATTTGCTAGCCCAATTCTTTCTAGATTTATTAACAGTCTTTCCCAAAATAGATTTAATCTCTCTATTTGATAATTCTACTTGACCACTAGTTTGAGGGTGATAAGCTGAAGCAATTCTATGATTAATACCATATTTAGCAAGAGTTTTTCTAAAACCTCCATGAATAAAATGAGAACCTCCATCAGTCATAATATATCTAGGTACTCCAAATCTAGGAAAAATAATATCTAAAAGCATTTTTAAAGAGGTTTCACCATCAGCACTTTTTGTGGGTATAGCTTCTACCCATTTAGTAACATAATCAACAACGACAAGTATATGAGTATTACCTTCTGAAGAAGGGAAAGGACCCATGAAGTCGAATCCCCAACAATCGAATGGTTCAATAACAAGAGTATAATTCATAGGCATTTCATTGCGTCTGGAGATGTTACCAACCCTTTGACATTCATCACAAGATAAAATAAACTTCCTTGCATCTTTGAAGAGAGTTGGCCAATAAAAACCTGATTGTAGAACCTTTTGCGCGGTTCTATCTCCGGCGTGATGTCCTCCATAAGCACTACCATGACATTTACTCAATATCTCCTGTTGTTCATATTCGGGAACACATCTTCGCATAATACCATCCACTCCTTCTTTATATAAGTGTGGGTCATCCCAAAAATAATGCCTCAAGTCATAAAAGAATTTCCTCCTTTGCTGAGCTGAAAAGGTTGGAGGCAAGTACTTGGATACAATAAAGTTAGCATAATCGGCATACCAAGGGCTATCTCGCGAGTTCACCTTTATTACAGCCAATTGTTCATTTGGAAAACTATCATTAACAGGAACAGGATCATAAGCAATATTTTCCAATCTAGATAAATTATCAGCAACAGGATTATCAGCACCTTTCCTATCTATAATATGTAAATCAAATTCTTGCAAAAGAAGTACCCATCTAATAAGCCTTGGCTTAGCATCTTTCTTTGTCATAAGGTATCTAATTGCAGCATGATCAGTATGAATCGTGACTTTTGAATCAACAATATAGGATCTAAACTTGTCACAAGCAAAGACTACAGCTAACAATTCCTTTTCAGTTGTAGCATAATTTCTTTGAGCAGCATCAAGAGTCTTACTAGCATAATGAATAACATTTAATTTTTTATCTACTCGCTGTCCAAGAACAGCGCCTACAGCAAAATCACTAGCATCACACATAATTTCAAAAGGCAAATTCCAATCAGGAGGTTCAACTACAGGAGCAGTTGTTAAGGCTTTCTTTAGAGTTTCAAAAGCTTCCTTACAATCATCATCAAAAACAAAAGGTACATCTTTTTGAAGAAGATTAGTAAGAGGCTTTGAAATCTTGGAGAAATCTTTAATAAATCTCCTATAAAACCCAGCATGACCAAGAACACTACGAATACCTTTAACATCCCTCGGATAGGGCATCTTCTCAATTGCTTCAACTTTAGCTCTATCAACTTCAATACCTCTCTCGGAAATTTTATGTCCCAATACAATTCCTTCATTAACCATAAAGTGGCATTTCTCCCAATTAAGAACAAGGTTAGTTTCTTCACATCTCTGCAAAACTTTATCGAGGTTTCGCAAGCAATTATCAAAAGAATTCCCATAGACAGAAAAATCATCCATGAACACCTCTACAATACTCTCGCAAAAGCCATGAAAAATAGCAGACATGCATCTTTGAAAAGTAGCAGGAGCATTACATAAACCAAAAGGCATACGCCTATAAGCATAAGTTCCATAAGGACAAGTGAAAGTGGTTTTCTCTTGATCTTTAGTTTTAACAGCAATTTGTGAAAACCCAGAATAACCATCAAGAAAGCAAAAGTGAGTATTTTTAGACAACCTTTCTAGCATTTGATCAATAAAGGGTAAAGGGTAATGATCTTTCTTAGTAACTTTATTAACTTTTCGAAAATCAATGCACATTCTATACCCTACAACTACTCTTTGAGGGATGAGCTCATCATTATCATTAGGCACAACAGTCATTCCTCCTTTCTTAGGAACACAATGCACAGGACTAACCCATCTACTATCAGCAATAGGATATATAATACCTGCTTCAAGAAGTTTTAATACCTCATTCCTTACCACCTCCTTCATTTTCGGAATTAGACGACGTTGATGTTCAACAACAGGCTTTGCATCATCTTCCATATTGATAGCATGTTGGCAAATAGAGGGAGAAATCCCCTTCAAATCATCAAGAGTGTAGCCAATAGCTCCTCGGTGTTTCTTCAATATTTCCAATAACCTTTCTTCCTCAATCTCTGAAAGCTTAGAACTAATAATAACAGGATATATTTTCTTATCATCAATATGAGCATATTTAAGATTATCAGGCAATGGTTTTAAATCGAAAACAGGATCTTCCTTTGGTGGTGGTGTTGTACCTAAATCTTCAACTGGCAAGTCATGTTTAAGGATAGGTTGACGAAGGAAAATTTCATCAAGTTCATTTCTTTCTTCCCTAAAAACTTCACTCTCACTATTCTCCAAATGTTGCTGCAAAGGATTAGTAGGAGCAAGAGCAATAGACGCACACTGTTCAACTCTAAAATCATTATTAGGCAAATCAGCTTTATAAGGAGTTTTGGCAAATTTAGAGAAATTAAACTCATAAGATTCACCAGCAAATTTAGTAACAATCTTTTCCTTCTTGCAATCTATAACAGCTCCACAAGTATTTAGAAATGGTCTACCAAAAATAATAGGACAATACTTACTAGCAGCAGAACCAAGTACCAGAAAGTCAGCAGGATATTTAATCTTACCACATAAAACTTCCACATCTCGAACAATACCAATTGGAGAGATAGTTTCTCTATTAGCAAGCCGAATAACCACATCAATATCTTCAAGTTCACAAGAACCAATTTCATGCATGATCTCCGTATAAAGCTCATAAGGAATAGCACTAATACTTGCACCAATATCACATAAACCATAATAACAATGATCCCCAATTCTGACAGATAGCATAGGAACACTAGTTTTTCTAGACTTATTAGGATGTGAAACAATATTAGAAGCATCTTCACAGAAAATAATATGACCATCTTCCACATTTTCAGTCACAAGATCTTTAACTATTGCAACAGCAGGTTCAACCTTAATTTGTTCTTCAGGTTCTATAGGTTTCTTTTCACTTTTATTAACCGCACTAGATATAACAGAGTACTCTTTCATTTTAGCAGGATGCGTAGATGTACACGTCCGTTGGGAACCCCAAGAGGAAGGTATGATGCGCACAGTGGCAAGTTTTCCCTCAGAAAGAAACCAAGGTTTAATCGAACCAGGAGGAGCCAAGAAGCACGTTGAAGGTTGATGGTGGCGAAATGTAGTGCGGCGCAACACCAGGGATTCCGGCGCCAACGTGGAACATGCACAACACAACCAAAGTACTTTGCCCCAACGAAACAGTGAGGTTGTCAATCTCACCGGCTTGCTGTAACAAAGGATTAACCGTATTGTGTGGAAGATGATTGTTTGCAAGAAAACAGTAAAACAAGTATTGCAGTAGATTGTATGCGATGTAAAGAATAGGACCGGGGTCCACAGTTCACTAGAGGTGTCTCTCCCATAAGATTAAAGCATGTTGGGTGAACAAATTACAGTCGGGCAATTGACAAATAGAAAAGGGCATAACAATGCATATACATGATATGATAAATATAGTGAGATTTAATTGGGCATTGCGACAAAGTACATAGACCGCCATCCAACTGCATCTATGCCTAAAAAGTCCACCTTCAGGTTATCATCCGAACCCCATTCAGTATTAAGTTGCAAAGCAACAGACAATTGCATTAAGTATGGTGCGTAATGTAATCGACAACTACATCCTTAGATATAGAATCGATGTTTTATCCCTAGTGGCAACAGCACAACACAACCTTAGAACTTTCTGTCCCAGGTATCAATGAAGGCATGAACCCACTATCGAGCATAAATACTCCCTCTTGGAGTTAAGAGTAAAAACTTGGCCAGAGCCTCTACTAATAACGGAGAGCATGCAAGATCATAAACAACACATAGGTAATAGATTGATAATCACCATAACATAGTATTCTCTATCCATCGGATCCCGACAAACACAACATATAGTATTACAGATAGATGATATTGATCATGTTAGGCAGCTCACAAGATCCAACAATGAAGCACAATTAGGAGAAGACGACCATCTAGCTACTGCTATGGACCCATAGTCCAGGGGTGAACTACTCACTCATCACTCCGAGGCGATCATGGCGATGAAGAGTCCTCCGGGAGATGAATCCCTCTCCAGGGTGCCGAGGCGATCTCTGAATCCCCGAGATGGGATTCGCGGCGGCGGCTCTGGAAGGTTTTCCGTATCGTGGCTCTCGGTGGGGGTTTCGCGACGGAGGCTTTAAGTAGGCGAAAGGGCAACGCGGGGGCCACACGAGGGCCCCACACGCTAGGGCCGCGCGGCGGGCTGGGCCGCGCCCCTAGTGTGGCGGCGCCTTGTGGCCCCACTTCCTTCCCTCTTCACGCTTCGAAGCTTCGTGCAAAAATAGGACCCTGGGCGTTGATTTCGTCAATTCGAGAATATTTCCTTACTAGGATTTCTGAAACCAAAAACAAGAGAAAACAAACTGGCTCTTCACATCTTGTTAATAGGTTAGTTCTAGAAAATGCGTAAATACGACATATAATGTGTATAAAACATGTAGATATCATCAATAATGTAGCATGGAACATAAGAAATTATCGATACGTTGGAGACGTATCAGCATCCCCAAGCTTAGTTCTGCTCGTCCCGAGCAGGTAAAACGATAACAAAGATAATTTCTGAAGTGACATGCCATCATAATCTTGATCATACTATTGTAAACATATGTAATGAATGCAGCGATCAAAAACAATGGTAATGACATGAGTAAACAAATGAATCATAAAGCAAAGACTTTTCATGAATAGTACTTCAAGACAAGCATCAATAAGTCTTGCATAAGAGTTAACTCATAAAGCAATAAATCAAAGTAAAGGTATTGAAGCAACACAAAGGAAGATTAAGTTTCAGCGGTTGCTTTCAACTTATAACATGTATATCTCATGGATAGTGTCAATATAAAGTAATATAACAAGTGCAATATGCAAGTATGTAGGAATCAATGCACAGTTCACACAAGTGTTTGCTTCTTAAGGTGGAGAGAGATAGGTAAACTGACTCAACAATAAAAGTAAAAGAATGGTCCTTCAAGGAGGAAAGCATCGATTGCTGTATTTGTGCTAGAGCTTTTATTTTGAAAACATGAAACAATTTTGTCAACGGTAGTAATAAAGCATATGCGTTATGTAAATTATATCTTACAAGTTGCAAGCCTCATGCATAGTATACTAATAGTGCCCGCACCTTGTCCTAATCAGCTTGGACTACCGGATCATCGCAATACACATGTTTCAACCAAGTGTCACAAAGGGGTACCTCCATGCCGCCTGTACAAAGGTCTAAGGAGAAAGCTCGCATTTTGGATTTCTCGCTTTTGATTATTCTCAACTTAGACATCCATACCGGGACAACATGGACAACAGATAATAGACTCCTCTTTAATGCATAAGCATGTAGCAACAATTATTATTCTCATATGAGATTGAGGATATATGTCCAAAACTGAAACTTCCACCATGATTCATGGCTTTAGTTAGCGGCCCAATGTTCTTCTCTAACAATATGCATGCTCCAACCATTAAGGTGGTAGATCTCTCTTACTTCAGACAAGACGAACATGCATAGCAACTCACATGATATTCAACAAAGAGTAGTTGATGGCGTCCCCAGAAGCATGGTTATCGCACAACAAGCAACTTAATAAGAGATAAAGTGCATAAGTACATATTCAATACCACAATAGTTTTTAAGGCTATTTTGTCCCATGAGCTATATATTGCAAAGGCGAATGATGGAATTTTAAAGGTAGCACTCAAGCAATTTACTTTGGAATGGCGGAGAAATACCATGTTGTAGGTAGGTATGGTGGACACAAATGGCATAGTGGTTGGCTCAAGGATTTTGGATGCATGAGAAGTATTCCCTCTCGATACAAGGCTTAGGCTAGCAAGGTTATTTGAAGCAAACTCAAGGATGAAACGGTGCAGCAAAACTCACATAAAAGACATATTGTAAACATTATAAGACTCTACACCGTCTTCCTTGTTGTTCAAAACTCAATACTAGAAATTATCTAGACCTTAGAGAGACCAAATATGCAAACCAAATTTTAGCAAGCTCTATGTATTTCTTCATTAATGGGTGCAAAGTATATGATGCAAGAGCTTAAACATGAGCACAACAATTTCAAAGTATCACATTATCCAAGACATTTTAGAATTACTACATGTAGCATTTTCCAATTCCAACCATATAACAATTTAACGAAGAAGTTTCAACCTTCGCCTTGAACATTATGAGTAAAGCCTAAGGACATATTTGTCCATATGCAACAGCGGAGCGTGTCTCTCTCCCACACAGTGAATGCTAGGATCCATTTTATTCAAACAAAACAAAAACAAAAACAAACCGACGCTCCAAGCAAAGAACACAAGATGTGACTGAATAAAAATATAGTTTCAGGGGAGGAACCTGATGATGTTGTCGATGAAGAAGGGGATGCCCAAGGCATCCCCAAGCTTAGACGCTTGAGTCTTCTTAAAATATGCAGATGAACCACGGGGCATCCCCAAGCTTAGAGCTTTCACTCCTCTTGATCATAGTATATCATACTCCTCTCTTGACCCTTGAAAACTTCCTTCACACCAAACTTCAAGCAAACTCATTAGAGGGTTAGTGCACAATTAATAATTCACATATTCAGAGGTGACACAATCATTCTTAACACTTCTGGACATTGCAAAAGCTACTGGACATTAATGGATCAAAGAAATTCATCCAACATAGCAAATACGGCAATGCGAAATAAAAGGCAGAATCTGTCAAAAACAGAACAGTTCGTAAAGACGAATTTTAAAATGGCACCAGACTTGCTCAAATGGAAAAACTCAAAACTAATGAAAGTTGCGTACATATCTGAGGATCACGCTCGTAAATTGGCAGATTTTTTCGAATTTTCTACAGAGACTTGTGCCAGAATTCGTGACAGACAACAATGCTGTTTCTGCGCAGCGATCCCAAATATAACATCAACTTTAGCATAGAAACTTTACTTGGCACAAAAACATGATAAGGAGAGGTTTCTACAGTAGTAAACAACTTCCAAGACTCAAATATAAAACAAAGTACTGTAGTAAAAACATGGGTTGTCTCCCATAAGCGCTTTTCTTTAACGCCTCAGCTAGGCGCAGAAAGTGTATATCAAGTATTATCAAGAGATGAAACATCGACATTACCTTGGGCTTTACCCTTACCTTTCTTGTCCTCTTTCTTACTCTTTGGCTTAGGGAATATATGGCTACACCCGGGTGTAGAGGTGAATTTTAAGGTGCCTTCTCTCACGTCTATGACTGCTCCCAATAGTTTCAGCAGGGATCTTCCGAGTGTGATTTGTCCTGTTCCTGCGCATTCAATGACAAGGTAATCAATGGATATTGTTCTCCCAAGAATGGTTGTATGCACACCCGCAGCTATCCCTTTAGGAATTATAACAGAGTTATCAATAAGAGTTATTCCTTCTCCCCCTTCAGCGAATTCCCAAAGTTTCAATGATTTATGAATACTCTTAGGCATTAGGCAAAATTCAGTCATAATATCACAATTAGCATGAAGAGTTTGGTTACCTATGACAATTTTAATAGTAGGATCCCACAATGAAGGTTCAGAGTTCACTAAAACTTGATCAAGACGGTTACGAATATATCCATAATTTTCATTTAGGCGAGATGCACTTGTTTCAAGAGTGTTTAATCTATTATAAATGCTAATAAGGGCTGAATCAAAGTTATTAGCTGAATCATGTGATGCAACCAACTTCTTTATGGCATTAAAAGCTTGATCCCCATTACAATGAAGGAAATCTCCTCCCACTAGAGCATCCAAGGCATATCTATAGCGAATCATAAGACCAAAATAAAAATTACTAAGGAGCAAACTTAGAGTCATTTGAGGTTCAGTTTTACGATAAGAAGTAAAAATCCTGGACCAAGCATCTTTAAAACTTTCCTCATCCCCTTGTTTAAAAGTAAAAACTAATTCCTTAGGTGAAGAAGTAACAAGTACAGAACTAGACATGATAACAAAAGTAAACTAAATGCAAGTAACTAATTTTTTTTGTGTTTTTGATATAGAGAGCAAGACAATAAATAAAGTAAAGCTAGCAACTAATTTTTGTGTGTTTTGTTTAGGTGCAGCAAACAAAGTAGTAAATAAAATAAAGCAAGATAAAAACAAAGTAAAGAGATTGAGAAGTGGAGACTCCCCTTGCAGCGTGTCTTGATCTCCCCGGCAACGGCGCCAGAAAAAGGCTTGATGCGCGTAGATGTACACGCCCGTTGGGAACCCCAAGAGGAAGGTATGATGCGCACAGTGGCAAGTTTTCCCTCAGAAAGAAACCAAGGTTTAATCGAACCAGGAGGAGCCAAGAAGCACGTTGAAGGTTGATGGTGGCGAAATGTAGTGCGGCGCAACACCAGGGATTCCGGCGCCAACGTGGAACCTGCACAACACAACCAAAGTACTTTGCCCCAACGAAACAGTGAGGTTGTCAATCTCACCGGCTTGCTGTAACAAAGGATTAACCGTATTGTGTGGAAGATGATTGTTTGCAAGAAAACAGTAAAACAAGTATTGCAGTAGATTGTATGCGATGTAAAGAATAGGACCGGGGTCCACAGTTCACTAGAGGTGTCTCTCCCATAAGATTAAAGCATGTTGGGTGAAAAAATTACAGTCGGGCAATTGACAAATAGAAAAGGGCATAACAATGCATATACATGATATGATAAATATAGTGAGATTTAATTGAGCATTACGACAAAGTACATAGACCGCCATCCAACTGCATCTATGCCTAAAAAGTCCACCTTCAGGTTATCATCCGAACCCCATTCAGTATTAAGTTGCAAACCACAGACAATTGCATTAAGTATGGTGCGTAATGTAATCGACAACTACATCCTTAGATATAGAATCAATGTTTTATCCCTAGTGGCACAGCACAACACAACCTTAGAACTTTCTGTCACTGTCCCAGGTATCAATGAAGGCATGAACCCACTATCGAGCATAAATACTCCCTCTTGGAGTTAAGAGTAAAAACTTGGCCAGAGCCTCTACTAATAACGGAGAGCATGCAAGATCATAAACAACACATAGGTAATAGATTGATAATCACCATAACATAGTATTCTCTATCCATCGGATCCCGACAAACACAACATATAGTATTACGATAGATGATCTTGATCATGTTAGGCAGCTCACAAGATCCAACAATGAAGCACAATTAGGAGAAGACGACCATCTAGCTACTGCTATGGACCCATAGTCCAGGGTGAACTACTCACTCATCACTCCGGAGGCGATCATGGCGATGAAGAGTCCTCCGGGAGATGAATCCCCTCTCAGGGTGCCGGAGGCGATCTCCTGAATCCCCCGATGGGGATTCGGCGGCGGCGTCTCTCGGAAGGTTTTCCGTATCGTGGCTCTCATGCGGGGGTTTCGCGACGGAGGCTTTAAGTAGGCGGAAGGAAACGGGGGGGCCACACGAGGGCCCCACACGCTAGGGCCGCGCGGCCAGGGGCCGCGCCTAGTGTGGCGGCGCCCGTGGCCCCACTTCCTTCCCTCTTCACGCTTCTGGAAGCTTCGTGCAAAAATAGGACCCGGGCGTTGATTTCGTCCAATTCGAGAATATTTCCTTACTAGGATTTCGAAACAAAAAACAACAGAAAACAGCAACTGGCTCTTCGGCATCTTGTTAATAGGTTAGTTCCGGAAAATGCGTAAATACGACATATAATGTGTATAAAACATGTAGATATCATCAATAATGTAGCATGGAACATAAGAAATTATCGATACGTTGGAGACGTATTAGCAGGAAAAGGAGTTTTTTCAATATAAGCTTCAGGAATAACATGATCAACAGTTTCAATCACTACACATTTGTTTACAGATGAATCAATTTTATCTTTATACGGTTCATGATACTTATCAAAATTCTTCTTAGGCAATTCATAATGAGAGGCAAAAGCTTTGTAAAGATTTGCAACAACTTGGGAATCAAGACCATAAGTAGCACTCATATTACGAAATTTATCAGTATCCATAAAAGTTTCAATGCATTTATAATCAAAGATTATACCTGACTCTCTATCTTTGTCGTTCTCCCATCCTTCAGTATTCTCCTGGATCCGATCAAGAAGGTCCCTTTTAAACTCTTCTTTGTTGCGTGTAAATGATCCAGAACAAGAAGTATCCAGCAAGGTCTTGTCTTGAAAAGAAAGTCTTGCATAGAAATTATCAATAATAACATTACCAGGAAGCTCATGAATGGGGCATTTGAGCATTAAAGACTTCAATCTCCCCCAAGCTTGGGCAATACTCTCTCCATCATGAGGCCAGAAATTATATATGCGGTTCCGATCCTTGTGAATTTCACTTGGAGGATAGAATTTGGAATAAAATAAAGGCACAATGTCCTCCCAATCAAGAGAATCCCTATTCTTCAGCAATTTATACCAGTGCGCCGCTTTACCAGACAGCGATATAGAGAATAGTTTCTTTCTAACTTCATCCATAGCAATACCTGCACATTTGAATAACCCGCATAATTCATGTAAAAACAGTAAATGATCACCAGGATGAACAGTTCCATCCCCTTCATAGCGGTTATCCATAACACGTTCAATAATTTTCATAGGTATTTTATACGGTATTACTTCCTCACCTGGCGCTTCATCCACTACCGTTGCAGTAGTAGTAGATTTCC
The DNA here is from genome assembly GCA_030979885.1 of Lolium multiflorum. Taxonomy (NCBI): domain Eukaryota; kingdom Viridiplantae; phylum Streptophyta; class Magnoliopsida; order Poales; family Poaceae; genus Lolium; species Lolium multiflorum. The sequence goes on from CM061749.1 coordinate 315,611,447, forward strand.
CAAATAGAAATTGAAGAGAAGATCTCTCCATAATGACTTATAGCAGCAGGCAGAAATAAAATCAGCACAAACAGTAAAGGTTTTCCTTACCAATTCCACTTACCAATAGCGCTTCACTCCCCGGCAACGGCGCCAGAAAATAGTCTTGATGACCCACAAGTATAGGGGGTGTATCGTAGTATCTTCGATAAGTAAGAATGTCGATCCCAACGAGGAGCAGAAGGTGTTGACAAGCAGTTTCGATGAAGGATTCACTGTAAATGCTCACAGACAAGTATTCAAGGGGTTTTGATGTAACAGATGAATAAAGTACGAGTAAGTAAAATGCGAGAGAAATAATTGCAGCGAGTGGCCCAATCCTTTTTAGCACAAAGGACAAGCCGGTTTGTTTACTTATAATGACCAAACGTTCTTGAGGACACACGGGAATTTAGTCTAGTGCTTTCGCTTCATACGGCTAATTAATCTTCATTGTTTTGATAAGTGTTGTGTGGGTGAACCTATGCTAATGCACCGCCCTTCCTAGGACTAATACATACTTGTGATTATACCCCTTGCAAGCATCCGCAACTACAAGAAAGTAATTAAGATAAATCTAACCACAGCCTTAAACTCTGAGATCCTGCGATCCCTCTTGCATCGATATACCAACGGGGGCTCAGGTTTCTGTCACTCCGGCAACCCCGCAATTAGCAACCGAATACAAGATGCACTCCCCTAGGCCCATAAATGGTGAAGTATCGTGTAGTCGACGTTCACACGACACCACTAGAAGAATGACACCACAACTTAAATATCATAACATTGAATATTACTCAACCATAGTTCACTACTAACATTTAGACTTCACCCATGTCCTCAAGAACTAAACGAACTACTCACGAGACATCATATGGAATATGATCAGAGGTGATATGATGATGAATAACAATCTGAACATAAACCTTGGTTCAATGGTTTCACTCAATAGCATCAATAACAAGTAGAAATCAACACCGGGAGAGTTTCCCCTATCAAACAATCAAGATCCAACCCAAATCGTTACAGCGGTGATGAGGTGCAGCGGTGGAGATGGCGGTGATGATGATGATGATGATGATGATGACAATGGTGATGGAGATGATGTCCAGCTCGATGACGATGACGATGGCGTCGATTTCCCCCTCCGGGAGGGAATTTCCCCGTTCCTGCCCGCCGGAGAGCTCTTTTCTCTCTGGTGTTCTCCGCCCGCAGAGGCGGTGACTCTTCGCGAGGTACCCCCTGTGGCTTAGGTTTTCGGGACGAAGAACGCGAAGGAGAGAGGCGGACCAGAGGGGGGTTGGGCGGCCACACAGGCGGCGCGGCCAGGCCTGGGCCCGCGCCGGCCTATGGGGGGCCCATCCCTTTTCCCGGCCCTCCTTTTGGCTCCCTTCGTCTTCTTTAAAAATAGGAATTTACGTGTAATTTCCGAATTGTTGATCTTCAGAAATATGGCGTCCTGACGGTGCTTTTTCCAGCAGAATCCTGGCTCCGGTGAATAATTCTCCAATGATCATGAAACATGCAAAATAGATGAAATAACATAAGTATCATCTCTAAACATGAAATATATCAATGAATAACATCAAATTATGGTATAAAATAGTGATGCAAAATGGACGTATCAACACTCCTCCATGGTATGTGAAATGTTGGAAGGCACCCGAGGATTCGGTTAGCCATGGCTTGAGAAAGCAAAGGTTGGGAGGAGTGTCATCTCTAAATAAAACTAAAATAAATAGACACTCCTTCATGGTATGTGATTGTTGGAAGGCACCCGAGGATTCGGTTAGCCATGGCTTGTGAAAGCAAAAGGTTGGAAGGAGTGTCATCCATAAATAAAAAAAATAAACTAAAGTACATGTGTAAACAAAAGAGAAGAGGGATGATCTACCTTGCTGGTAGAGATAACGTCCTTCATGGGAGCCGCTCTTGAAAGTCTGGTTGATAAGGTAGTTAGAGTGCCCACTACCATTCGTTGACAACAACAAACACCTCTCAAACTTTACTTTTATGCTCTCTATATGATTTCAAAACTTAAAAAGCTCTAGCACATGATTTAATCCCAATTGAAAGATCGAGATGTCGCCTAGAGGGGGGGTGAATAGGCAATTACAAACTCTTTCGGATTTGTCTTGTAAGAATGCGGAATTAAACTATCGTTTAGTTTACAAGCACAAACCCTAGATATGCTAAGCTCAACTAGGTATAACAATAACAACTAGAGCTAAGCAAGATAGGCACAAGATATATGTAGCACAAGTGATAGCAAGATATATATATACTTCAAGCACGATGGCTATCACAAGGAAAGAGAGCTCGGGTATAGAAATAACCGAGGCACGCGGAGACGAGGATGTATTCCCGTGTTCCCTTGCTTTGCAACAAGGTACGTCACGTTTGGAGGAGTGGAGGTCCCACGAAGGATTCCCCGCGCCACGAAGGCTCACCCTATTCTCCGAACCACACCCACGAAGGATAATGGCCCTTTCCTTATGGTTAGCTTTTCCTCCGCTCCGGAGATGGCAAGCTCCACAACCACTTCACAAGCTCCACGAAGGAGAAGCCCGGGCCTCTTCACAATCTTCTTGAAGAGATCACCGGAGCACCAACCGCCAAGCCAACTAGGAGGTTTCCCTCCAAGAGTAACAAGCTCACGGTCTCTCACTCGAACTAATCGTGGTGGAGAGCTCAACACTATGCAATGATGCAAAGCAAGAACACCGGAGGTGTTCAAGTCCTTCACACTCAAATCCCACCAAAGCAACGAATGCTAGGATGAGATTGGAGAGGAAGAACAAGGGGAAAAGTCAACCAAAGACTCCAAGATCTAGATCCCAAGAGATTCCCTCACTTAGAGAAGAAATGGTTTGGTGGAAGTGTAGATCTAGATCTCCTCTCTCAAATCCTCAAATATGAGCAAGAATGGTTGGAGGAATCAAGGGGGAGAGCAAGTTCTTCAAATAGCAACAATGGAGGTGAAGAAAGGGGAAGAACTACTGCTCAAGGTGGAAGAAGGGCTATTTATAGTCTAGGGAGAAAAATAACCGTTGGGGAAAAAGAACCATTAAAAACGCGAAAAACGGCCGAAAATCGCCCGGCTACGAGCCGGCGACCGGAGGGGGCCGGCCAGGCCGGTCAGCAGCCCGGTCGGAGCGGCCCAGCAGCAGGCGGGCGAAATTGCTCCCAGGGCGCGGCGGGCGGCGGCGTGTGGGCTGCGCGGCCCATCGGCCGAGCGGCGGCAGCGCCAGGTTGTGCGAGGGCGCAGGCGCAGGCGGCGGCCGGTTACAATCCGGTCGGACCGGAGGGCTGGCTGGCCGCTGGCGCTGGCCGCCTGTCGCCGGGTGGCCGCGTCTGGCCCGGCAGGCGGGCGCCCAGCCAGCCTCCTTTTTCCTTTTTTCTTTTCTTTTCTTCTTTTACTCTTTCTTCAATAACTTTGCTCCCGAACCCCGATTCGAATGAAACTAGTTTTGTTTGGAAGATAACAACAAATGCTATCCTATGGAAAGTGAAAACACAAGAATCTATAGGAGGGGATTTTATCATGAATATAAAAGGTAGAACCTTATATCATGAATAACCGGTAAAATCACCCAACCTCGAAAACGCAATAGAAGATGCATGCGGATTCCGTTTTCGATGAACTTGGGCTTGTTGTAAAGCTAGCAACAAGCTCAAGAACCTCACACAGAGAAACACCAAGAAGCAATACGGATATGCAAAGTATGCAAAGGATTGAGCTCCCTAAGACGATGTGATCAAGTTACCCAACCGAAAGCCCCTCTTAATAGTGCGGCTATGTATCCTATAATCCGGTCTCCCATCAACCACCTTGAGACCGGTAAAAGGAAAACCTAGCAAGGCCATACCTTTGCCTTGCGCATCCCGCTTGATCTTGATGATAACTCTTCAAGCTTCACTCAAGCCGGAATGCCTCTCTTGATCAATGTTGCTTTGTGAAGACTCACAAATGCTCCCCCATACACTATGATGGGAAAGCTCCATTGATACACATCTTCACATGTCCATTATCACCAAATGGACGGCAAGCTTCAAGCATGTGATCCACTCAAGATGCTCATCTTGAACTTGCCCAACTCAACCTTGTATCTTCTCATACTCACTTAAGATAGAGCATGGCTAATATTGAGTTCCACATAAGAACTCCATCTTCATTTCTTCTTCTTGATCATATCACATATATATCTTCATACCGATGATCTTGATGCCAATACACAAGGTATACCTTTATCTTCATGGCATCCATACTTGAATCCAACACATGGAGTACAAGTAGTACCTATGGAATATTCCTTCATATAAACTCAATGAAAACATTAGTCCATAGGGGTTGTCATTAATTACCAAAACCACACATAGGGGCAATGTACCCTTACAATCTCCCCCATTTTGGTAATTGATGACAACCACAATAAGAGGGTTTATATAATGAATATTAGAGACAAGTACGCAACTTATCCGAGAATAAGTTGTATACAAGAGGTTGTATTTGATATGGTGATGAGGACATCTACCTCACTACTACCTCCGTCATTACCAACTGAAGATGAACCTGCTGTGAAGCTCAAGTCCAATGAAGTCAGGATTGGACCAATGACACGAGCTCGTGCGAAGCTACTTAAACAACAGGTGAACTTGTTCCTAAACGATACTTTGATTGATGAGAACTTTATACTGCCTAAGTCCTATTACTTATGTATCATCAGGTATCAAGAGGAGACGAGCATCGCACGAGGAGAGGAGCAGCTGGACATGAAGACGGACGTCAAGATGGCCGTGAAGCTGGACATGGAGCTGGACATGAAGATATCTCATGGACGCGCGAGGGAGGAGCGGGAGGCATGCGCGAGAGGAGAAGAAGAAGTCCAGCCGGTCCAGAAGTCGGCGGACCAGCCCCAGCCTCAGCCCGGCCCGGTCCTGGCCGCTAACCGGGGCGCCGAGGCTGTCCTGGACGAGAAGCCCCTCGATCCGGCCGGACCACGGGAGGCGGTTGATACGTCTCCAACGTATCGATAATTTCTTATGTTCCATGCTACTTTATTGATGATACCTACATGTTTTATGCATATTATATGTCATATTTATGCATTTTTGGAACTAACCTATTAACAAGATGCCGAAGAGCCAGTTGCTGTTTTCTGCTGTTTGGTTTCAGAAATCCTAGTAAAGAAATATTCTCGGAATTGGACGAAACTTTCGCCCAGGGTCCTATTTTTGCACGAAGCTTCCAGAAGACCGAAGAGATAACGAAGTGGGGCCACGAGGCGGCCGGAAGGGTGGCCGGCGCGGCCCAGCCCTGGCCGCGCCGACCTGGGCCCTCGTGTGGCCCCCGCGTTGACCCTCAGCCTACTTAAAGCTTCCGTCGCGAAACCCCCGTACCAAGAGCCACGATACGGAAAACCTTACAGAGACGCCGCCGCCGCGTCCCATCTCGGGGGATTCGGAGATCGCCTCCGGCACCCTGCCGGAGAGGGGATTCATCTCCGGAGGACTCTACACCGCCATGGTCGCCTCCGAGTGATGAGTGAGTAGTCCACCTGGACCATGGGTCCATAGCAGTAGCTAGATGGTTGTCTTCTCCTTGTTGTGCTTCATTGTTGGATCTTGTGAGCTGCCTAACATGATCAAGATCATCTATATGTAATTCTATATGTTGTGTTTGTCGGGATCCGATGGATAGAGAGTACTATGATTATGGTGATTATCAATCTATTGTTCATGTGTTGTTTATGATCTTGCATGCTCTCCGTTATTAGTAGAGGCTCTGGCCAAGTTTTTGCTCTTAACTCCAAGAGGGAGTATTTATGCTCGATAGTGGGTTCATGCCTCCATTGAATCTGGGACAGTGACAGAAAGTTCTAAGGTTGTGGATGTGCTGTTGCCACTAGGGATAAAACATTGATGCTATGTCTAAGGATGTAGTTGTTGATTACATTACGCACCATACTTAATGCAATTGTCTGTTGCTTTGCAACTTAATACCGGAGGGGGTTCGGATGATAACCTGAAGGTGGACTTTTTAGGCATAGATGCAGTTGGATGGCGGTCTATGTACTTTGTCGTAATGCCCAATTAAATCTCACTATATTTATCATATCATGTATATGCATTGTTATGCCTTTCTCTATTTGTCAATTGCCCGACTGTAATTTGTTCACCCAACATGCTTCTATCTTATGGGAGAGACACCTCTAGTGAACTGTGGACCCCGGTCCTATTCTTTACATAGCATACAATCTACTTTGTGTTTACTGTTTTCTTTGCAAACATCTTCCACTCGATACGTTTAATCCTTTTTTACAGCAAGCCGGTGAGATTGACAACCTCACTGTTTCGTTGGGGCAAAGTACTTTGGTTGTGTTGTGCAGGTTCCGCGTTGGCGCCGGAATCCCTGGTGTTGCGCCGCATCACATTTCGCGACCATCAACCTTCAACGTGCTTCTTGGCTCCTCCTGGTTCGATTAAACCTTGGTTTCTTTCTGAGGGAAAACTTGCTACTGTGCGCATCATACCTTCCTCTTGGGGTTCCCAACGAACGTGTGAGTTACACGCCATCAAGCTCTTTTTCTGGCGCCGTTGCCGGGGCTAAAGAAAAGTTAGTTCCTCCTCCACGGCAACAGCTCTTTTTCTGGCGCCGTTGCGGGAGATCAAGACACGGCAAGGGGAGTCTTCACTTCTCAATCTCTTTACTTTGTTTTTGTCTTGCTTTATTTTATTTACTACTTTGTTTGCTGCACTAAATCAAAACACAAAAAATTAGTTGCTAGCTTTACTTTATTTACTGTCTTGCTCTCTATATCAAAAACACAAAAAAATTAGTTACTTGCATTTACTTTATCTAGTTTGTTTTATTTACCTTTGCTAAAATGAATACTCCTGAAAATACTAAATTGTGTGACTTCACAAATGCAAATAATAATGATTTCCTATGCACACCTATTGCTCCACCTGCTACTACAGCAGAATTCTTTGAAATTAAACCTGCTTTACTAAATCTTGTCATGAGAGATCAATTTTCTGGTACTAGTTCTGATGATGCTGCTGCCCATCTCAATAATTTTGTTGAACTTTGTGAAATGCAAAAGTATAAAGATGTAGATGGTGATATTATTAAATTGAAAGTGTTTCCTTTCTCATTAAGAGGAAGAGCTAAAGATTGGTTGCTATCTTTGCCTAAGAATAGTATTGATTCATGGACTAAATGCAAGGATGCTTTTATTGGTAGATATTATCCTCCCGCTAAAATTATATCTTTGAGAAGTAGCATAATGAATTTTAAGCAATTAGATACTGAACATGTTGCTCAAGCTTGGGAGAGAATGAAAACTTTGGTAAAGAATTGCCCAACCCATGGACTGACTACTTGGATGATCATCCAAACCTTCTATGCAGGACTAAATTTTTCTTCGCGGAATTTATTGGATTCAGCTGCTGGAGGTACCTTTATGTCCATCACATTGGGGGCGGCTACAAAACTTCTTGATGATATGATGATAAATTACTCTGAATGGCACACGGAAAGAGCTCCACAAGGTAAGAAGGTAAATTCTGTTGAAGAAACCTCTTCCTTGAGTGATAAAATTGATGTGATTATGTCTATGCTTGTGAATGGTAGATCTAATGTTGATCCTAATAATGTTCCTTTAGCTTCATTGGTTGCTCAAGAAGAAAATGTTGATGTGAATTTCATTAAAAATAATAATTTCAACAACAATGCTTATAGGAACAACTCTGGTAATAACTATAGGCCATATCCTTCTGCTAATGGTAATGGTTATGGTAATTCTTATGGGAATTCTTACAATAATAATAGGAGTGTACCCTCTGGTCTTGAAGCCATGCTTAAAGAATTTATTAGTACACAAACTGCTTTTAACAAATCTGTTGAGGAAAAGCTTGATAAAATTGATACTATTGCTTCTAGAGTTGATAGGCTTGCCTCCGATGTTAATCTTTTAAAATTGAAAGTTATGCCTAATAATGATATTGATAATAAGATTACTACTACAGCAAATGCCATCCAAGTTAGAATTAATGAGAATATAAGATTAATGGCTGAATTGCGTGCTAGGTGGGATAGAGAAGAAAATGAAAAACTAGCTAAAAAGAATAATGTAGCTAAAGTTTGGACTATTACCACCACTAGTAATGCTAATTCTTCACATGTTGCTGCACCTCCTACTATCAATGGTAAAATAATTGGTGTTGGCAATGTTTCTACTCCTAGTGCAAAGCGTACAAAACTGCCTGAAATTGCTAAAACTGCTGAAACTGCTTGTGATAAAACTGCTGAAATTTTTTCCAACCTTGGGAATAATGATCCCATTGCTGTAGCTCATAATGATTTAGATTTTGATGATTGCCACATCTCTGAAGTTATAAAGTTCTTACAAAAACTTGCTAAAAGTCCTAATGCTAGTGCTATAAATTTAGCCTTTACAAAACATATTACAAATGCTCTCATAAAAGCTAGAGAAGAGAAACTAAAACTTGAAACTTCTATTCCTAGAAAGTTAGAAGATGGTTGGGAGCCCATCATTAAAATGAAATTCAATGACTTTGAATGTAATGCTTTATGTGATCTTGGTGCAAGTATTTCTGTTATGCCTAAAAAGATCTATGATATGCTTGACTTGCCACCATTGAAGAATTGTTATTTGGATGTTAATCTTGCCGATAATGTTAAAAAGAAACCTTTGGGGAGGATTGATAATGTGCACATTACGGTTAACAATAACCTTGTCCCCGTTGATTTTGTTGTCTTGGATATCGAATGCAATGCATCTTGTCCAATTGTGTTGGGAAGACCTTTTCTTCGAACTGTTGGTGCTGTTATTGATATGAGGGAAGGTAATATTAAATATCAATTTTCTCTCAAGAAAGGTATGGAACACTTCCCTAGAAAGAGAATGAAGTTGCCTTTTGATTCTATTATTAGAACAAGCTATGATGTTGATGCTTCTACTCTCGATGTTACTTGATTTGCACTTTCTGCGCCTAGCTGAAAGGCGTTAAAGAAAAGCGCTTATGGGAGACAACCCATGTTTTTACCTACAGCAATTTTTTGTTTTGTTGAGTCTTGGAAGTTGTTTACTACTGTAGCAACCTCTCCTTATCATGTTTTTGTGCCAAGTAAAGTTTCTATGCCAAAGTTGATGTTATATTTGGGATTGCTGCGCAGAAACAGCATTGCTGTCTGTCACGAATCTGGGCACAATTCTCTGTAGAAAATTCGAAAAAATCTGCCAATTTACGAGCGTGATCCTCAGATATGTACGCAACTTTCATTAGTTTTGAGTTTTTCCATTTGAGCAAGTCTGGTGCCATTTCTAAATTCGTCTTTACGGACTGTTCTGTTTTTGACAGATTCTGCCTTTTATTTCGCATTGCCTCTTTTGCTATGTTGGATTTATTTCTTTGATCCACTAATGTCCAGTAGCATTATGCAATGTCCAGAAGTGAAAATAATGATTGTGTCACCTCTGAATGAGTGAATTATTAATTGTGCACTAACCCTCTAATGAGTTTGCTTGAAGTTTGGTGTGAAGGGAGGAGTGAAAGCTCTAAGCTTGGGGATGCCCCCGTGGTTCACCCCTGCATATTTTAAGAAGACTCAAGCGTCTAAGCTTGGGGATGCCCAAGGCATCCCCTTCTTCATCAACAACATCATCAGGTTCCTCCCCTGAAACTATATTTTTATTCAATCACATCTTGTGTTCTTTACTTGGAGCGTCGTTTTGTTTTTGTTTTTGTTTTTGTTTGAATAAGATGGATCCTAGCATTCACTTTGTGGGAGAGAGACACGCTCCGCTGTTGCATATGGACACATGTGTCCTTAGGCTTTACTCATAATGTTCATGGCGAAGTTTCTTCTTCGTTAAATTGTTATATGGTTGGAATTGGAAAATGCTACATGTAGTAATTCTAAACTGTCTTGGATAATGTGATACTTGGCAATTGTTGTGCTCATGTTTAAGCTCTTGCATCATATGCTTTGCACCCATTAATGAAGAAATACATAGAGCTTGCTAAAATTTGATTTGCATATTTGGTTTCTCTAAGGTCTAGATAATATCTAGTATTGAGTTTTGAACAACAAGGAAGACGGTGTAGAGTCTTATAATGTTTACAATATGTCTTTTATGTGAGTTTTGCTGCACTTGTTCATCCTTGAGTTTGCTTCAAATAACCTTGCTAGCCTAAACCTTGTATCGAGAGGGAATACTTCTCATGCATCCAAAATCCTTGAGCCAACTACTATGCCATTTGTGTCCACCATACCTACCTACTACATGGTATTTCTCCGCCATTCCAAAGTAAATTGCTTGAGTGCTACCTTTAAAATTCCATCATTCACCTTTGCAATATATAGCTCATGGGACAAAATAGCCTTAAAAACTATCGTAGTATTGAATATGTACTTATGCACTTTATATTTTATTAAGTTGCTTGTTGTGCGATAACCATGTTTCTGGGGAACGCCATCAACTATTGTTGAATATCATGTGAGTTGCTATGCATGTACGTCTTGTCTGAAGGTCTATCATTTTAGTGGTTGGAGCATGCAAAATTGTTAGAGAAGAACATTGGGCCGCTAACTAAAGCCATGAACCATGGTGGAAGTTTCAGTTTTGGACATATATCCTCAATCTCATATGAGAATAATAATCATTGCTACATGCTTATGCATTTAAGAGGAGTCCATTATCTGTTGTCCATGTTGTCCCGTATGGATGTCTAAGTTGAGAATAATCAAAAGCGAGAAATCCGAAATGCGAGCATTCTCCTTAGACCTTTGTACAGGCGGCATGGAGGTACCCCTTTGTGACACTTGGTTGAAACATGGCATGCGAAGATCCGGTAGTCCAAGTTAAGTAGGACGAGGTGCGGGCACTATTAGTATACTATGCGTGAGGCTTGCAACTTGTAAGATATAATTTTCATAACTCATATGCTTTATTACTACCGTTGACAAAATTGTTTCATGTTTTCAAAATAAAAGCTCTAGCACAAATACAGCAATCGATGCTTTCCTCATTGAAGGACCATTCTTTTACTTTTATTGTTGAGTCAGTTTACCTATCTCCTTCCACCTTAAGAAGCAAACACTTGTGTGAACTGTGCATTGATTCCTACATACTTGCATATTGCACTTGTTATATTACTTTATGTTGACAATATCCATGAGATATACATGTTATAAGTTGAAAGCAACCGCTGAAACTTAATCTTCCTATGTGTTGCTTCAACACCTTTACTTTGATTTATTGCTTTATGAGTTAACTCTTATGCAAGACTTATTGATGCTTGTCTTGAAGTACTATTCATGAAAAGTCTTTGCTTTATGATTCAGTTGTTTACTCATGTCATTACCTTTGCTTTGATCGCTGCATTCATTACATATGTTTACAAATAGTATGATCAAGATTATGATGGCATGTCACTTCAGAAATTATCTTTGTTATCGTTTTACCTGCTCGGGACGAGCAGAACTAAGCTTGGGGATGCTGATACGTCTCCAACGTATCGATAATTTCTTATGTTCCATGCTACTTTATTGATGATACCTACATGTTTTATGCATATTATATGTCATATTTATGCATTTTACGGAACTAACCTATTAACAAGATGCCGAAGAGCCAGTTGCTGTTTTCTGATGTTTTTGGTTTCAGAAATCCTAGTAAAGAAATATTCTCGGAATTGGACGAAACTTTCGCCCAGGGTCCTATTTTTGCACGAAGCTTCCAGAAGACCGAAGAGATAACGAAGTGGGGCCACGAGGCGGCTAGAAGGGTGGCCGGCGTGGCAGGCCCTGGCCGCGCCGACCTACCTGGGCCCCTCGTGTGGCCCCCGCGTTGACCCTCCGCCTACTTAAAGCTTCGTCGCGAAACCCCCGGTGAGAGCCACGATACGGAAAACCTTACGAGACGCCGCCGCGAATCCCATCTCGGGGGATTCGAGATCGCCTCGGCACCCTGCCGGAGAGGGGATTCATCTCCGGAGGACTCTACACCGCCATGGTCGCCTCCGGAGTGATGAGTGAGTAGTCCACCCCTGGACCATGGGTCCATAGCAGTAGCTAGATGGTTGTCTTCTCCTTGTTGTGCTTCATTGTTGGATCTTGTGAGCTGCCTAACATGATCAAGATCATCTATATGTAATTCTATATGTTGTGTTTGTCGGGATCCGATGGATAGAGAGTACTATGATTATGGTGATTATCAATCTATTGTTCATGTGTTGTTTATGATCTTGCATGCTCTCCGTTATTAGTAGAGGCTCTGGCCAAGTTTTTGCTCTTAACTCCAAGAGGGTATTTATGCTCGATAGTGGGTTCATGCCTCCATTGAATCTGGGACAGTGACAGAAAGTTCTAAGGTTGTGGATGTGCTGTTGCCACTAGGGATAAAACATTGATGCTATGTCTAAGGATGTAGTTGTTGATTACATTACGCACCATACTTAATGCAATTGTCTGTTGAACTTAATACTGGAGGGGGTTCGGATGATAGGTGGACTTTTTAGGCATAGATGCAGTTGGATGGCGGTCTATGTACTTTGTCGTAATGCCCAATTAAATCTCACTATATTTATCATATCATGTATATGCATTGTTATGCCTTTCTCTATTTGTCAATTGCCCGACTGTAATTTGTTCACCCAACATGCTTCTATCTTATGGGAGAGACACCTCTAGTGAACTGTGGACCCCGGTCCTATTCTTTACATAGCATACAATCTACAATTGTGTTTTACTGTTTTCTTTGCAAACATCTTCCACTCGATACGTTTAATCCTTTGTTACAGCAAGCCGGTGAGATTGACAACCTCACTGTTTCGTTGGGGCAAAGTACTTTGGTTGTGTTGTGCAGGTTCCGCGTTGGCGCCGGAATCCCTGGTGTTGCGCCGCATCACATTTCGTGACCATCAACCTTCAACGTGCTTCTTGGCTCCTCTGGTTCGATTAAACCTTGGTTTCTTTCTGAGGGAAAACTTGCTACTGTGCGCATCATACCTTCCTCTTGGGGTTCCCAACGAACGTGTGAGTTACACGCCATCCGGTCCACAGCCCGGTTGACCGGCCGCCAACCGGACCGGCCGGTCCACAGCCCGGTCGACCGGATCCCAGACCGGACGCGTCCGAGTCTGTCTCGACCAGATCTATTCTGGGTCGGTTATTCTTGTATCTTTTCGACCAGAACTCGTCCCGGACGCCTATATAAGTGCCCAGGACGCCCCCTAGCTGCTTTAGACCACGTTTAAGATAAACCCTAGTTCTTAGTTGTTTGCTCTGCAAAACTATTGAATTCCCTACACCATATTGCTTGGATATTGTGTAGATCCTGTTTAAGTCTTGTGTGATCTGCTGTTCCATTGGGAATTAGACGGTTGCAACTTACCGCTTCGTGGTCGGCGGCTACGTGCGCAAGTGTGTGGAGTTGCGAATATCTTGCAGGGTTGAGAGCTGTTGCATTGGCGACAGGGACCAATCGAGAGATCTCGTTGCGTCATACAAGTTATCATCCACTTCATCGTCGTGTATCTCCGCTGCCATCACCCGTGATCATCATCACCACCGTTGCTTACTGAGAAGATCGGGCCACCCCTTATCATCTTGGTATCAGATTTCCAGTTTTCCTCGGTAAGCCATCCACAATCCACCCCATAGTTGAGTTGTGAGTGTTTTCCTATCCAGAAAAAGCCAAAAATATTTAGGGTTAGGGTTTGCCATAGCCATAGCTTGCACTAATTTCGAGTTTTAGTTGCTTTTCGTAGTTGTTTTTGCGTAACTTTATCTTTCTTCTAGTAGAATTGTTAGGGTTTGAGTTTTCTCTATCATCTAGTTTATCATATTGTGTCAGTTTTGTTACTCCGAGTCCACATAGCGTACAGTGTGCTTGTTCCCAACCATAGACACAGCCTTTCGATATACGTGACTAGGAACTTCCCCAGAAGAGACTAGTTTTACCGCTCGACAGGCTGCTCATTAGGGTTTTGGTGCTTTGCATATCTTGTTGGCCGTGTTATCAAGGAGTTGAGTCATAAAATCAAAAAAAAAGAGAAAATTGAAAAGAAGCAAAAAGAGCTACATAGCTGCGTGTGTTACAAAAAGAAAATACAAAAAGAAAAGTGTGTGCTAGTTGAAATCAAGTGAAAGGCCTAAGTTTTCTTTACTGCATCCGTAGTTGAGCAATCTTGTGCCTGTCTCATTGAGCTTTGCTAGCGTCTCTCTTGTGCATTGCAACCTTTCCTCCATATAGTTGCATTGCCCCATTATATCGCCTTGTGTGAGTATCTTTGGTTGTCTACGGTCAGCGCTAGAGCTTGTTATTGGTGCAAATAGGTAGCCTACCTACAGCCCCACATATACCCTGCTTTGTCGTGTGATTGTTCTTATACCCTTGATATTCGCTTCGCTACATCCGTGCACTAGTTGTTACTACAAGTGGTAAGCAACACTAATTTACTTTGGAACGGTAAGATTTCCTTTTCTTATCAGTTTTGAGTGAGTTGTGAGAGTACCACCATATATTTTTGATTTAGTGCACTAACCTACTAATCATGTCTGCTAGTGATAATAAGATTGTTAACCAGGAGAACAAGAATTCGGCAGATATCATCACTTGGAGGGAGTATGAAGCTCTTCGTAATGAGATGCGACGTGAATTCCGCACTAACGATGATGAGCTTAAGAGTACAGTTGATGAGATCAAACAAACGCTGGATGCTACTAATGTCACCGTCACTGGATTGTCTGATCAAATGACGGATATACAGCGCAATATTGCGGATATGCGTCTCGCTATTGAGAACTTGACTGTACTACAACAACAACAACAAGAAGATGATGAAGATCCTGAACTTGAAGATGACGCACACAATGCTCGTGGTGCGCCTCGTGGTCATCGTCCTCGTGGCTGGGTTCCACTTGGCCGCAATGGTCGTGGACAAGATGAAGAAGATGGATTGGGTAAGCCTAAGTTTTCCATACCCAAGTTTGAAGGAGGAGCTGATGTTGAAGAATACCTCACTTGGGAGCTCAAGATTGAGAAATTATGGAGCCTACATCCACACTACTCTGAAGATAGGAAGATCAAGCTTGCGTCTTCTGAATTTGATGGTTATGCATTGCGTTGGTGGGATTCTTTGGTTCGTAACCGCGATGAAGATGGTGCACAGCCTATCCGTACATGGCGTGCTATGAAAGAGGCAATGACTTCTCGTTTTGTGCCTACAAATTACATGCGGAACATATTTGATAAGCTAACACTATTGAGGCAAGGTGTGAAGACTGTTGATGAGTACTACATGGAGATGGAGATGCTTATGCAGCGTGGTCGTGTCCGTGAGTCTCTAGAGATGACAATGCAGCGTTTTCTCAATGGATTGAAGTATGATGTTAAAGGCATTGTTCGTCATTACACCTACACCAATATGAATCAATTGTTACATCATGCAAGAGAAGCTGAATCACAGTTGGCTGAAGAAGCAAAGGTTAAAGGACGTGCTACGGGAGCTGGGCGTTTTACACCCCGCGCGCCCTCTACAGCGCCGGCGCCTTCGACGCGCTCCGCTCCTTACTCTACTCCGCCTAGCAAACCGGTCTCCAATGTATCTAATGCAAAGAAGTCCGAATCTGCTGCAAGTACGAGTGGTTCTGGTGCGTCTACAACGCGCAACCGTGATATGCTTTGCCATACATGTGGTGGCAAGGGTCACTTCAAGAGAGATTGTCCTAACCGCAAAGTCATGTTTATCAATGAGGACAATGAGTATGAGACTGGAGATGATGTTGATCCAAATGCTCCAGACAATGATGACTATGACACTGATGGTGAAGATGCATATCCTTCTGATGCTCGCACCATTGTTGTGTCGCAGCGTGCTCTTAATGTGTTGCCTAGTGCATCTACTCAGCGCTGCAATTTGTTCCAAACCAAAGCTTTAGTTGGACCTGACAAGGCTTGCAAGGTCATTATTGATGGCGGGAGTTGCCGCAATTTAGCAAGCAAGGAGTTATGTACCAAGCTGAAGTTGAAGTATCTACCGCACCCGCATCCATATTATATTCAGTGGTTGAGCGACAATGGTGAGATGAAGGTAAACCACATGGTGCGTGTTGAGTTTGCGATTGGACCGTATAAGGATTGCATTGATTTTGATGTGGTTCCTATGACGGTTTGTCACCTCTTATTGGGTCGGCCTTGGCTCTATGACCGTTCTGTGCAACACAATGGCCGTGCCAATACATATCACTTGGAGTACAAGGGCAAGAAAATTAACTTACAGCCTATGTCACCACAACAAATTGTCAATGAGTCTCGTCAGAAGATCGAAGTGAATTTGGAGGATGCACCTCTAGATAGGCGAGAGAATTGTAATGTCGTGAGTGATATAACGAAAAGTGAGAGAGTGAATTCCTTAGTCTCATTAGCCACCAAAGAAGACATGAGAGAATTTAGTGAGGATCCTACGGCCATGCCTCTTGTGCTTTTGTACAGGGGTACGGTTTTGGTTTCTAACGATATGACCCCTCTTCCTCTTGGTGTTTCTAATGTTTTGCAGGAATTCGGCGACGTGTTTCCGGAGGAGGTACCCGCAGGATTACCACCATTGCGAGGTATTGAGCATCAAATTGACTTGATTCCCGGAGCATCGCTGCCCAATAGGGCGCCATATCGCACTAATCCCGAAGAGACGAAGGAGATACAGAAGCAAGTACAAGCGCTACTCGACAAAGGTTATATTCGCATAAGCCTTAGTCCTTGTGCTGTTCCTGTTATTCTAGTTCCTAAGAAAGATGGTACTTGGCGTATGTGCGTAGATTGTAGAGCTATAAACAACATTACTATTCGATATCGTCATCCTATTCCCCGTTTAGAGGATATGCTAGATGAATTGAGTGGTGCTGCTGTGTTCTCTAAAATTGATTTGCGTAGTGGCTATCATCAAATTAGGATGAAAGAAGGGGATGAGTGGAAAACAGCCTTTAAAACAAAATTTGGTTTATATGAGTGGTTAGTAATGCCTTTTGGTTTAACTAATGCACCTAGCACTTTCATGAGACTGATGAACCATGTTTTGCGTGAATTTATTGGCAAATTTGTGGTTGTGTATTTTGATGACATATTAATCTACAGCCGCAATGAATCTGATCATACTATACATATTCGACATGTTTTGCAAGTGTTGCGTGATAATCAACTCTATGGTAATCTTGAGAAGTGCACATTTTGCAAAGATAAGGTCATATTTCTGGGTTATGTTGTCTCTAAGCATGGAGTAGAAGTAGATGTGTCTAAAATTGAAGCTATTCAAAATTGGCCTACTCCCATGAATGTGAGTCAAGTTAGAAGTTTTCATGGTCTAGCTGGGTTTTATCGCCGTTTTGTGCCCAATTTTTCTACTATTGCTGCACCTTTGAATGACTTGACTAAAAAGGGTGTTGTTTTTGAGTGGGGCGCAGCCCAAGATCATGCTTTTGATGAACTGAAACGATTGTTAACTTCTGCACCGTTGCTTGCACTTCCTGATTTCAATAAGCAATTTGAGATTGAATGTGATGCTAGTGGTATTGGAATTGGTGGTGTGTTGATGCAAGAGGGTCGCCCAATTGCATATTTTTCTGAGAAACTATCTGGTGCTAAGTTGAACTATCCTATCTATGATAAAGAATTGTATGCTTTAATTCGAGTTCTTGAGGTTTGGCAACATTACTTGTGGCCAAAAGAATTTATCATACATTCTGATCATGAAGCTTTGAAATACCTGAAAGCCCAATCTACTTTGCATAAGCGTCTAGCTAAGTGGGTTGAGTTCATTGAGTCTTTTCCATACATTATTAAGCATAAGAAGGGAAAAGATAATATTGTTGCTGATGCTCTATCTAGGAAAAATATGCTATTAACTCAACTTGATGTTAAAATTCCTGGTTTAGAGATACTATGTGATTTGTATGCCACTGATCATGATTTTGCTGAACCATATCGCTTATGTGCTCTTGGTAAAGCATGGGAAAAATATCACATACATGATGGATTCTTGTTTAGGGCTAACAAACTATGTGTTCCAGAATCGTCTGTGCGTTTGCTCTTATTGCAGGAATCACATGCTGGAGGTTTGATGGGTCACTTTGGGCGTGAGAAGACGCTACTCATGCTAGCTGACCACTTTTATTGGCCAAAGATGAGGCGGGACGTGGATAGATATGTGCGAAGATGCATTACTTGCAACAAGTCTAAGTCCAAGCTGAAGCCTCACGGTTTGTATACTCCTTTACCGGCACCTACTACACCATGGGAGGATATTAGTATGGATTTTGTGTTGGGTTTGCCGCGTACTAAGAGAGGCCATGATTCTATATTTGTGGTAGTGGATAGATTTTCTAAGATGTCACACTTTATTGCCTGCCACAAGAGCGACGATGCGTCGCATATTGCTAACCTGTTTTTCAGGGAGATTGTACGTTGATACGTCTCCAACGTATCGATAATTTCTTATGTTCCATGCTACTTTATTGATGATACCTACATGTTTTATGCACTTTATATGTCATATTTATGCATTTTCGGAACTAACCTATTAACAAGATGCCGAAGAGCCATTCTGTTTTCTGTTTTTGGTTTCAGAAATCCTAGTAAAGAAATATTCTCGGAATTGGACGAAACTTTCGCCCAGGGTCCTATTTTTGCACGAAGCTTCCAGAAGACCGAAGACCTAACGAAGTGGGGCCACGAGGCGGCCAGGAGGGTGGCCGGCGCGGCCCAGGCCCTGGCCGCGCCGACCTGCCCCCTGGGCCCCTCGTGTGGCCCCCCGCGTTGACCTTCCGCCTACTTAAAGCCTCCGTCGCGAAACCCCCGGTACGAGAGCCACGATACGGAAAACCTTAGACGCCGCCGCCGCGAATCCCATCTCGGGGGATTCGGAGATCGCCTCCGGCACCCTGCCGGAGGGGATTCATCTCCCGGAGGACTCTTCATCGCCATGATCGCCCCGGAGTGATGAGTGAGTAGTTCACCCCTGGACCATGGGTCCATAGCAGTAGCTAGATGGTCGTCTTCTCCTTGTTGTGCTTCATTGTTGGATCTTGTGAGCTGCCTAACATGATCAAGATCATCTATATGTAATTCTATATGTTGTGTTTGTCGGGATCCGATGGATAGAGAGTACTATGATTATGGTGATTATCAATCTATTGTTCATGTGTTGTTTATGATCTTGCATGCTCTCCGTTATTAGTAGAGGCTCTGGCCAAGTTTTTACTCTTAACTCCAAGAGGGAGTAATTATGCTCGATAGTGGGTTCATGCCTTCATTGATACCTGGGACAGTGACAGAAAGTTCTAAGGTTGTGATGTGCTGTTGCCACTAGGGATAAAACATTGATGCTATGTCTAAGGATGTAGTTATTGATTACATTACGCACAATACTTAATGCAATTGTCTGTTGCTTTGCAACTTAATACTGGAGGGGGTTCGGACGATAACCTGAAGGTGGACTTTTTAGGCATAGATGCAGTTGGATGGCGGTCTATGTACTTTGTCGTAATGCCCGGATTAAATCTCACTATATTTATCATGTCATGTATATGCATTATTATGCCTTTCTCTATTTGTCAATTGCCCGACTGTAATTTGTTCACCCAACATGCTTTTATCTTATGGGAGAGACACCTCTAGTGAACTGTGGACCCCGGTCCTATTCTTTACATAGCATACATTCTACTTGTTTTACTGTTTTCTTTGCAAACATCTTCCACTCGATACGTTTAATCCTTTGTTACAGCAAGCCGGTGAGATTGACAACCTCACTGTTTCGTTGGGGCAAAGTACTTTGGTTGTGTTGTGCAGGTTCCTAGTTGGCGCCGGAATCCCTGGTGTTGCGCCGCATCACATTTCGCGACCATCAACCTTCAACGTGCTTCTTGGCTCCTCCTGGTTCGATTAAACCTTGGTTTCTTTCTGAGGGAAAACTTGCTACGTGCGCATCATACCTTCCTCTTGGGGTTCCCAACGAACGTGTGAGTTACACGCCATCAAGCTCTTTTTCTGGCGCCGTTGCCGGGAACGAAAGAAAATTTACACCACAGAGAATTGCCTCCCACGGCAACAGCTCTTTTTCTGGCGCCGTTGCCGGGGAGATCAAGACACGCTGCAAGGGGAGTCTCCACTTCTCAATCTCTTTACTTTGTTTTTGTCTTGCTTTATTTTATTTACTACTTTGTTTGCTGCACTAAATCAAAATACAAAAAATTAGTTGCTAGTTTTACTTTATTTGCTATCTTGTTTGCTATATCAAAAACACAAAAAAATTAGTTACTTGTCTTTATTTTGTTTGCCTAGTTTACTTTTTGCTTATTTCATCATGCTTAATCCTAAGTTTACTTTGGAAGAGATACCGGTAGGACGAGGGTGTATCATTGGAAGAGATAATATAGAAGAATTTTTCACCCATGTTAGTATGGATGAAGATTTTGAAGATATACCATTATTAAAAACTGCTCCTACTTATGAAAGTGCTTCTGCCTGTTTGATACACATGTTAGAAACTAGATTTGTTAATCTCAATCCCATAATACAACATATGTTTCTTACACTTTCGGATATGGAGATGGGGGAAAAGAGAAATTTTGTTTTAAAAGTCCTTGTTAGAGAATTTGAGGATATAGTTAAAGAAGCTAGAAAAGTTTTTATTAAGCATAAGAGGCTTGGTTTCTTTCCTAATTTTAAACAAATACTTGAAAAGATGGATATGGATAGAATTAAGTATACTAATAATGTTAATGATGGTAGGGAAATTAAAGCGCCAATACCTAGTAAACTACTAGGGATGCATGAAGCTTTGGAAAATAACTATGCTTGGCTTGTTCCTGAAAATTTGTTTGATGAGAATAGTAAGCCTAGGAGCAATGAGAGAGGAGTTACTTATATAGACCAGATACAATGCATTGTTGAGAAAACTCCCAGCTCCCAAGGTAATGATGTTGATGCTTCTACTCTCGATGTTACTTGATTTGCACTTTCTGCGCCTAGCTGAAAGGCGTTAAAGAAAAGCGCTTATGGGAGACAACCCATGTTTTTACCTACAGCAATTTTTTGTTTTATTGAGTCTTGGAAGTTGTTTACTACTGTAGCAACCTCTCCTTATCATGTTTTTGTGCCAAGTAAAGTTTCTATGTCAAAGTTGATGTTATATTTGGGATCGCTGCGCAGAAACAGCATTGCTGTCTGTCACGAATCTGGGCATAATTCTCTGTAGAAAATTCGAAAAAATCTGCCAATTTACGAGCGTGATCCTCAGATATGTACGCAACTTTCATTAGTTTTGAGTTTTTCCATTTGAGCAAGTCTGGTGCCATTTATAAATTCGTCTTTACGGACTGTTCTGTTTTTGACAGATTCTGCCTTTTATTTCGCATTGCCTCTTTTGCTATGTTGGATTTATTTCTTTGATCCATTAATGTCCAGTAGCATTATGCAATGTCCAGAAGTGAAAAGAATGATTGTGTCACCTCTGAATGTGTGAATTATTAATGATGCACTAACCCTCTAATGAGTTTGCTTGAAGTTTGGTGTGAAGGAAGTTTTCAAGGGTCAAGAGAGGAGAATGATATACTAAGATCAAGAGGAGTGAAAGCTCTAAGCTTGGGGATGCCCCCGTGGTTCATCCCTGCATATTTTAAGAAGACTCAAGCGTCTAAGCTTGGGGATGCCCAAGGCATCCCCTTCTTCATCGACAACATCATCAGGTTCCTCCCCTGAAACTATATTTTTATTCAGTCACATCTGGTGTTCTTTACTTGGAGCGTCGGTTTGTTTTCGTTTTTGTTTTGTTTGAATAAGATGGATCCTAGCATTCACTTTGTGGGAGAGAGACACGCTCCGCTGTTGCATATGGACACATGTGTCCTTAGGCTTTACTCATAATGTTCAAGGCGAAGTTTCTTCTTCGTTAATTTGTTATATGGTTGGAATTGGAAAATGCTACATGTAGTAATTCTAAAATGTCTTGGATAATGTGATACTTTGCAATTGTTGTGCTCATGTTTAAGCTCTTGCATCATATGCTTTGCACCTATTAGTGAAGAAATACATAGAGCTTGCTAAAATTTGATTTGCATATTTGGTTTCTCTAAGGTCTAGATAATATCTAGTATTGAGTTTTGAACAACAAGGAAGACAGTGTAGAGTCTTATAATGTTTACAATATGTCTTTTATGTGAGTCTTGCTGCACTTGTTCATCCTTGAGTTTGCTTCAAATAACCTTGCTAGCCTAAACCTTGTATCGAGAGGGAATACTTCTCATGCATCCAAAATCCTTGAGCCAACCACTATGCCATTTGTGTCCACCATACCTACCTACTACATGGTATTTACCCGCCATTCCAAAGTAAATTGCTTGAGTGCTACCTTTAAAATTCCATCATTCACCTTTGCAATATATAGCTCATGGGACAAAATAGCCTTAAAAACTATCGTAGTATTGAATATGTACTTATGCACTTTATATTTTATTAAGTTGCTTGTTGTGCGATAACCATGTTTCTGGGGAACGCCATCAACTATTGTTGAATATCATGTGAGTTGCTATGCATGTCCGTCTTGTCTGAAGGTCTATCATTTTAGTGGTTGGAGCATGCAAAATTGTTAGAGAAGAACATTGGGCCGCTAACTAAAGCCATGAACCATGGTGGAAGTTTCAGTTTTGGACATATATCCTCAATCTCATATGAGAATAATAACTTTGCTACATGCTTATGCATTTAAGAGGAGTCCATTATCTGTTGTCCATGTTGTCCCGGTATGGATGTCTAAGTTGAGAATAATCAAAAGCGAGAAATCCGAAATGCGAGCATTCTCCTTGGACCTTTGTACAGGCGGCATGGAGGTACCCCTTTGTGACACTTGGTTGAAACATGGCATGCAAAGATCCGGTAGTCCAAGTTAAGTAGGACGAGGTGCGGGCACTATTAGTATACTATGCGTGAGGCTTGCAACTTGTAAGATATAATTTACGTAACTCATATGCTTTATTACTACCGTTGACAAAATTGTTTCATGTTTTCAAAATAAAAGCTCTAGCACAAATACAGCAATCGATGCTTTCCTCTGCGAAGGACCATTCTTTTACTTTTATTGTTGAGTCAGTTTACCTATCTCCTTCCACCTTAAGAAGCAAACACTTGTGTGAACTGTGCATTGATTCCTACATACTTGCATATTGCACTTGTTATATTACTTTATGTTGACAATATCCATGAGATATACATGTTACAAGTTGAAAGCAACCGCTGAAACTTAATCTTCTTATGTGTTGCTTCAACACCTTTACTTTGATTTATTGCTTTATGAGTTAACTCTTATGCAAGACTTATTGATGCTTGTCTTGAAGTACTATTCATGAAAAGTCTTTGCTATATGATTCAGTTGTTTACTCATGTCATTACCTTTGCTTTGATCGCTGCATTCATTACATATGTTTACAAATAGTATGATCAAGATTATGATGGCATGTCACTTCAGAAATTATCTTTGTTATCGTTTTACCTGCTCGGGACGAGAACTAAGCTTGGGATGCTGATACGTCTCCAACGTATCGATAATTTCTTATGTTCCATGCTACTTTATTGATGATACCTACATGTTTTATGCACTTTATATGTCATATTTATGCATTTTCGGAACTAACCTATTAACAAGATGCCGAAGAGCCAGTTGCTGTTTTCTGCTTGTTTTTGGTTTCAGAAATCCTAGTAAAGAAATATTCTCGGAATTGGACGAAACTTTCGCCCAGGGTCCTATTTTTGCACGAAGCTTCCAGAAGACCGAAGACCTAACGAAGTGGGGCCACGAGGCGGCCAGGAGGGTGGCCGGCGCGGCCCAGGCCCTGGCCGCGCCGACCTGCCCCCTGGGCCCTCGTGTGGCCCTCGCGTTGACCTTCCGCCTACTTAAAGCCTCCGTCGCGAAACCCCCATCGAGAGCCACGATACGGAAAACCTTACAGAGACGCCGCCGCGAATCCCATCTCGGGGGATTCGGAGATCGCCTCCGGCACCCTGCCGGAGAGGGGATTCATCTCCCGAGGACTCTTCATCGCCATGATCGCCTCCGGAGTGATGAGTGAGTAGTTCACCCCTGGACCATGGGTCCATAGCAGTAGCTAGATGGTCGTCTTCTCCTTGTTGTGCTTCATTGTTGGATCTTGTGAGCTGCCTAACATGATCAAGATCATCTATATGTAATTCTATATGTTGTGTTTGTCGGGATCCGATGGATAGAGAGTACTATGATTATGGTGATTATCAATCTATTGTTCATGTGTTGTTTATGATCTTGCATGCTCTCCGTTATTAGTAGAGGCTCTGGCCAAGTTTTTACTCTTAACTCCAAGAGGGAGTAATTATGCTCGATAGTGGGTTCATGCCTTCATTGATACCTGGGACAGTGACAGAAAGTTCTAAGGTTGTGATGTGCTGTTGCCACTAGGGATAAAACATTGATGCTATGTCTAAGGATGTAGTTATTGATTACATTACGCACAATACTTAATGCAATTGTCTGTTGCTTTGCAACTTAATACTGGAGGGGGTTCGGACGATAACCCGAAGGTGGACTTTTTAGGCATAGATGCAGTTGGATGGCGGTCTATGTACTTTGTCGTAATGCCCGGATTAAATCTCACTATATTTATCATGTCATGTATATGCATTATTATGCCTTTCTCTATTTGTCAATTGCCCGACTGTAATTTGTTCACCCAACATGCTTTTATCTTATGGGAGAGACACCTCTAGTGAACTGTGGACCCCGGTCCTATTCTTTACATAGCATACATTCTACTTGTTTTACTGTTTTCTTTGCAAACATCTTCCACTCGATACGTTTAATCCTTTGTTACAGCAAGCCGGTGAGATTGACAACCTCACTGTTTCGTTGGGGCAAAGTACTTTGGTTGTGTTGTGCAGGTTCCTAGTTGGCGCCGGAATCCCTGGTGTTGCGCCGCATCACATTTCGCGACCATCAACCTTCAACGTGCTTCTTGGCTCCTCCTGGTTCGATTAAACCTTGGTTTCTTTCTGAGGGAAAACTTGCTACTGTGCGCATCATACCTTCCTCTTGGGGTTCCCAACGAACGTGTGAGTTACACGCCATCATACGTCTACATGGAGTCCCGAAGACTATCGTTTCTGATCGTGACGTGAAGTTTATGAGCTACTTCTGGAAGACGCTTTGGAGAAAGCTGGGGACGAAGCTGCTGTTCAGCACTACTTGTCATCCCCAAACTGATGGTCAAACTGAAGTGGTGAATAGAACATTGTCACAACTGTTGAGATCCATGATCAAGAAGAACCTGAAGGAGTGGGAAGAGTGTTTGCCGCATGTGGAGTTTGCTTACAACAGGGCGGTACATTCTACCACGGAGCTATGTCCTTTTGAGGTGGTGTATGGTTTCAAACCCATTACTCCACTTGATTTGTTGCCTTTGCCCATACATGAGAGAGTTAATATGGAGGCATCAAAGAGGGCAGATTATGTGAAGAAGATTCATGAGAAGACTAAAGAGTTGATTGAGAAGAAAGGCAAGAGCAATGCTGCAAGGATGAATAAGAAGCGTAAGGAGATGTTGTTCAAGCCTGGTGATTTGGTCTGGGTACATTTTCGCAAGGATAGGTTCCCAAAGCTGAGGAAGTCTAAGTTGAAGCCTCGTGGTGATGGTCCTTACAAAGTGCTTGCCAAGATCAATGATAATGCATACTCGATAGATCTTCCAGAGGATGAGTTTGGTGTCAGTAATTCTTTCAATGTTGCTGATTTGACACCATATGACGGAGAAGACCTTGGAGCGTCGGGGTCGACGCCTTTTGAAGGGGGGAGATGATGAGGACATCCCTACCTCACTACTACCTCCGTCATTACCAACTGAAGATGAACCTGCTGTGAAGCTCAAGTCCAATGAAGTCAGGATTGGACCAATGACACGAGCTCGTGCGAAGCTACTTAAACAACAGGTGAACTTGTTCCTAAACGATACTTTGATTGATGAGAACTTTATACTGCCTAAGTCCTATTACTTATGTATCATCAGGTATCAAGAGGAGACGAGCATCGCACGAGGAGAGGAGCAGCTGGACATGAAGACGGACGTCAAGATGGCCGTGAAGCTGGACATGGAGCTGGACATGAAGATATCTCATGGACGCGCGAGGGAGGAGCGGGAGGCATGCGCGAGAGGAGAAGAAGAAGTCCAGGCCGGTCCAGAACCCGGTCAGACCGGCCCCCAGACCGGCCAGCCCGGTCCCTGGCCCGGTCGACCGGCCGCTAACCGGACGACGACCGGACGAAGCCCCTCGTACCGGACGAAAACCGGAAACTTCGCAGTTTCTCGGTCCCCAGCCCGGTTGACCGGACCACAGACCGGACAGTCCGGTCCACAGCCCGGTTGACCGGCCGCCAACCGGACCGGCCGGTCCACAGCCCGGTCGACCGGATCCCAGACCGGACGCGTCCGAGTCTGTCTCGACCAGATCTATTCTGGGTCGGTTATTCTTGTATCTTTTCGACCAGAACTCGTCCCGGACGCCTATATAAGTGCCCAGGACGCCCCCTAGCTGCTTTAGACCACGTTTAAGATAAACCCTAGTTCTTAGTTGTTTGCTCTGCAAAACTATTGAATTCCCTACACCATATTGCTTGGATATTGTGTAGATCCTGTTTAAGTCTTGTGTGATCTGCTGTTCCATTGGGAATTAGACGGTTGCAACTTACCGCTTCGTGGTCGGCGGCTACGTGCGCAAGTGTGTGGAGTTGCGAATATCTTGCAGGGTTGAGAGCTGTTGCATTGGCGACAGGGACCAATCGAGAGATCTCGTTGCGTCATACAAGTTATCATCCACTTCATCGTCGTGTATCTCCGCTGCCATCACCCGTGATCATCATCACCACCGTTGCTTACTGAGAAGATCGGGTATTTGATATGGTCAAGTAACACAAAGCTACTATCCCATATCAAAACCAACTCTACTCACACAACTACAACTAATGCAAGGGATGTGAGTAGAACCAATATATATAGAGCAAACTCCCCCACAATGTATGCACGTGTGATGAACATGAATTCATTGCATACATTGTCAAGATTAACCTTTGGGACAATTTCCACTATATATATATACAACCATGCAAGACATATAAATATGGAATGCATGAGAGGCAAAACACTTAAGCACAAACCAAACTTAAGTATAAAACCATTCCCTTAAACCCTCTAAACTTCTCCCCCATTGGCATCGATTGTCAAAATGGGTGAAAAATTTAGAAGGCCAATATAATGTGAGTTCCTCCCCAAAGTGTGCACTTCTCATAATTTGAGTGGAATCAAGTGCACATATCCAATGATGAATACTTGAAGGAAATCAAACTATATTGAGGATCAAAGATTGCATAAAGATAACATGGTGAGGTGAGCTTCAACAAATAAAGCAAGCAATCAAAGATCCAATTGGACAAACAAAGATATCATGATAAGAGAGATATAGTGCTCTAAAAATAAGAAAGCTCCCCAAGGTTCGTGCACAATTTATAATGTTTGCATTTGAATACAATATGCACAAACATGGAATCCTCACTCCCTATATATCATTTAGAACGCAACTAGGATAAAGAGAATATGCTTATCAAGAACAACTTTAGTCCAATAATTACGAGATATGAGTGCAAGAAGGAAAACAAATAAACCAAGCACTCATAAATCTCCTTTACCAACACCACTAAGAAACAAAGGATAAAAGATGGTCGGCAAAGAACAAAGATATCAAGGTGATGGATTAACGCTCTTATGTATATAAGTTTCTAAAGTGGACAATGATCCATAAAGAAACATGCACACACAAGAGGTTAACAAAATAAATAAGACAAGATATCCAAGATGAAGTCATAAAATATACCAAAGGATGTTTGCTTAAAAAGCATATATAGCCTATGGCTCCAATATTCACTTGTGGTATATGAATGAGCTTCAACAAAGAAAATCTCAAAAACATCACAACCAACAATAAGGGAAGTAAAGCTAGTTGGAATGTTTTGAGAAAGGCAACAAGTATCATAAATATGGATTTATTTCGCAATTTCATCAATATTGCACATAAGAGCTCTTTGAGGAATTGATATGCAATAAATTGCTAGAGGGCATATTTGAGATAGGTGAATCATAAACATGATATATATATATATATATTCCTATCATATGCATCTTCTCAAATTACTCAAATGTACAATAAGAAGTTTTCTTTAAAAGGATTTTTCAAGAATCGCAATATTTTCGAAATAAAGAATTTCATGCCAAGATGCAACCTACAAGAGGTTGGATGCTATATGAGTATGCATGAATAAGATACTTGTTACCGAGATAGCAATGGCATGATGTAGTAGATAAGAGTTCATCGATCATCCTAGCTTGACTCCAATTATCATATGGTGACAACACCTTCCTTATAAATGAGACAAGCCTCCATTGCATCTCCAATGTACCTAAAACAACATTCAAGTACATCTTGGTCCCCAAACTTATTGGGTCCAAAATGGTTAGACTAACCACAATACATAGGATACACTCCATATCAATATGTGCATATTTATAGATGAAATTTGAATTTCATGCACATCTTAGCCGTTTAGGATTTGATGGAGTATACCCTATATAATGGATCAAAGAAGGCAAGCACGCTACAAATGTAAACAAATTACATATAAGCATGCATAAAGACTTTAAAGATCCAAGAAAGATATACTTTGGACAAAACACCAAATGAATTTGAAGAAAGCATAAAGATGTGACCAAACAAATTTGTTGTCCAACATATATCAAAGACGCAAATCACAAAAGATTTGTTCAACAAAGTTCAACAAATGAACTAAGAAGAAACCATTGAGCATAAAGGATGAAATAAAGCAAACATGCTCAAAGATTTATCTCATTCAAGCAAATAAAACATGTAAGAAGGAATGAGATAGCAAACTCCCAAAAAGAGCAAGGTTCGAACAAATAAACCAAACCCTCTACACTTTTCACAATGGCACAATGTACCGTAAAGAAAATGTTTGTCTTCCAAAACAAATACTTGATATGAATCAAGAGAATTTATCAAAAGATTTTTCAAAGGGACAAGGAAGACACATGGGAGCAACAAAGATTTCTTGGAAATAAAATAAGTAAATAAGAAGCAATCCAAGGTGAAGATGATCCATGAATTCAACCACATACAAGGTTATCAATTGTCAAAGACAATGAGTATATTGGAAATAATTTCCGGTGGTGAATTGACAATGATAGTAAGGATCAACTTCACAATAAAAGGCATAGGATAAGTATATAGAATTAAGCACTATGCACGGATGAAGATTCTTGATAGCTTCAATTAGTCAAACAATCACGCACGGCAATGATTAGAATAACTTGAAGCAAACGGTGTCCCAAATAAGATATAGAGATATGTATTTGAGGAAAAACCGTACCAAGAATTTCTTAATCAAACAAGAATCCATAGGATGAGCCAATAAGAGCTTTTTAATAGAAGTGGAGCTTGTTTGAGCAAACATGCCACCTAGGAACAAGATAATTACGTGTATCAACTCCAAGTGGCATAACCTCATATGTTCACATTTTCTTAGGTTTGTGATATGTACAAAACATATTACTCCCCCATAATGTGATAAAACATTTCTTCTAAACAAGAGGCAACTAAAATTCGACTAGAGATGATTAATGGACATTTAGAATTTGAATTTCTCATGAGTATGACACACCACATAGTGACTAGATAATCTTGCAATATCAATACTAAGTGGTGGTACCCATGTACACATATTTTAAAGAAAGAGAGATGCATAATGCATATCACTCCCCCAAAATGGGATGTTCCATTAATCACTCAAAGAGAGCCAAATAAGATATTATCAAGATGCATTAGGCTCAAAACAATACACTAGTATATGGTGAGTCAAACAATCATACTTGAATACACAAGATAGGCAAGTAAGACTCAACACATACAAACACATATTTGATACAAAACCAAACATGCAAAGGGGCAAGTAACTTACAATGAATATGAAGAGTTGAAGTATAAGTTACCGCAAGGAGGAACATTGGTTATAAGATATAGATAATGATCCATACGACTTGGCTTGGTCAAAATATAATATATGAAGATCCCTAAATTCTTCATGAATTAGCCAAGTCTCCAATGACCTCCATATGTACCTATTGATCACGTTTGAGCTTGTTGGTCCCCAACCAAGTTGGGTCCTAAGAGGTTAGTCACAATAGGCTTGGCAACCCAAATGGTCCTTTTCTTGAGACCACTTTGAGTTCCAACAAACTTGGCAAACACATTGCCATCCTTATCCTTCCCTAGAGAATAATCATCATCAACAATTATAGGGTTAGATAAGGTACTACCTAAACATGAAGAAGCAAAGTGCCCCTTCACACGACATAAGTAGCAAGTGTTCCCCTTTCTCTTCTTTATTGATTTCTTCTCTTGGGGAACAATATCTTGATTCTTCTTGGGAAGTGGCCTATCTTCAACTTGAGGTCGAGCATGAGCTTGACCTTGACCTTGTGGCCGTTTCCCTTGTTGTTTCTCACTCAAGTGCTTCTTCTTCTTCAATGGGCATGATCTAACATGATGCCCTTCAACCTTGCACTTGAAGCAAACCAACTTGGCCGGATCCTTGACTTTGTCTTGGCCCTTCTTTTTGTTGCTCTTGCTCTTGGACTTGTTCTTGTTATTGGAGTTGAATCCAAGTCCACTCTTGTCATTGGGGGATTGTTGCATACTCAACATCTTGTCAAGTGCGGATTTCCCTTCATGACGCTTTTCCAAGTCTTTCTTTAAAGAAAGGACTTGGGCCTCGAGCTCTTTTATTTCCTCTACATGGTTAGTAGAAATACAAGTACTAGAGGAAGTAGAAGTTTCATTGTTAGAGCAACAAGGCAAGGCAAGTAATCCAACACAAGGTGTATCACTAGTTTGACTAGATGGATTACAAGGACTAGCACATGGCAATATAGCATTTGTAGTAGAGATTGTGCTAATGTCCATATGAGGCTCACAAGATGTTACCTTAGTGATACTTGCCTCATGAGCTAACTTTAGCCCATCATAGGAAATTAGAAGATCATCATGAGAGCTTGAGAGCTTTTTATGACTTTCTTCCAATTCCCTATAATTGCTAGTTAGCAACTCTAGTTGAGCCCTTAGCTCAACATTCTCCTCTAAGGTAGATGCTTCACAAGAATTAGAGTTAGTAGCACAAGCATCAACAATAGTTTTCTCATTTTCATGCTTATAGGATTCAAATTTTTGTGTGAGCATAAAATTAGTATGCTTCTCATCTTTTAGCTCATGCTTGAGGAGAGTGAATCTCATTTCCCCATTTTCGATATGGGACTCCAACTCCACTATGGTTTCCCTATATTTACTCAAGGTATCCATAGAGTGTTCGAGATTAGCACGAGCTTCTTTATTACCATGAAGAGAAGCATATACCATTGCCATATTATGCACCAAGATATTATATTCTTCATCATTGTCATCATCATCACTTTCATCATTAGAGGAAGTATTAGGAGTCAAAGTAGGAGATACCTTTGATCCATTTGCCATAAGGCACATGTGCAAACCGGAGGATGAAGATGAAGAAGTTCTTGAATCCTCATTTGAAAACATGTCTTGATCCATAGAGTGTTCGGTTTCCTCTACATTGTTAGTCAACAAGCAACTAGAGGAAATAGAAGCATTTTGATTATGGGAGCAAGACAAGGCAAGCATATCATCATGAGATCTATGTAAGCAATTTACACATGATATGCAAGGACTATCAACACAAGCATGTAGGCTATTTTCAATGCTCGATGTGTTTAAGTCCAAAGAGGAAACATTGCAATGAGATAGAGATGAAGAGTCATCAATATTGAGCACAATATCAACATTGCAATTTTCCTCACCACTCACCATATCATTACCTCGTGTCTTGCTACACGTTGGTGAAGTGGAAGAAGATGAGAACTCATCACGGCCGGAGGTGGAAGCAACTTGGAGCTCTTCATGATGTGAAGGGGAAGAGAGCTCCTCGGAGTCACCACCAACCAAATGAGAAGTGGATCCACCAAACATTTCCTTAAGCTTGATCCACATCTCATGAGACGATTTTCGCTTTATATATATCAAGAACCTATGAAAATCTGGTCTCAAAGAGAATACAAGCTCATTAGATACTTGAGCTTCAAGATGTAAGTTTTTCTCATCCTCTAAAGATAGATTTTGAGGGTCCATCGGAGGAGAAAAACCTACATCTAGAAATTGCTCAATGTTTGGACACAAGGTCCGAAGTTTGCAAAGCAAGCAATTTCGCCACAAAAGATAATTTGTGCCAACAAAGATAATTGTGTCATTGTGCACTAAGTTACTAGCCGACATCTTTACTCTCAAGGCGGTGAAGCCTTAAACAAGGAGAGACCTTGCTCTGATACCAATTGAAAGATCGAGATGTCGCCTAGAGGGGGGGTGAATAGGCAATTACAAACTCTTTCGGATTTGTCTTGTAAGAATGCGGAATTAAACTATCGTTTAGTTTACAAGCACAAACCCTAGATATGCTAAGCTCAACTAGGTATAACAATAACAACTAGAGCTAAGCAAGATAGGCACAAGATATATGTAGCACAAGTGATAGCAAGATATATATATACTTCAAGCACGATGGCTATCACAAGGAAAGAGAGCTCGGGTATAGAAATAACCGAGGCACGCGGAGACGAGGATGTATTCCCGTGTTCCCTTGCTTTGCAACAAGGTACGTCACGTTTGGAGGAGTGGAGGTCCCACGAAGGATTCCCCGCGCCACGAAGGCTCACCCTATTCTCCGAACCACACCCACGAAGGATAATGGCCCTTTCCTTATGGTTAGCTTTTCCTCCGCTCCGGAGATGGCAAGCTCCACAACCACTTCACAAGCTCCACGAAGGAGAAGCCCGGGCCTCTTCACAATCTTCTTGAAGAGATCACCGGAGCACCAACCGCCAAGCCAACTAGGAGGTTTCCCTCCAAGAGTAACAAGCTCACGGTCTCTCACTCGAACTAATCGTGGTGGAGAGCTCAACACTATGCAATGATGCAAAGCAAGAACACCGGAGGTGTTCAAGTCCTTCACACTCAAATCCCACCAAAGCAACGAATGCTAGGATGAGATTGGAGAGGAAGAACAAGGGGAAAAGTCAACCAAAGACTCCAAGATCTAGATCCCAAGAGATTCCCTCACTTAGAGAAGAAATGGTTTGGTGGAAGTGTAGATCTAGATCTCCTCTCTCAAATCCTCAAATATGAGCAAGAATGGTTGGAGGAATCAAGGGGGAGAGCAAGTTCTTCAAATAGCAACAATGGAGGTGAAGAAAGGGGAAGAACTACTTGCTCAAGGTGGAAGAAGGGCTATTTATAGTCTAGGGAGAAAAATAACCGTTGGGGAAAAAGAACCATTAAAAACGCAGAAAAAACGGCCCGAAAATCGCCCCAGCCGGCTGCCAGGCCGGCCGACCGGAGCAGCCGGCGGGCGGTCGGCAGCCGGTCGGGCCGGCCAAGCAGGGGCGGGCGAAATGCTCCCAGGAGCGCGCGGGGAGCGGCGGGCGTGTGGGCTGCGGCGGCCCATCAGCGCCCGAGCGGCGCGGGCGCGGCCGCGCGAGGCGCGGCAGGCGCGGGCCGGATGAGGCGGCGGCCCGGTTACAATCCGGTCGGACCGAGAGCTGGCTGGGTCGCTGGCGCTTGGGCGGTGGCCGCCGGTCGACCGGGTGGGCCGTCGGCCCGGCAGGGGCGCCAACCGGCAGCCTCCCCTTTTCCTTTTTTCTTTTCTTTTTCTTCTTTTACTCTTTCTTCAATAACTTTTGCTCCCGAACCCCGATTCGAATGAAACCAGTTTTGTTTGGAAGATAACAACAAATGCTATCCTATGGAAAGTGAAAACACAAGAATCTATAGGAGGGGATTTTATCATGAATATAAAAGGTAGAACCTTATATCATGAATAACCGGTAAAATCACCCAACCTCGAAAACGCAATAGAAGATGCATGCGGATTCCGTTTTCGATGAACTTGGGCTTGTTGTAAAGCTAGCAACAAGCTCAAGAACCTCACACAGAGAAACACCAAGAAGCAATACGGATATGCAAAGTATGCAAAGGATTGAGCTCCCTAAGACGATGTGATCAAGTTACCCAACCGAAAGCCCCTCTTAATAGTGCGGCTATGTATCCTATAATCCGGTCTCCCATCAACCACCTTGAGACCGGTAAAAGGAAAACCTAGCAAGGCCATACCTTTGCCTTGCGCATCCCGCTTGATCTTGATGATAACTCTTCAAGCTTCACTCAAGCCGGAATGCCTCTCTTGATCAATGTTGCTTTGTGAAGACTCACAAATGCTCCCCCATACACTATGATGGGAAAGCTCCATTGATACACATCTTCACATGTCCATTATCACCAAATGGACGGCAAGCTTCAAGCATGTGATCCACTCAAGATGCTCATCTTGAACTTGCCCAACTCAACCTTGTATCTTCTCATACTCACTTAAGATAGAGCATGGCTAATATTGAGTTCCACATAAGAACTCCATCTTCATTTCTTCTTCTTGATCATATCACATATATATCTTCATACCGATGATCTTGATGCCAATACACAAGGTATACCTTTATCTTCATGGCATCCATACTTGAATCCAACACATGGAGTACAAGTAGTACCTATGGAATATTCCTTCATATAAACTCAATGAAAACATTAGTCCATAGGGGTTGTCATTAATTACCAAAACCACACATAGGGGCAATGTACCCTTACAATCCCCCCCTATCTTTTACTTTGTGTTGAGTCAGTAAACCTATTTCCCTTTGTCTTAAGCAAGCAATTGAGTTGTTGTGATCAAACCATTTATATTGTGATTTACTTAATCATGCCTTTTACTTTTCCTTGTTTAGTACAAGTTTTATCTGAATGAATATAGCTTTGAAGGTTATCAATGATTATGAGGAGATTATTATGATTGAGTATGCAAGTTTTGCTATAAGCTTTAATATAAGAGCGCTGCTCGATAGATAAGTATAATCTGTTGTTCTCTGACCAAGAACGAAGTTTGCCATCACCAACTATGATTTCTTATGCACCTTTATTTGTGATTGCCTTCTACTTGTTTCAAGTTGAATTATATGAGGAAGTTGTTCACTAGAATGTCTTGTGTGAATTAATATGATGCTTCTTGTTCGTATTTGGTTTATCGACTCTTCACTCCATAAACATGTGGTCCTGTTTACCGAGTTCAGTTTCGCTTGGGGACAAGCGAAGTCTAAGCTTGGGGGTTGATACGTCCATTTTGCATCACTATTTTATATCATAATTTTTGCTATTCATTGATATATTTCATATTTAGAGGTGATACTTATGTTATTTCATCTATTTTGCATGTTTCATGATTATTGGAGGATCGCTCACCGGAGTCAGGATTCTGCTGGAAAAAGCACCGTCAGGATGCAATATTTCGGAAGATCAACAATTGACGGAAATTATACTGAAGATCTTATTTTCCAGAAGACGAAGCCAACCAAAAGGAGGGACCGAGGAGGGCCGCCATGGCCCCCCATAGCGGCGCGGGCCCGGGCCTGGCCGCGCCGCCTTGTGGGGAGGGGCCCACGACCTGGCGCCTCTCCTTCGCGTACTTCTTCGTCCCGAAAACTAAGTTCCAGGGAGTAGTCGCGAGGAGACACGGCCGCCTCTGCGGGCGGAAAACACCAGAGAGAAAAGAGCTCTCCGGCGGGCAGAAATCCGCCGGGGAAATTCCCTCCCGGAGGAAATCGACGCCATCGTCATCATCATCGAGCTGGACTTCATTGGGATCATCATCACCATCATCTCCACCATCGACACCGCCATCTCCACCGCTGCACCTCGTCACCGCTGTAACATCTAGGGTTGAATCTTGATTGTTTGATAGGGGAAACTCTCTCGGTATTGATTACTCCTTGTTATTGATGCTATTGAGTGAAACCATTGAACCAAGGTTTATGTTCAGATTGTTATTCATCATCATATCACCTCTGATCATGTTCCATATGATGTCTCGTGAGTAGTTCGTTTAGTTCTTGAGGACATGGGTGAAGTCTAAATGTTAGTAGTGAACTATGTTGAGTAATATTCAATGTTATGATATTTAAGTTGTGGTGTTATTCTTCTAGTGGTGTCATGTGAACGTCGACTACATGATACTTCACCTTTACGGGCCTAGGGGAATACATCTTGTATTCGTTTGCTAATTGTGGGGTTGCCGGAGTGACAAGAACCCCCGTTGGTATATCGATGCGGGAGGGATGGGATCTCGAGTTTAAGGCTGTGGTTAGATTTATCTTAATTACTTTCTTGTATTTGCGGATGCTTGCAAGGGGTATAATCACAAGTATGTATTAGTCCTAGAAAGGGCGATGCATTAGCATAGGTTCACCCACACAACACTTATCAAAACAATGAAGATTAATCAACTATATGAAGCGAAAGCACTAGACTAAATTCCCGTGTGTCCTCAAAAACGTTTGGTCATTATAAGTAAACAAACTGGCTTGTCCTTTGTGGTAAAAAGGATTGGGCCACTTGCTGCAACTATTACTCTCGCATTTTATTTACTTGTACTTTATTTATCTGCTATATCAAACCCCCTGAATACTTGTCGTGAGCATTTACAGTGAATCCTTCATCGAACTGCTTGTCAACACCTTCTGCTCCTCGTTGGGTTCGACACTCTTATTTATCGAAACTACGATACACCCCTTATACTTGTGGGTCATCGGTGGGTAAGTAGTGGACCAGTCGCCGCCCTCGCCGTTTGGGTTTCCGCGCGGGATGCCTTTAACACCGATGAGCAACCTCCCCGCGTCGTTTCTGATGCGAACCGTCGCGTCGTCTCGCTGACAAGGCGCCCCCACCCGCGAAAACTGTCGTTCCGCAAGGCGCTAGCGCGCCCGATTTGGGCCCTTGGCCAAGGGGCCGGCACGGGCCTGCCGGCGCTTCTATTGGGCTCGAAAAAGTGTCGGCGTTGTTTGGGGTGCACCGATGTGAGCCCATTTTCGATGCCAGCCCCCAAAATACTATCGGGGACGCTAGTGGAGATGCTCTTATTAAGTAAATGCGCACTCGTATATGAGAATTGCCATCACAATATTGTCTCGACTGCTACGTGTTCGATAATGGTGATTCATACTCTTGATTCCTCCAACATGTTTGACCAGGTTGTTTGTATGTTTTTTCCTAGCATATTAGTGTTGGTACAGATATTAATTGCCTATTTAAATAGCCGTGCACCGTGTACTTAGATTGCGGCTCAAATTAAAATTATGGAAAAACCTTCGTTGTTATGTAGTATACATGTTAGTGGTTTGGTATCTACGTTTTTGGTTGTTATGAAAAGTACATGATTGTGTCATAAAAAAAGATTTTGAAGATTTGCTACTTTATTTTATACTTCATTTTCTAGTCGCTAGAGACTGCTCATGCATCTCTACCATGTACTATTTGCTATAATAAATAATATATGATATTGATTGTTAAAAACAAAGTAAATGCACTCGCCTCAGAGGTGGTGTTTTGGCTCCTAGGTATGAAAAATGTACTTCCTCCACCCCTCAAAAAAATTACTCAACTTTTTCTAGAGTCCAATGTATCTATGATTAAAATGTGTCTATATATATTCGTATCTAGACAAAGTTGACCAGCTTTTTTAGAGACGGGAGAGTATAAAATCAAAATTTAGAAATGTTAGAAGGTTCTGAAATAAAATTTCATGTGTACATTCGTTGGCACATAAGTCTTCGAGGAAAGGGGAACATTTTATGTAGCCGATGTAAAAAGGCAAAAAAAAAAGTCCCGTAAATAGACATGTTGAAGTACCGATTTTTTCATTTTACACATGACACAATAGATGTTCCTTTTCCCCGAGAACTTGTGTGTGGACATAGAATGTCTAGATGTATATGTAGAATTTTATTTCAGATGTTTTTGATATTTCAAAATGTGTTTTTGCACAGTAGGTTTATATGCACCTGTGAGTCGAATTGGATTTTCGCACTCGCGTCTTGGTATTACATCCAGTGGACATTACTCCGTCACCGCTCCAGGAGTCATGTTCTTTAAAGTTTAAAATAAAATCAAAAGGCATATTTCCTATTTCCTATATTTTCTAAAAAAAATCTGAGAATTATGGATGTAGCCACCCACGTATCCCGAAAATGTGCAAAATATAAA
Source organism: Lolium multiflorum (assembly GCA_030979885.1). Taxonomy (NCBI): domain Eukaryota; kingdom Viridiplantae; phylum Streptophyta; class Magnoliopsida; order Poales; family Poaceae; genus Lolium; species Lolium multiflorum. The sequence goes on from CM061749.1 coordinate 315,649,831, forward strand.
CTTAAAATAATTACTATTCTGAGCTGCACAAAATAATAAAGTGTGAAATCTCAGCAGTAGAGTGTAAATTTTAAAATCTCAAATAGTTAACAGATTTTGTTATATTTGTATAGCACATAATACAAAGAATTTCACATTGCAATTTCACATGCCATTAGGACATATGAGTGACACCGTTAATTAGTTATTTCGCTAGTAGATCTAACTAGTTAGCGTGTGCTCCATCCATTGAAGATTATAAGCATGAGATATTTTTAAAATTGTTAGAAATTATAAGGCTTATCTCATTTGTTGTTCACTCTCCTCCAATGCCTGCTCTCTTTTCTTTCTCTTCTCTCATGCACGTGAGACTATTAATGCATGCACTAATTAATGAGGGGAGTTATGAATTTTCTTGGTCTTAGCGAATTGGTCCTCTGGACTTATAATCCCAAATGGAGGCCGGGAGTGTTGACATAGCAAAAACGAACTAGCAGTACTTTCGGTGTTTGGAATAAAAAAAAAATTGTGAGTGATGAGTAGAGTAGAAAACAAAAGAGCTGGTCAAGCCTCTTCTCTGGATCGTTTTGGAAAATCCTATTTGACGCTTCATGCATCGATTATCATCCTAACGCTCACGCGGGAATGTGGTGGGTTCGGCCAGTTAGGCAACGTTACCGATCAAGGAGGATGAAGGCCACCGAGAAGGAAGACGTAAACCATGCAGCACCCTTGCTGGAGACCGCGTTGTCTCTGGTGAGGCGAGACCTAGACCTCACCTAAGACGGGAACGACACGGTTGGCTACGACACCGTAGGCGGACATGAGAAGTAAAACTTGGGGTTTTAGGGTGCGGGTGGGGGTGCGGGGAGATCGTCGGTGAATAGATCTTAGGGTTTGGGGTGCGGGGAGGGCTCTCCTAGCACCAAAGACAGAGGTAGGGGATGTTAGAGGGAAGCTGGGGGCGGAGGTGGGCTACGATCGAGGAGGGTGGGGCGACCATGCACCACAGAAAGACATCTAATCATGTTCTTCAATGCCGAATGCATGGGGAGTGTGGGAGACCGGACCATGAGTGGTCATGTACAAGCTTATATAGAACCTAGTCCATTTTTAGTTCATTAGCATAAACTTTAGGGTTAAGCATAATTAGAATCTTACCCATGTGATTAGAATACATCTTGATAAAGGAGATCAGGCATTAAGAAGAATCACTAGATGCCAATAGGGGGATAGCCCATGGTCATAGTCATGGAAGATGGGGCCCAAAATATGGAAGTAATCTTGCACTACCGCCTTTGCGGCCAGTGAAGAAGCTATAGATCTAATTACCGGGGTGCACCGTGGTGCCAAAGAAGCCAAAAACATTCTTTTAGGGCTAGCACATATGGTGAAAAATTACTATTTTCCAAAAAAATCCCAGGTATCATGTGCACCCGCCCTGCAAGTTGCATCCGCGACTGTTTGTGGCCGGCGGTGCTCGTCGATCTTTTGATCCCCTATAGTTCCTTTAGATCACCTTCACTAGAGTACTAAAAGGGCTCTGAAAAACAATTTTGTAAGTGAGGAGAGAAATATTTTTGGGGGAAAAACTATTCTTCTCTACAAGAGTTGCTAAAATGACTTGCTACAACTCATTGTGCTCTCACGCCTTCATACAAATTATAAGGTGTCGGTGGCCTGGGAGATCATCACGGCAATGCTTGTGTATCCCGAGAGGGGTGCTTGGTCAGTCTGGATTGCGTTGCTAGGCCATGACCCTGTCCACGTGGACACGTTCGCCAGCCTCACTACGTTTGCGTCGGCCCGCTAGAGACGCCCTAACTCCAAGGACATGAATACATGATATGGGTCAAGCTCACATGAAGGAGCAAATAATCTGTATAATTAAGTACAGGTGCAATGCAGGAAATGCGCGTAGAACTTATGTGTTCGGGTCCCTTAGGCCCGTTCTTAACAATGATGTTTGAGCAAATGGAAATGTTGCCACAAAACTAACCACCACCAAGGAATGGGTAGAGTAGATCACCATTAAGCCTCAGCGACAATAATTAAGGAAAAATGTATGTACATGCTTCTTTAGTTTGAGTCACAAATAATTAGTTACAACAGCAAAACAGTCTAACATGGTCCCTCAAAAAAAAAAAAACAGTCCAAAATGGTATATAGGAAGAAACTGTTTATCTGATCAGTCCAACAACACAACAGTCAACAGGCCGCAGTGTAATACAAGGAATGCATAGCACACAACAAAAACATCGTCCTGCTAAAGCCCACAAAGGCCCCATCGCGCCAGAGCTAAAATGCTACGGATTATTTAGAAACTTCCTCGTGCCCAGTGAAGAATATACAGCATTTGTTAGACAATCAGAGTACAAATGCTCTGGTCAAGAAAACATTCAAAGACCCAGTTGAGGAGTGGTGTTGCCGTGCGACCCTACCTGAAGCTTTCGCCTCCTTGACCAGGCCACCACCATGACCATTGACCAGTGACCACCAATTTGAAGAAAGAAAAGGCTAAAGATTTATATGACCCGTAAACATTATCTGGAGCTCGGCCACAGGAAGACGCTAGAGTTCTTCAGACATCAGATCACTCTTTTCGCAGCTCCCAACTTCGCCAACTTCTGCAGGTCCTAATCGTACAATTTTGGCAGTGCAGTTAAACGAGACAACCTGAACAAGCAATCCCTCCTGCAGAACCAAAGACCAATGCAAGTTCACAACTCATTTGGAGGCTGAGGAGGTACCCTATCCACACACAAAAAACACCATCACAATCAGCTCAGCACTCGTAAGTCCTATAACTTTTTTGGTTATATAGTAGTGATCATTCCACTTAATCTGTTGACCATGCCACTACTTACTACATTTGAATTTCACGCATGTTGTTATCCACTAATTAGAGAATGTAAGTGGGCATCATTTCCCAGAAGTGACCTCGTAAAGTCGTAAGTGACAAGTCTAATCGCAGACGTAGCTAGCTAACAGGTGATCTTATAACCACCTTGCCCTTCTTGACTTGCAAGGGCAATGTCATGGAGCGTATGAGACATGTGATGCAATCAAGAAGGCGAGCTTTTCTTCTAAAACCAGAAGAAGGATATGAAGAGGGTATGTAATTAGTACCTTGTCGCCCTTTCAGATTTCCGTAGGCAAACATCCTCTTTCGAGAAAGGGATACGCAATCTTGTAGATGTTGGATATTGTAGCGTTTGCATATTAACAAAGAACTGTTGCTCTGCATCATAGTTACCATCGACCCAAAGACCTAGTAGAACAAAAAACAAATAAACAAGGATACGTTCTGAACAAATAAAATAAAATTAACAAGGATACATATAAGTAAAACTTAGGACAAACACTTAGTTGTGAGTGTGTTGAGATGGGTTTGTTTCAGATATGGAAGTTGGTCCAATAGACACAATTTGGCTTCTTCCTAACTAAAAAATCAGCTAAAACAGCTTACAAATTCAGAGTAGATAAACCAGTTGTCTTGAAATATATATCTGTTCCTCAGTAAATTAGTGAAACTTTGGCAGATTAGTTACCATACAATATGTTCAATACATACATTACTCTATGACATGTGGAATTAATTATAGCTTATATTTCTTCTATAATTCCCAGTGTCATCAATATTCTGGGTTCTGTTGCTGCCTCTTTTGCCCTATGTACTCCAATCGGCATCGGCCAGAACACTCAGCAATAGGTCTGACATGGATACCTTGTTGGCATTCAAGGCAAGCCTAAGCAACCAGCCATATGTCCTAGCTGCGTGGATCACAACTACTGATTTCTGCTCGTGGCCAGGCATCAGTTGCAACCTTAAGCATAAGCACATGGTTACAGTGCTTAACCTCACTTCAGAGGGCCTTGCTGGCACAATCACGCCATCCATTGGAAACCTCACGTTCTTGAAAATTCTAGACCTCAGCCAAAACAATTTCGATGGTCAAATACCCTCATCAATTGGCCGTCTTTCTCGATTACAATATCTTCACTTGCCCAAGAACTCACTTCATGGTGAAGTAAACACTAACTTGAAGAACTGCACCAGTCTTAAAGGCATCAACCTTTCCTCAAATCAGCTCACTGGAGAAATCCTTCTTCGATTGGAGGCTTGTCCAGTTTGAAGTCCATAATGCTGATGAAGAACACTGGAATCATTCCGGCATCACTTAACAACCACTCAGCACTGCAGGAGATCGCTTTGACCTTCAACCAACTTGAGGGTTCCATCCCTCAGGGCCTTGGCAAGATTACTAGTCTCAAGTTGATTGAACTGGGTGCAAACCATCTCTCACGCATTATCCCTACAACTTTCTTTAACCTCTCCTCTCTTATCACCTTCGGTGTTGCGCAAAATAAGTTGCACGGTACACTGCCCTATGACTTGGGAAATCACCTCCCAAATCTCAAGAACCTACTCCTTGACTCGAACAGCTTTACCGGAAGCCTTCCAGCTTCTATTGTAAATGCAACTGAGATGTATGAACTAGACCTTGGCTCAAACAACTTCACCGGAACATTGCCCCCAGAGATTGGAATGCTCTGCCCAGGCCTTTTGGTTCTTGGAACAAATCAGCTAATGGCAGCTACTGCTCAGGACTGGGAGTTCATGACATTCTTGACAAACTGCACAGATCTCTGTATACTTGACCTCCGGCGCAACATGTTTGGTGGCGCACTGCCAAGCTCTGTTGCCAACCTATCAACACAACTTCAATTTCTTTGGCTTGGATATAATGAGGTCTCCGGAAGAATACCATCTGGCATATGCAATCTTGTAGGGCTAAGTGAGTTGCAACTCTATATAAACCAATTTACTGGTGCCTTACCCGACTGCATTGGAAGGCTAAATTTGTTAGAAGCCTTGCATTTGAATGATAATCTATTGACAGGGTTCCTGCCATCCTCCCTTGGGAACTTGACACGGCTACTAGGTCTTTTCACAAACAACAACAAATTTGAGGGGCCTCTTCCAACAAGCCTAAGGAACCTTCAGGAGATAACTGTAGTAAGCTTTAGTGACAATAAGTTAACGGGACCCTTACCTAAAGAGATATTTAACCTATCGTCCTTGTCATATATACTGGATTTGTCAGACAATTTTTTCGTTGGCTCTCTTCCATCTGAAGTTGGCAGCCTGACAAACTTGCAAACCTGTACATCTCTCAGAACAACTTATCCAGGATGCTGCCGAGTGAACTCAGAAATTGTCAAAGCTTCAGAGCACTCTGGTTGGATCATAATTCCCTCAGTGGTAGCATACCCTCATCTATCAGCAAAATGCGAGGCTTAGAAGAGCTAAATCTTGCCAAGAACACACTGTCGGGTGTGATCCATCAGGAGTTTGGACTCATGGGTGGGGCATTAAATATCTGAATCTTTCACACAACAACTTGTCTTGTCATATCCCAGAAAGCTTTCAAAACATGTCATTACTATTCCTGTTAGATCTGTCCTTCAACCATCTGGATGGCAAAGTTCCATTGCAGGGTGTGTTCAGTAACATGCCTGAAATCTTTTTTGATGGGAATCTGGGGCTTTGTGGTGGTATCTCAGAGTTGCATTTGCCACCATGCCCGCCCGAAGCCATGGGGAATGGCTATAGAAAACACCATTTAGTTATGACAATAGCTGCCCCAGTTGCTGGCGTCATTCTGTGCTTGTGTTTGACGCTTGCTTTCTACAGAATGAGAAAGAAAACAAAAGCTCAATCTACAGCCACAAGAGAATTTCAATTGATGGGTGAAAACTATCCCAGAATTTCTTATGCTGAATTGGTCCAAGGAACAACTGGCTTCGCAATAGACAATTTGATTGGCAGGGAAGGTATGGATCTGTGTACAAGTGCGTTTTGCTGCTCACTAATATGACGACCACAGTAGCTGTGAAGGTTTTTGATCTTCAACAGTCTGGCTCTTCCAAAAGCTTTGAAGCTGAGTGTGAGGCGCTTAGTAAGATCCGCCATCGTAATTTGATTAGTGTCATAACTTGCTGCTCAAGCTCTGACTCGAATCGACAAGACTTCAAAGCCCTTGTGTTCGAGTTCATGCCTAACGGGAGCCTAGATATGTGGTTACCCCTGGATGTACATGCATCACAGCAACTACATGGTTTGCCATTGATGCAGAGATTAAATATTGCAGTTGATATTGCTGATGGACTAGATTATTTGCACAGCAACTGTGAAACACCAATAGTTCATTGTGACTTGAAGCCAAGCAACATTCTTCTCAATGAGGATCTAGTTGCTCACATTGGGGACTTCGGCCTTGCAAAGATTCTTCATGAATCATCAATAGAGCAACAGATCTATTCCAGGAGTTCTACTGGAATAAGAGGAACAATTGGATATGTCGCTCCAGGTAGCTCAAATTTTGTCTAATCTTGTTACCTACTCCATGAACATAAATATTGCATGCAAACTAACTACTTTTGGTCTATGCAATGTAGAATATGGACAAGGCGGTCAAGTTTCTTCACGTGGAGATGTATACAGCTTCGGAAATGTCATCCTCGAGTTATTTACAGGCATGGCGCCGACTCATGAGATGTTCGGAGAAGGTTTGACCTTGCAGAAGCATGTAGAGAATGCATTTCCAGGGATGCTAATGCAGATTGTAGATCCAGTCCTACTGCTCACTGAAGAAGCTAATGCGAGTAGTGTGCAGGATGAAAGCAACGCAATGGAACATGGCAGCAATGCCATATTCTCTGTCATGCAGGTTGGGCTATCATGCAGCAAGCATGCTCCAACAGAGAGAATGTGCATGAGAGATGCAGCTGCAGCGATTCACGGGATAAGGGATAGACATGTTAAAATAACACGAAATGAGGAAGTCCTTATAACTGCGCATAACGCAAGGCCTTTTGCTGAAACAAGTTATGCAGCAGAAACATCCAGGCCAGCCCCCTAAAGTGGAGTCACACTTAATTAGCTCTGTAGTGGTTATATTTTGCATTAGGCATGCTTTAATTTCTGGCTGGGAATGTTTGCTTAGGACCTTAGGTCATAAAATAAGGCACAGTACAACAACCACACGGCATGCCACAAGGATATGCACTTTTTGTACTATTGTCAGGCTACGGCTGTATACATTTTTAAAATCACAAGCACTCGGTGCAGTACACTATAGACTCTTAGTAATCCAATTCTATTTGGAGAGGTTTTCATTTCTTTGTCCCAAAATCACAAATAAGGAGAGGAAGACATTCATGTATAGCGGGGAGGATGATCATGCAAAACAAGCACACTGGCCTGTGACAAGAAATGCAAAATGAGAATTCAAGTATGCCTACAACATGTCTCTTGAAATAGGACTCCTAAATGAACTCTTAGTAGCTCAAACTGCATGATTATCTGTTGAATAAATGGACCACTATCTAAAGCTATCGAGATTTACGTTTATAGTAGACTAAAATAAATGAAGACACGTGATTTTGCAGAGAACAAGCAGTAAGTTACAATTTTGTTGTCATGTCGTAGGCTACCAAATAGCAGAAGAAAGTATTGAGTTGTGAAGCACATTCATGGCCGATTGACAACATGATTTCTCAAGCCTACAAACAAGGGAAGCAAAACATAATGTGCAGAAAAGCTCTGAAATATGCAGAGAGGTTTTGCAATCTGTTCTCAGCACAATTTTTTTTAGATAGCTGATATATCATATTATCCAGTATCACATCTCGCATTAATAAGTTTGATACAAAGGTCAATAGCAACAGATTGGTATAGTTGCCAAGATATGTTTTTACAACACTGAAATATAGATGGCAATCAAGGGGAAGCAACAGTACATCTGGTTTGCATAAAGCATAGCTTGCAAATGTAACACTTAAATCTAGGCAGATTAGATACCACACTAAACCGAGGGTACATACTCTAAGTTCTAACCATTTGATGGGCACAAATCATGATACAACAAGTCAACAACATAGCTTTAGTAATACTTTTTACCTTGCTGGACCTTTTCTTTTCACCAAACGCATATGAGACTGTCCCAATCACAAAATACCTACACATAAAAAGAAGCTCTAGTGAGACTATAAGACCAACAGAGAGGAGAAACCAAATATAAGTCAAAGAAGGAAATAATCATCAAATTGCTAGTAGCTTTGAATTCTACATTTGCTTACTTACACGCCATAAATATGAATAGAAATGAACGGAGTATGTTTGTTGTGGTGCATTCTGAACTCCAAGAATAAATTTGAAGACATGCTCGGTTAAATCAATAAAATTGTACGGAGTACACGTTAAGATGACAAGACATGCAAGAAAAGCAGTACCTAGTCAAAGGATGATTACTCGCGATGAGAAATTGCAGGTGCGTGCATACAGATTCCAAAAATCCAGCCGTTTAAGAGAATGGTAATATAGCAAGGGGGACGATCTTGCAAGATAACCACAGTGCCAGGTGACACGAAATGTATGATAATTCAACTATGCCCACAACATTTCCCTTGACGTAAGACTCCTAATTGAAATCTCAACAGTGCAACTGCATGATTACCTATTCATGGTGGACCTAAAGGTCTTGGGCATTATAGTGGATCAATGGACTATCATATATGAAGACACTGGATTTTGCAGAAAGTATTGAGTTCTGAAGCATATTCATGCATAGATGAAATCAGGAGTTCTGAAGCCTACAAACCAGGGAAGCAAAACATAATGTGCACAAAAGAAAATGTTGGATATGCAGACAGGTTTTGCGATCTGTTCATGGGAAAGTAAAATTCTGGATTGCTGATAGTTCACGTCATCGACTATCAGATCTGCCGGTATTACCAAGTTTTAGTACAAAGGCCAGCAGTACAAGCTCTATATAGTTGTGAAGGTATATTTTTACAACACTAAAAGTAGATGCAATCTAGTGGAAGCCAGCTTGCATCTGTTTATTCCTAACTCTATTTTGCATAAGATTCACACTGTTCTTGCCCAACTAAATGTCTCAGTCACAGGGCACACCTACCTCATAGGTACAAGCCAAAATCACCCAGAATGAATTAAAAAATCAAAATAGAAATTTCAATGAATTGTGTAATGGCACGTTATTTACAATTGTTAAGCAAGGCATGGTTTCTTCTCTACTAAATGATAACATTACATATCAGGATTCAGGAATCAAATAATCAGTTTCAGCAGGCGTCAGCAACAACCATAACAGAATCTAACGGACCGGACAACCAACATCTAGTTAGGCAAAAACACCGAATTAGGAATTACCAGGAACGCAGAGCCAACACTTTGTTGTGCCATGCACATTGCACAATTTACCAATCCTCAAAGCCTGTTCTTGGTTCATGCAAATCTGATTCTAGTCGGCACCTCAGCTCTGCAAGCTGTTGCATAGTCTTCAGCAAGGTGCGGTGCAGATTTCTTGTGAGCACATATGTGTTTCTCCACAAATACCTTGTCGGTGAGCTTGGCAACTGTATTGTAGCTTGGGTCACACTTGACCAATCCATTTTCCTTGAGATACTTCACCGCATAGTAGCGGGGGTCTGAGCCGGCCCTCTAGGATATAAGTGAGCAACGCCGGCCGATAAACAATGTAGGTCGTTTCTAATCCCAGCTCAGAAATGAGGAAACCTGACTTACGCTGCAGCATGTCCTTGGCATTGTTAGCACGTCCGGAGCCTTAGACACAGCAATGCCGGCCTCAGCCTCCGACCACCTGAACGTGTTTTCCAAGTTCTGCACTTTCACAGCAATCTTCTCCTCGCTGAAGAATGCAACAACCTTCAGCGCACGCCTGAACATTCCAGGACCATAGGGCACACAACGTATGGCTTCTGCGTGCACTGCCATCGCCGAGACGCGTTCTGGTTTGCAGCCAAGTGTCCGTGGCACAACGGGGCGCAACAATGCAATACCACAAACATCTATCCTGCACTCTCGTAGGAACACGACATTGGGCCTTACTACCCTGTCGAGGCTGCAACTGAGCTGGTGGTAAGACGCTCATGATTAACCGGAAATCACAGGAGCCTAAGAGTGGCAGGTAGTGCCGCAGCTTGGAGACTTTGGGTTTGCAGCGGAAGCTTTTGGGGCGAGCGAGACAAGGCGTCAGCGCAGAGGAACAACGGGTCCTTGGCGACAAGGGCGGCGACGTCGGCGCTGGACTGGAGAGGCCGACACCGGCGAGTAAGGCGACTACGGTGTCGAAATTGGTAGGGGATTTGAGGCGGGAGAGCTTCGCGGTGGCCTTGAGGGGCTGTGCTCGGGTGAGGCCGCACATGTCGACGAGGTATCCTTCGGCAGCGAATCGGGGGTCTGGGGAAACGGCAGCGGCGGTCGTGGCGGCAGAGAGGAGACAGCGTAACTTGGCGTGAGAGGTGGCGGGACACGAGAGGATGCGGGTGAGGACGCAGATTCATAGGCGGAGCATGGCGCCGGCGGCGGCGTGGCGGCACCGGCGGCGAGTGAGACAATAGCCGCCGGCTGTTGGTTTCTCGCAGCGCAGCGACGCAGCGTAAAAGGAGGCCCAGGAAGGAATTCTCCAGGAAGCCAACTTGTGGGCCTTGAAGCCTTGTCACACTCTATGCGCTGCAGAGAGCCCATATTAGGTTTTGCCCCAACATTTACTTACAGATAGAGATGCCGTATATATAACGTTCTTAAAGGAAAAGCAAGATAGATACCGTAGAATTATAAGAAGTAGGAGGAAAGCAGGACTATGTCATAAAAAATCTAAATCCAACTGTACCCGATAGGTCGAACAGGAGTCGAGTATGCAGAAGATGGAAGCAGCCGTCTTTTTTTTCTCACTGAACGGAAGTCGTGCTTTTAAAAAGCCAACTCAGACATAAAAAAACTCGGTTGATTTATAACTAGCAAAAACATCCATAATGAATTTGTGACACTAATGCGGTACGTACTTCCTTCGTTCCAAAAAAAAAGTGTCGTGAATTTATCTAAATTTGAATGTATATGGATCCGTACATCTAAATTTAGATAAATCTGCAAGGAGATTGTAGCTTTTGGGTAGTAAAAAATCTGAAATGTACTCGCAGCACAATAAAAAGAAGAATGCAAGTTGAACGCTGAATATTGTTGATAGGCTAAATCTGGAGCTGAATTTGAGGTAGATACTATACACAGCTGAACCGGTTTCTGTTTCACTACAGCCGTGTTTTGAATCAGTTGGATAGTATTAGGCGGTAGACAGTGTTTGCGGTTTGCGTGTTACTGTACCTGCCACCTTGTTGATGCATCACATTTGCGCCCATGACCATGAGGCATCGCAACAGCCCTTCAAGGCGACGCTCCTGACACCGGAGAAAGAGAGAGATAAGGGCATCTCCAACCGGGCGACCCAAACGGACGCTGGGCCGTCCGTTTTGGGCCGTTGGGTGGCCGCGAACACGCAGAGCCCATGCCCGTCAGCGTCGCCCGGCACCAACTCCCAAGCAAAGCCGATTAGCATCTTCCTTGCGCGGCTGCGCCATGGAGTCCTCCGGGGACAGCCATGGCGGCGGGCAGCGGCTGAATGTTCCCGTCAAAGGGTCGCGCGCGCGTTCACCGCCTAGTTTCCCCGAGGCCGCCGGCTATAAAAGACGGCGGCGGTCTCAACAGCCGCATCACCTTCCTCCTCCTCCACCTTCTCCGGCGCCATGCCTCGCACCCTGCAGACCACGTGGGCCAAGCTCTCCCTCACCGCCCGGGCGAGGTTCCCGCGGACGGAGGAGGAGGAGCGCGCCGACTGATACGTCTCCAACGTATCGATAATTTCTTATGTTCCATGCTACTTTATTGATGATACCTACATGTTTTATGCACATTATATGTCGTATTCGCATTTTGGAACTAACCTATTAACAAGATGCCGAAGTGCCAGTTCCTGTTTTGCTGTTTTTGGTTAGAAATCCTAGTAACGAAATATTCTCGGAATTGGACGAAATCACCTCCGGGTTCCTATTTTCCACGAAGCTTCAAACACCGGAAGGACCGGAGGGGGCAACGGGCCCGGACCATAGGCCGGCGCGGCCAGGCCCGGCCGCGCCGCCTTATGGTGTCGCCACCCTTCGACCCTCTGCGCCGCCTCTTCGCCTATATAAAGCCCCCGCATCGAAAACCTTACAGGAAAGCCACGATACGAGAAAAGTTCGAGAGCGCCGCCGTCGCGAAGCCAGATGGGGGACGAGTCTGTTCAGCACCGGACGGGGAGTGCCCCCGGAAGGCTCCTCCATCGACACCGCTGCCATCTCCGCCATCTTCATCTTCGTGCTCCCATGAGGAGGAGTAGTTCTCCATCGAGGCTTCGGGGCTACCGGTAGCTATGTGGTTAATCTCTCTCCTGTACCTCAATACAATGATCTCATGAGGTGCTACTTACATGATTGAGATTCATATGAGTTTTGTATCACTACTATCTATGTGCTACTCTAGTGATGTGTTATTAAAGTAGTTTTATTCCTCCTCCACGTGTGTAAAGGTGACAGTGTGTGCACCGTGTTAGTACTTGGTTTATGCTATGATCATGATCTCTTGTAGATTGCGAAGTTAACTATTTATATGATAATATTGATGTGATCTATTCCTCCTACATATGCATGAAGGTGACGGTGTGCATGCTATGCTAGTACTTGGTTTAGTCTTTTGATCTATCTTACACTTAAGGTTACTTAAACATGAGCATTATTGTGGAGCTTGTTATCCGGCATTGAGGTTCGTGTAATCCTACGCAATGTGTTCATCATCAAACAAAAGTGTAGAGTATGCATTTATCTATTCATTATGTGATCAATGTTGAGAGTGTCCACTAGTGAAAGTCTATTCCCTAGGCCTTGTTCCCAAATCTGCTGAGTTACTAGTTTACTGTTTCACTGCGTTACTACTGCTGCAATACTACCACCATCAACTGCCGGCAAACTTTCTACGGCACCGTTGCTACGCTCATATATATTCATACCTGTATTTCACTATCTCTTCGCGGAACTAGTGCACCTATTTGGTGTGTTGGGGACACAAGAGACTTCTTGCTTTGTGGTTGCGGGGTTGCATGAGAGGGATATCTTTGACCTCTTCCTCCTGAGTTCGATAAACCTTGGGTAATCCACTTAGGGGAAACTTGCTGCTTTCTACAAACCTCGCACTTGGAGGCCCAACATGTCCAGGAAAGGAGGGGAACGTAGACATCAAGCACTTTACTGGCGGCGCCCTTGCCGGGGAGGAAAGGTAAAAAGTACTCACACTCCGGATCTTGGCTACTAAGCTATTCCAGGCAGTTGTAAGTACTCAAAGCTATTTCCTTTAGACTCTGAATTGCGACATTTGGTTTCTTGTTTACACTAGTTAGGCATAATGGACAACAATGACCTTTTTATTCTATTTCTTGATTTAAGACATGGATGGTTTGATGCGAAAATTAAAAAACCCATGGAACATATTAATATGAATGCTTTGAACACCATTGTTGTGATATGGAAAATTCTAAGCTTGGGAAGCTGGCTTTGATGAGCATGATATTTTAGTCACCAAGCATTGAGGAGAAAATTTACTTTGATGATACTTTGCCTCCCATTTATGATGATTCTAATGATAGTAGTCTTTTGTTGCCACAATTATGGAGGATAAATTTGATTATGATTACAATATACCTCCTATATTTGCTAGCTACTTTGTTGAATTTGCTCCTACAATTAATAAGAATGACTATGCTTATGTTGGGAGTAGTAATAATTTTATGCATGAGACTCATGATAAGAATGCTTTATGTGATAGTTATATTGTTGAGTTTGCTCATGATGCTACTGAAAGTTATTATGAGAGAGGAAAATATGGTTGTAGAAATTTTCATGTTACTAAAACACCTCTCTATGTGCTAAAATTTTTGAAGCTACACTTGTTTTATCTTCCTATGCTTGTTACTTTGCTCTTCATGAACTTGTTTATTTACAAGATTCCTATGCATAGGAAGCATGTTAGACTTAAATGTGTTTTCAATTTGCCTCTTGATGCTCTCTTTTGCTTCAACTATTTCTTGCAAGTGCATCATTAAAACTGCGAGCCCATCTTAATGGCTATAAAGAAAAGAACTTCTTGGGAGATAACCCATGTGTTTTTTTCTACAGCAATTTTTGTTTGTTGAGTCTTGGAAGTTGTTTACTACTGTAGCAACCTCTCCTTATCATGTTTTTGTGCAAGTAAAGTTTCTATGTCAAAGTTGATGTTATATTTGGGATCGCTGCGAAACAGCATTGCTGTCTGTCACGAATCTGGGCACAGTCTCTGTAGAAAATTCGAAAAAATCTGCCAATTTGACGTGATCCTCAGATATGTACGCAACTTTCATTAGTTTTGAGTTTTTCCATTTGAGCAAGTCTGGTGCCATATTTAAATTCGTCTTTACGGACTGTTCTGTTTTTGACAGATTCTGCCTTTTATTTCGCATTGCCGCTTTTGTTAAGTTGAATGAGTTTCTTTGTTCCATTAACTTTCCAAGTTATGTGCAATGTCCAGAAGTGTTAAGAATGATTGTGTCACCTCTGAACATGTGAATTTTTGATTATGCACTAACCCTCTAATGAGTTTGCTTGAAGTTTGGTGTGAAGGAAGTTTTCAAGGGTCAATAGAAGAGGGTGATATAATGTGATCAAGAAAGAGTGAAAGGTCTAAGCTTGGGGATGCCCAGTGGTTCATCCCTGCATATTTTAAGAAGACTCAAGCATCTAAGCTTGGGGATGCCCAAGGCATCCCCTTCTTCATCGACAACTTATCAGGTTTCTTCTAGTGAAACTATATTTTTATTCCATCACATCCTATGTATTTTACTTGGAGCGTCTGTGTGCTTTTATTTTTGTTTTTGTTTTTTTATCTTAGTTCTCTGAATAAGTTCATCCTTGTGTGGGAGAGAGACACGCTCCGCTGGTTCGTATGAACACATGTGTTCTTAGCTCATAATATTCATGGCGAATTTCCTCTTCGTTAAATTGTTATATGGTTGGAATTGGAAAATGCTACATGTAGTAATTGGTAAAATGTCTTGGATAATGTGATACTTGGCAATTGTTGTGCTCATGTTTTAAGCTCTTGCATCATATACTTTGCACCTATTAGTGAAGAAATACATAGAGCATGCTAAAATTTGGTTTGCATAATTGGTCTCTCTAAGGTCTAGATAATTTCTAGTATTGAGTTTGAACAACAAGGAAGACGGTGTAGAGTCTTATAATGTTTACAATATGTCTTTTATGTGAGTTTTGCTGCACCGGTTCATCCTTGAGTTTGCTTCAAATAACCTTGCTAGCCTAAACCTTGTATCGAGAGGGAATACTTCTCATGCATCCAAAATCCTTGAGCTAACCACTATGCCATTTGTGTCCACCATACCTACCTACTACATGGTATTTACCCGCCATTCCAAAGTAAATTGCGTGAGTGCTACCTTTAAAATTCCATCATTCACCTTTGCAATATATAGCTCATGGGACAAAATAGCCTTAAAAACTATCGTAGTATTGAATATGTACTTATGCACTTTATATTTTATTAAGTTGCTTGTTGTGCGATAACCATGTTTACGGGGACGCCATCAACTATTGTTGAATATCATGTGAGTTGCTATGCATGTCCGTCTTGTATGAAGGTCTATCATTTTGTGGTTGGAGCATGCAAAATTGTTAGAGAAGAACATTGGGACGCTAACTAAAGCCATGAATCATGGTGGAAGTTTCAGTTTTGGACATATATCCTCAATCTCATATGAGAATAATAACTTTGCTACATGCTTATGCAGAGGAGTCCATTATCTGTTGTCCATGTTGTCCGGTATGGATGTCTAAGTTGAGAATAATCAAAGCGAGAAATCCGAAATGCGAGCATTCTCCTTGGACCTTTGTACGGGCGGCATGGAGGTACCTTGTGACATATGGTTGAAACATGGCATCAAAGATCGGTAGTCCAAGTTAAGTAGGACAAGTGCGGGCACTATTAGTATACTATGCGTGAGGCTTGCAACTAAGATATAATTTTCATAACTCATATGCTTTATTACTATTGACAAAATTGTTTCATGTTTTCAAAATAAAACTCTAGCACAAATATGCAATGATGCTTTCCTCTTTGAAGGACCTTTCTTTTACTTTTATTGTTGAGTCGTTTACCTATCTCTTCCACCTTAAGAAGCAAACACTTGTGTGAGCTGTGCATTGATTCCTACATACTTGCATATTGCACTTGTTATATTACTTTATGTTGACAATATCCATGAGATATACATGTTATAAGTTGAAAGCAACGTGAAACTTAATCTTCTTTTGTTGTAATACCTTTACTTTAAATTATTGCTTTATGAGTTAACTCTTATGCAAGACTTATTGATGCTTGTCTTGAAGTACTATTAATGAAAAGTCTTTGCTTTATGATTCACTTGTTTACTCATGTCATTACCTTTGTTTTGATCGCTGCATTCATTACATATGTTTACAATATGATCAGGTTATGATGGCATGTCACTTAAGAAATTATCTTTGTTATCGTTTTACCTGCTCGGGACGAGCAGAACTAAGCTTGGGGATGCGGACGTCTCCAACGTATCGATAATTTCTTATGTTCCATGCTACTTTATGATGATACCTACATGTTTTATACACATTATATGTCGTATTGCATTTGGATTAACCTATTAACAAGATGCAGTAGGTTCTGTTTTTGCTTTTTGGTTTCAAGAAAAGTAGCTGAAATATTCTCGGAATTGGACGAAATCACCTCCCAGGGTCCTATTTTCCACGAAGCTTCGAACACCCGGGAAGGACCGGAGGGGGGCCAGGGGCCCACACCATAGGCGGCGCGGCCCAGGCCTGGCGCGCCGCCCTATAGTGTCGCCACCCCTTCGACCCTCTGGCGCCTCTTCGCCTATATAAAGCCCGCATCGAAAACCCTTACGGAGAAAGCCACGATACGAGAAGTTCCCGAGCCGCCGCCGTCGCAAGCCAGATCTGGGGGACAGGAGTCTCTGTTCCGGCACCTGCCGGGCGGGGAGTGCCGGAGGCTCCTCCATCGACACCACTGCCATCTCCGCCATCTTCATCACCCTCTTTTGCTCCCATGAGGAGGGAGTAGTTCTCCATCGAGCTCGGGGCTGTGCCGTAGCTATGTGGTTAATCTCTCTCTATGTACCTCAATACAATGATCTCATGAGCTGCTTTACATGATTGAGATTCATATGAGTTTTGTATCACTACTATCTATGTGCTACTCTAGTGATGTGTTATTAAAGTAGTTTTATTCCTCCTCCACGTGTGTAAGGTGACAGTGCGTGCACCGTGTTGTACTTGGTTTATGCTATGATCATGATCTCTTGTAGATTGCGAAGTTAACTATTGCTATGATAATATTGATGTGATCTATTCCTCCTACATATGCATGAAGGTGACAGTGTGCATGCTATGCTAGTACTTGGTTTAGTCTTTTGATCTATCTTACACTTAAGGTTACTTAAACATGAGCATTATTGTGGAGCTTGTTAACTCCGGCATTGAGGGTTCGTGTAATCCTCGCAATGTGTTCATCATCAAACAAGAGTGAGTATGCATTTATCTATTCTGTTATGTGATCAATGTTGAGAGTGTCCACTAGTGAAAGTCTATTCCCTAGGCCTTGTTCCCAAATCCTGCTGAGTTACTACGCGTTTCTTGTTTTTCTTTGCGTTACTACTTCTTTGCAATACTACCACCATCAACTTCGCCCGACAAGCTATTTTACGCACCGTTGCTGCTCATATATATTCATACCCTGTATTTCTATCTCTTCCGAACTAGTGCACCTATTTGGTGTGTTGGGGACTGAGAGACTTCTTGCTTTGTGGTTGCAGGGTTGCATGAGGGAATATCTTTGACCTCTTCCTCTTGAGTTCGATAAACCTTGGGTAATCACTTAGAGAGCTTTGCTGTATTCTACAAACCTGCTGCACTTGGAGGCCCAGCAACGTCTACGAAGGAGGAGGCGTGAACATCACTGAGCTCGCGGTGGGTCGCCGACGACGAGGCGCTCCGCGTCGCTGCCGAGGCGCCGCCCGAGCCCCAGCGGGACGCGGAGATGGCGGAGAAGTACGGCATCTCGCCGGCACGAGACCGCGGACGGCGGGTACGAGGCCGCGGAGGAGGGACGCGACCGCCGCCGAGGAGCCCGTCCAAGAGGAGGTCACGCTGGCGAACATCAACGCCGCCATCGAGGAGCGCCTCGCCGGCCTCACGCGCGTGACCAAGGAGCACGAGGCCACCGGCGGGCCGGCGCCGCCGTTTGGGCGACCTCCTCGGCCCCGAAGAAACGAGGCGCCGCTATGCGAGCAGCCCCGTCACCTCATCCGGATGCCCTGCCCGAGCGCGCGCGGGAGGACGGCGGCTCGGCGGAGCGCGGCGGCAAGAGCGCAAGCCGGCGGCGGGAAACCACGAGGCCCCGAGCGGCGACGCGTCCGCACAGGCCTTCTGCATTGTGGAGCAACGCCGCCCTGCGGAGCTGGAGCTGTGCGGGAGGCGGATGATCCCGCCGCAGGAGGCGGACGCGCCCGAGGCGCGCGGACGGAAAGGAGGAGGATGAAGGCCTCCGCCGATGCCGCCCCGCCGCGGCCAACGCGCCCGCCGCCGCCGCGCCACCCCGGCCCGTAAGGCGGAGTGGAATCCTCACCTTGTCTGAACGCCAGCGTCGGTGAAATCACGGCCCCGGCGGCGAGCCGGCGAGGAGTTGCCGACTACGCCGCCGGCCCCGTACGTATTTAGGATAGAGTAGAAGTTAAAAAAAATGTAATGACTCTTATTTGGAAAATATTTAATGAAAAATATTATCTATGCCTATGACACGCGGGCCAGGGACGGACATGGGCGGGCGCGAGCGACGACCTTTCGCGTCAGCGGCTGCGCAAACCCGTCGAATTTGGGCGAGGTTTGCGTGGAAATCCGGGCGCGCGGGCATGCGTTTTAGGGATGGGTCGCGCGTTGGGGCGCAGGATTTTTGTAAAGTTTGGACATCAGACCTTCGGGAGCGCGGGATGGGTCGCGCGGTTGGAGATGCCCTAAGAATGGACACCGCAGCAGATTCGATTCCGTCTACGATTCAACTGATCAACTCCTCCCCCACGCAACGCAATGGATGGGCCATGCTCCGGGGCCTCTGCCCAGTGGCGGAGCCAGAACCTGAAATCTGTGCTGTCATTTTGAATCTGTGTTGTCAAATAGGTATATTTTTACTTATTTTAAATATATTATTGCATGATTTATACCAGCATACAAAGGTTTTTTCCAAAAACTTGTGTTGTCAATTGACTACACTGGTGTCAATGTGGCTCCGCCACTGCCTCTGCCCCTTTCCCGTGATCGCAGTTGCCCAAAGAGGGCCCTGTCTGTCGAAGCTTACCGTGCACCCTGCACAAAGCCATTATCCGTGGAACTGGAACAGCTTTCTTCACTTGCTTCCAGCTTCAGGCCTGCGCGCCGCATCTTTCAGACGAAGAAAGATACTGTACAAGCTCTCTGCTGCTACCTCTTGTCCAGTAGCCCGCTGCTGATGCTCTTTAACCAGCGAGCTGCATGCTGTGTATGCAACAGCCGATCGATCAGCTGCAGCTCTTTAACCAGCCCATCTGATCTCCGTACGTACGCATGCAGCTCGCTGTAAAAAAATGGGTTTACGTTTAAACGATAGTGTTTGCAATTGGATGGGGAACGAAATTACAGGTGCAGGTGCACTTCCATTCATCATTGGATAAATAAAAGCAGATCGATCGATTGTGTATACCTAGCTAGCCCCCATGGCCATCTTTCTTTTCAGTACCTCAGGCATCCGTCCCACCACGGGTCTACGGCTCTACGCATGGCTAGCCACCCGCCTGCCCGCCTGCTGCGTAAATGGAGGCCAAGGCATCCGATCAGGCACGGAAAGTCGAAACGTGAACAGTGTCCAGATGTCCAATGCTACTCTGTACGCATGCGTCGTGCGGTGTCGCACTGTAAGAAAAGTCTGGCTATTTCGAATCCATTTAAATTAATTTTTGAACAATTGTCCCAGCCTAAAATTTTTGAACAATTGAATCCAGATCTAAATTAAAGTCCAGGGCTGTTTGGTGAACCGCGAAACCCTAATCTTCGCCTGAAATTATACCTGGCCATGGACAGCCTGGCCTGAAATTCCCCGGCATAGGCCTAAAAAAGTTGGCCCGATGGCCGGGCCGGGCCTAGGTAGCCCGAAAAGGTTAAATAAGGAAGCGGCCCGGCCAACGGTGCCCTCCAGTCTGACAGGTTTCGGGCTTTTTGATCGGGTGTGGACCTAGATTTTGTGCATAGGGATTTTCTCGGCCTGACCCGACAGATGCCTAGGTATACCTGCAATACCCATTGTCTTGTTGACTAGACGGGCCCGCATATTAGATATCCTGCTATCTAACTCCATCTCTCTTCCCATTTGGAAAATATTGGAGGGGGCATGAATGTGTCGTACAATGGTGGGGATGTGCGGGAGCATGGACATTAGGCATTGACGACTCATCTTTCGTCCCCCGTTTGGGCGCGAACGACAAGGAAGAAGTGTGCGGCAACGACTCCAAGCTCCGAGGCTCTAGGCGACGCGTGCTAAACACGAAAAATGGACGTGTGGCTTCCCACTGTCATGCAGACGACGATACATTCTAGCACCACCGCAGGGCCATGGTCGACGCCTTCGTGCTCCCCGATGTCCTCGTGACCCCGCACGTCATGCTACTGCTGCTAGACAGCGGCACACCCGTGGGTTGAGTCCATATTAGATAGAACAACCTCAGAGAGCTAGGGACCCTGCAGTTTGAAAAAAAAAATATCACGCAGTATGTCAACTTGGTCATACAGCTCCACGGCTCGATTTTCAGACACGAATTTAAAGCTTGGTGCTTATTTCGTCGAACCTTAAAATAGAGATTTTATTTCCGGGTGTGGCATTTTGGAGGCCGAGCTACATATAGTTTTTTATTTATAGACACTCTATTATTATATTTAAAGTTTCAAAAAAATGTAAAACAAAATCCTAAAGGTAGCTAATGTTGTATACCGCAATAGAGTAAAATCTCAATGCAAACTAATTTATAATTTAGGCTACACAAAAATGAAAAAATCTGACAAATTTGGTAGTCTTGACTATTCACTATAAAATTTAGCAGAATTTGTTATTTTTGTGTATCCTAAAATATGAAGTAGTTTGTATTAAGATTTTACAACATTGTATCGCGTGGTACACGTGGTAAGCTACTCTCAAACAAAAAATAAAAGATTTTACAGCATTGTAGTATTCATCATTTAGCTATCCACAGAATTTTGATTCAGAGTTTTAAAACTTTGAAACGCGAATACTGAGTGTTTACAAATAAAAGGCTACATGATAGCTCGGCCTCTCTAGAAGTTTTTCTTTTATTCCTGCATTATATACGTAGATTAACACCAAAGTGCAATCGATGTGGGCAATGTCGAGTCGCGTCGACGAGTCGACATGTGTTTTCCGTCGTCGCTAATCATGGCGTTGAAGGAGGAGAGGGGGAGCAACGGAAGGAGAACAATCATGCAGGCAAGGCAGAGGTGGTACGTACCTGATCCATGCATTTGGCAGTCAAAGAAACAAAAGGTGGCTTGCTTTGCTCCGTCCCTTCAAAAAAGAGAACCAAGAAAAGGTGGTCGCATGCATTTTCTGTTGCGCCCGTATGATTTGCTCGTGTCATCTCATCCGTGCCATCATGAGATGCGAACACAGGAGAGATCATCAGCCCACCACTGCGAGCGCGCTAAACGTACGTACTGAGATGTGGACCAATGGTACGTGATCTGGTTCCACTTTGAGGCTTCAGCTGGACCACGACGCGTGCGCCCCTATCCCCTACTGCTCGATCGCGTCCGTCCGTTGGAACGAGGGACGCTCGGATCGTTCCTTCCCGTGATCGTAGACGGGCGCTAGCTGATCGAATGCAGCATGGAACTCCGGCACGTCGGGATCGCCGCTGCATCCATCCGGCAGGTACGTGGTCCCGGACCCTAGCCCGGCACGTCGCTGCTACAGCACGGACTCTCAAAGTAACGGTGGAGGTTTAAATGCCTGGCGATGGCTGGCTTGGATGGGCACCTGCCTGTGCTCGAGCTCGTTGCTCGTGATCGCCCAGACTCACAGTTGACTTGGGCTTCGTGAACGTGTGCACGCACGGCCACGGCGGCGTCGCAGCTAGCCATCTGTGCCTATCAGTATCACGCGACGAGAATGGGAGGTTGGATGGTACCGCCCACGCTCGTGAATCGGGATAGGCTGCTCACCAAGAATAAAAAAAACTTGGTTTCCACCCGATTCTTATTACTTGTGGTTTATTCACGTATATCTAGACATGTTTTACTTTATGTGTTCATTTGTTCTGCCGACAATTAAACTTGTACCCTCTTACATGCCGTCGGGCACCAAGTTACTTAAGTAGGTCATTAAGGCTTATTCTAAAGTAATTCGAAAAAGGTTATTCTAAAGTAAATGCTTTATTTTTGGTAACCTTCTAATACATGTAGTATACAGAGTACCTAATTAAAACGTACCTGAATGGAGGCACGCCCACCACACGAAGAGTAGTACCTAATTAAAACACCACATTTCTTAGTATAGTTAAAATTGGTTTTGGGCCAATGATGGAAAAAAAATCATTCTAATATGTTGACAGGGTTGAAAGTCAAAATTAACATAGACCAATTTGGACTTAGCATGTCTTTATATATTTATGCTTGTGTTGCTAAGTTAAGAATCACTGGTAACTAGTCGCAGTCATTTTGTGTACACAATGTCGGATTTGTGTAAATACTTTGAGCTAAAAGCAGGTCATGTTTGAATCCTACTTTCTCGTTGCCAAGCCAGAAGGTTCTTTCAAAACACAACATTTTTTTGGTGACACTCTACAAGAGCGTTTAGTATGAGCCATCCTCTCGTTTTGTTCATGCATCTTTGCCCCTTTGTTCGCATTCTATCCTCTCAGTTTGTTTCGTAATTATCATCAAGCTAATATTTATCTTTTTTTTTGGCTCATCATCATGTTACTGTGACTAGTTGGATTTACAGTATGGTTTGCATGCTTTTTTTTTTTCTATATAGGTAGCGACCAATTATTATTTCATATGAGATCTACATATAATTGTGTCCCTCATTCCTTTGCTCGTCACTTATTATGTTAAAATAAGTATGCCATGGTACTAAGACATAATTATTTTTAAAGCAAGAGTGTATTTGAGTGACGCCCTACAAGAAGGGTTATGTTTTTGACGGACATAAACTTGACTATAACGATGAGGATGAGGCAAGGAAAGT